>JAOWBW010000296.1:1789507-2261449 GCA_026119855.1 Campanula takesimana | reverse complement strand
AGAGTAACAAGCAAACAATGTCTCCTAGACAATTGCATGCCGAAACCACATGTAGAAACCCAGATTTATACTTAGAAGAAAAAGTAAAAGATTGCAAGAATTCTACCCATTTGGCATGTCTTGCATTCAACTTTACTGCCCATGTATGAACTTCAGAGCTTCATGGTCAGAATAAAGAACAAATGGCTTGGGACGGAGATAATGAGCTCAATGATCCAATGCTCGACAATAGCATAAAACTCTTTGTCATAAACAGAATAATTCAGCCTGCTCCACTTAATTTCTCACTAAAGTAGGCTTGTCTCTTCTTGTGTACCAAAACAGCTCCAATGCCAACTCCACTTGCATCGACTCTACTTCAAACAACTTCTCAAAATCTGGTAGCGCCAAAACAGGAGCTGAACATAGCTTACTTTTGATTTCATCAAAGCCTTTTGAGCACTTGAAGTCCACACAAATTCTCCCTTCTTTGTAAGCTCGGTGATTGGGGCAACAATAGAACTAAAATTCTGAATGAAACATCGATAAAAAGATGCCAATCCATGGAAACTTCTAACCTCCGTTGTTTATTTGGGAATAGGCCACAACTCAATAGCCTCAACTTTGGAAGGATCCACACGAACACCATCTCCAGAAACTATGTAACAAAGGAAGGTCACACTTGGCACCATAAACATGCATTTTTAAGTTTCCCATACAACTTCTGCTCTCTCAACTTATCAAACACCTTTCTCAATGCATAAGATGTTCCTCCGTGTTCTTGCTGTATACAAGAATCATCCAGAATGTCAAATAACAACAACATAAATTAAGAAAAGGTCGGAGTACCTCATTCATAAGTCGCATGAATGAACTAGGAGCATTACACAACCCAAATGGCATAACAAGCCATTCATAAAGGCCTTGCTTTGTTTTGAACGTCGTCTTCCATTCATCCCCATCACGAATCCTCATTTGGTGATAACCAGATCTCAGATCAATCTTTGAGAAAAACATGAGCTCCATGCAACTCATCCAACATGTCATCCAACCTCGCATAGGAAAGCGATACTTAATTGTAATATTGTTGACAGCTCGGCTATCAACACACACATGCTCCATGTTCCATTCTTATTTTTCACCAAAAGAACGGTACAGCACACGGACTTAGGCTCTCTCGAACATAACCACGATCAATCAGCTCTTGCACTTGCCTCTGGAACTCCTTACTTTCTTGGGGTTACAATGATAGGATGGTTTGTTGGGAAGTGTAGCACCAGGAATAAGATCAATTTGATGCTCAATTCCACGCTTTGGAGGTAAACCATGTGGTAACTCATCTGGAACACATCACCATACTCCTCAAGCAACCTTTGTACCTGCAAGTCATCACTAGAGTCCATCCGAGCAGTGGAGCTATCATGAACAAACAAGATATACAATTTATCTTCTGGTTCAACTTCCTCTATAAATTCCTTAGCACTAAAGAATATCTTCTCTTGCTTTGGAATGTCCTTTATTGGAGTTAAAGGCTTCAAGTTCTACTTCTCTTTACCCTTGAGAACAGAATAAATATTACTCTTCCCTTGATGCGACACATCTCGGTCAAACTGCCATGGCCTCCCAAGCAACAAATGACAAGATTTTATGGGAACCACATCACATAACACCTCATCTTCATACGGGCCAACAACAAAAGAAATGAGTGCTTGTTTTTTAACCTTAATGCCACCATCATCATTCAACCAATTCAGCGTATATGGATCAGGATGATTAGTAGTAGGAAGCTTAAGTTTCTCCACCATTTCACTGATGCATCATTTGTAAATGAACCACTATCAATAATAAAATTGCAAGTCTTACCATCGACCTTGCATCGAGAGTGAAAAATCTGATTGTGTTGATTTTGCTCCTCCAGACCAGATTTGATGTGAAGGTTTCGCACCACAAGCATCTCCTTCTCACTTGGTGGACTCACATCATAATCAGCAACCTTTTCCTCCTCTTCATCGACCACAAAACTTGGTTCCAACAGATCAATATCTTGCAAAATGAGTGTGCGCTTTTGAGGGCACTCATTTGCAATGTGACCATAACCTTGACACTTATAACACCTCCTGAATTTAGGCTCTAAAACAGCCTTACCCTTCTCCTTTGGCTCTTCCTTCTTGACCTCCTTCGAAGTAGATGCGGCATTAGGCTTCAAATGGCTGTTATAGACTTTACTATATTCACGTACCATAGTGGACTTGTTGCTCTTCTTTGTCTCTCAATTTGATAGCCAACTTGCAAACATCATCAAAAGTTGAGTAAGGATGAACTTCAACCTTTTGCTGTAATTGGGAAGATAAACCCTTGATAAACCTTGCTATCTTCATCTCTTCCCTTTCTCCAAGATCACAAACAATAATTAATTTCTCAAATTCACGAACATATTCACTCACGGTAAGGTTCGCTTGCTGCAAAGAAGTGAGTTTTAAGTATTGCTCCTGCTCAAAATCCCTTGGTAAGAACCGCTTCTTGAGATGTTTCTTTAACTTTTCCCAAGTATCGATTCTGGTATTACCCTCACGCCTCCTCTATTCTTCAAATTCTCGTACCACAAAGAAGCATGCTTAGTCAACTTGACGGTTGCCCACTTTAAATTTCTTGTGTTCATCAAAATCCTTATAGTCAAAGACACGTTCAATCTGCCTTAGCCAATCAAGAAACGTCTCGGGATCCAAATCACCTTGAAATTATGGAGCATCTAACTTCAGCCCACGATCATCATCATATGTAGCACGACGCCTTGGTGGACTTATTAATCATCTGAATTAGAATCATGTCGACTTCTCCCTCTTGCATTACGGAGATTAAGATCAATCAACTGACGCATCATTGCATCCATGCTCTCCACCGATGTTGTTAATGCCTCCAAACGACTCCACATCTCTTCATCATCACGTAAAATGCCTCTACTTGCCATCTCAACTCCCACGGACTAAACAACGCTAAGAAGGATGTTTATAACCGGGCTCTAGATACCAATTTGATACGTAAACTTGTGTATTTTCAGAATAAAAAGAAAAGGATATAGACTAACTCAAGAACCTCGCAAGGAACAAGAGCTAGAACTAGAAAAACCTAATCTCGCAAGACTAGGGCCTGTCCTCGCAAGGGCAGAAAGGGGTTTAAACCTCGCAAGGCTTAAGAACAATTCTCGCAAAAATTGAAGTAAGTTCGCAAACTCACAAAGGAAAATTTTATTCAATCACTCAATGCCTTACAACTACATCTTGTAGGGTATTTATACTACTCTTGGAACATCCTTCCAAGTTAGGATAAACTAGACATTAATTATTAAGAGATAAGAAAAATAAAAATAAGAACTAGGTGAAGAAAACAATGTAAATTCGGCCAATCTGAACAGTCAGATTCAAACAGCCACAACTCTTCAAGTACTTGTCTAAAAACATGCCATAAGTACTCATATGAAAGATCACAACCTTATCTTCAGCCCAATGCGGAAATAATCACCATCTGGACTGTCATTGCATAGATAATAGCCGAACAAAATTATTCCAGAAACTGCTCAAACATTTGGCCCACTTATTTAAGCCCAACTAATCATGTTAACAAAGATTTGGCTCCAATTGACCCCTAAAGTCTGATCCACACCCTTAGAGCTCAACATTAGCTCATTTCCATTATCTTCTACCTTTGCTTCCGCATCAACAATTTGGATGGTCGTTAAAACAAATGGATGTTAACAAAATCGATGAAAATTTTAACAAGCTTATTGAAAATGACTTTATCCCCACCTAAAATTCAATAACTCTATTTTAATACCATTTTGTTACTTATATTTAGAAAATATACTAACCCAAATAAGGTTAAAAAGGCTATATTTAAAATAATATTTTTAAAAAATATAATAATAATAAAGAAGTAATTTACAAAATTGTATATTATGTTTCTATCTATTTATTATATTTCAAACCATAAATAATTTGCACATAAAAAATATAAAACAATTGAAAAATAGATTAGCATATATTAGTAAGTCTAACGCTACTGGTCGTATGTCTGATTAAGTTTTCGAGTGCCTCATCCGATAGATCCACAAACCAACTACTGTGTAACCATGTCCCTTTGTTACACCTTCACCCTCAACCAACTATTGAAGAGGACCCCGTTCCTCGGGAAGCCAAAGAGATTTTTCTTGGGATTGATGAGATTCATAATCTCTTAAGTGTATTAAATCAAATCACTTCATTTAACCAAACACAATGGTGACTTGATATTGTAAATTTAACTTTTTGTATTTGGGTCGTATTAAGTATAATCTCACAAAAACATGTCAAAACTTTGACATGCCAGTAGTGTAAAAAAGTGTCAGTGTCAGTGTAAAAAAGAATCTACATCAATGAATGACATTTTATAGGGGAAATTGCAACTTGGTTACCCATGTTTTGTTAATAGTTGCAATTGGTTCCCGACAGTGTAAAAGTTGCAACCTCATACCATGTTTGTCATTTTATTGCAAGTTAATATAAATTCCATTAAAAACGTAACTCCCGTTTAAAACTTAATACATGTGCCTCGCACATGATTTTTAGAGGGGCAAAATGGACATTTTCTACAGCAACTGACTGATAAACATCAATTTTGGGATACTTGCATCTACTCTTCTCTTCTTCTTCTAAAACACCGACCACCGCTATGCCCCTACAGTTGATTCACACTCACAGGAGTCTCTACAATGATCCCAATATCGGCGGACTCTTCATCAGCCGTCCACATTTAGTTGCGGGGCCAAGCGCCGACGACCATCTCATGACCCTCAATTACAGGTTGCTGTACTCAGACTCCAACTATCGTTCCGAAATTGACGTTCTTGCTCCTGTTATCCACTCAGAGCTGACAAAATTAGATTGCCCCTTCTCAGTTATGTCCCATAACAATGCTCCAAACCCATAATCCTCCGTCATCCCTGCTGCAGCAGGTCGATTAACCTAACTCCAACATATCACGAGGGCTGCCCCTTTATGATCTTTTTCTCCAATGCTTGTTTATCTGGGATGCAATTCAAAGTGCCATTTTTGTTGGGACTACTTACAGTTTCTTTATAAAATCCCAATGATATTGCAATGGGGACATTGCTTAGTCCATGTTTGGGGTGGAGCACCTTTATGTGCTAAAAACAACACCATTTAGATATAGATTCGAGTTTTATTTAAATATTTATTTCCACCATGGTCTGCGTAGTGTGCAAGGGATGAGGAGGAGGAAAGCATTACACTGGTCGGAGTGGAGAAAGTGGGTTTTTTAATGGGGAAACGATGAACGACGTTTACGTTTATTTTTTAATCCCGGTTCTTCAATTTCTCACTCTAGATTAATTCCAAAAGAAAAAAAAAAGCACCCCGATTTTTCAATTTATTTAACAGACATTTGCTATTCTGATGGGAATGTCAATTTTGCCCCTTTAAAAATTATGTGCGAGGCACATGTGTTAAGTTTTATCGCGGAGTTATGTTTTTAATGGAATTTATATTAACTTGCAACAAATGACAAACAGGCTATGAGGTTGCAACTTTTACACTGTTGGGAACCAAATTGCAACCATTGGCAAAACATGGGTAACAAGTTGCAATTTGCCCTTTTTATAGTAAAAAAGTGTCAGTACTAGCGTAATAAAATGCCAGTGTTAGTGTAAAAGAGTGCAAGCGCATGTATTATCAAGTATCATTGTAAAGAGTGCTAGTGAAGTTAGCGTATGCATGTTTAAGTGTCAGCGGCGAAATAATGGTTTATCCATAAGCTTAGAAAAAAAACACGTTTTATATAAGAAAAATAACTTGAAAGAAAAATAATATAATAATGTATTTTATCATTGTACTAGCACTATGCAAGTGAGAGAATATACTCCCTCTGTCCCACACCAATGGGCACTTTGGTCGAACCAACTTGAACTTTGAATAACATTTTATGCTAAATTATTAATCTCCATAAAAATTTTAAAAAATTTACTAAATTAGTAATAGAAAAATTATCAATAACTATTTTTAAATTTTTATAGAGATAAATTATTTAGCATAAAATGTTAGTCAAAATTCAAGTAGGTTTAACCAAAAGTCTCATTGGTGTGGGACGGAAGGAGTATTATTTAGAAAAAATACAAGTCAAATTTGATATTTATTTTGGATGGAGAAAGTATACAACAAAAATTATTTATTTTAAGATGGAAGAAATATACTCCCTCCGTTTCAATGTGAATTGAGACCAAAATTTTTGGAACACAAACCAAGGAAAAGTAAGAGAGAGAAATAGGGGAGGAGGTGTTTGTGAGTGTGAAAAATTAAATAGGAGAGAGAATGAGTGAGAGGAATAGTAAGTTGATTGGTGTATGTAAGTGTAAAAGTAAAGTAGGAGAGAGAATGAGTGGGAGATATAGTAAAGATTCTTTGCCATTTTAGGCAGTCTCAATTGTTGTGAAACGGACGAAAAAGGAAATAAGTCTCAATTCGCATGAAACGGATGGAGTATTAAACAATAGATTTATTTTGAGACGGGGTGAGTATTTATTTTTAGACGGAACATAAAAAAAGAAAAAGAAAAAGCAAGACAAAATATTATAGCGCAGCTTTAAGATTCGCCATGTTTAAAGTGAAAAAATTACTGCGCCAAATTTGAAGTTGGATTTAGCGCATGGTTGGAGCTAATTTGGCGCCAGGTTTAGAGATTTGAAGTACGGTTGGTCATGCTCTAAAAGATCGTCAATTTTTCTTTCGACAGGGATAAGGAACGTGGCTAACCATGCCAATATTCGCCTCCCGTCTTTGAAATGCCATTTGCCTATCATTGTCCCTATGTCATGCTTTCTTTTACTTCTCAGATTAAATATCGCATGTTTTTTGTACGTTAGTACAAAACAACTTTAAGTAATAATTTTAGGTGTGCATCAATAATATGTTTTATAATATTCTTAGGATAATTAAATCAATCTAAATTTATTGATGAAACTTCCTTCGTACTAACATACCAAAAAACTTATGTTTGTTGTGGAACAAAAGAGGGAGTACTATTATTAACTACCCTTCTTAACTAAAAGCACAAAGCCACACGACTTATTTCCAAGCGAGATATTGAGTAAGTTTAAGATCGGTCATAGAGGTTTTGGGTTAATAGTCTCTGCCGGCTAGAATTGAAATTAGGTGGTTGAGGAATTTTGAGAAAAAAAAAAAGAAGAAAGAAAAAAAAACTAAAAGTACAATAATCCTCATTCCCCCACATAAGTAATCCTTCATTCCTAGCACAAGTGTTACACTTTTATTTTTTGGCCGTAGCACTATAATTGGAACAACAAAAAATGAAAATGTTTTACAAATGAGATCAACTTGTCATACTCACAACAATAATTTACTACTATTTATTACACTCATTCTCCCTCATACTTTATGCATACTCACAACTTCTCCTCCATTATTAATAATGGGTACACCTCTAGTCCTACCGGTGTGGGGACGGAAATATATATATATATATATATATATATATATTAAAGTTTGTGAGGAGAGTTGTGGGTTTGACATGTGTACATGTTTTAGTAAAAACATGAATTTGGAGAAGCCACATCAACACCATCCTAAAATGTAATGACTTTGATATTCTCATTCTTAGCTAATACTATTAGTTAATCATATTAGTAATTATATGAGTTAACTATTACTATTAATAGTATAAGTTAACAATTACTATTAATAGTATAAGTTAACCATTACTATTAATAGTATTAGTTAACAATATTAGTTACAATACAAGTTAAATATTACTATTAATAGTATTAGTTAACTATAATAGTTACTATATTAATTAACTATTACTATTAATAGTATTAAGTAACTATAATAGTTACTATATATAAGTTAATTATTACTATTAATAGTATTAGTTAACCATAATAATTACTTTATAAGTTATTTTTTACTATTAATAGTATTGGTTAACTATAATAGGCTACATATTAACTATTACTATTATTAGCATTAGTTAATTATAATAATTATTATATAAGTTAGATTATTAATTTTTAATATTAATTAATCATAATAGTTACTATATCAATTAACTATTACTATTAATAATATTATTTTATTATAAAAATTATATTAATAATTATTATTATATAGATTAATCATTGCTATTAATAAATATTAACTATTACTATCAATAGTATTAATTTATTATAATAGTTATTATAATAATAATAATAATCATATAGATTAATTTTTATTATTAATAGTATTAGTTAAAATGATGATTACTATAATAGTTAACTATAGTTAAATATTTTTTAAAACATAATATTGGTTTCCCGTGCAGAGCACGGGTTACCCGCTAGTAGTATAAAATAACACGCAAACACAGAGATTAAAGGAGATGAGGAATACTCTCTCCGTCTCAGCACAAGTGACACTAGTGGTCAATTTGACTAAACTTTGACTAATAATTTAATATGATATAATAATTTTAATGAAAATCTAAAAATTGTTACTGAAAATGTTATAAAAGTTGATACAATAACAATTTTTGAATTTTTATTTGAATCATTATATTATATAGTATTAATTATTGGTCAAAGTTTAGTCAAATTGACCACTAGTGTCACTTGTGCTTGTGCGGGGACGGAGGGAGTACTTAGTTAGAATGGCAGAATTACATTAATACCCTCATTGCATCACATAGATTGGAAAGAACCCTAACCTCGTCCCATTCTTAAACTTCTCCCAATTCCGCCGCCACGTCAACTCACGCCACTCGATCTCACCGGCGATCTGTTATGATTAGGGTTTTTCATATCCTTTTTTCCACTACAATTCACGCTTATAAGCGTAAACCTAATCACATTTACACATCTCACCCTTCTACTATAAGAAAATAACAAACCACCCCATTAACAAAAACGACAACGTACTAAAGTGACCCTACTAACTACCTAATTAACGACATAACACCAAAACGACACCGTAGGCTTTATTCCCGATATTAACGGTCACTTCCAAACCCCTAATCATAACACGATCGCAACTGCTGTTGATGTCAGTCTTTCTGCTGTAGAATCTCAACTACGCGGTGAACAATCATGGCTTCAGACTTTAAGAGGAAGGAAGGATCCAAAAAGGTAGTCACAGCTTCTTCCTTAATGACAGAGTATATTTTTCTTTTGGAAATTGATTTGAATTTTGAAAGACCATCAGTAGAATTTTAGTTATCGTTAACTTTGATTTGAAACAAAATTGCATTTTCATTATTTGAACTATGTTAAAACTCTTGAAACTGCGCTAAATATATGATTGCCAATTCATTTCAGGTTAGGTTGTTGGATCGATTGGAGTCGAAGATGTTGTCGTTTGGGTGGATTTGGGAAATAAAGGTATTTCGCTCGCATTTATTTTATACCAGTTTGTTTGATTTATTTTTTTAACTGATTTCCTCATTTATATTGAAATACTGTATACTCTCACTCTGCAAATGAATATCAATGTCCATTGTTGTTGTTGGTCAACTTAAGGTGACTATCTACTTGCTCTATATTGAGATCTTTTAGTGATGCAGTTTAGCATGGGTTTAATTTGGTGACTGTATTCATATGTTTGTTTGTTTTTTACAATAATTTTTAGTAGTGGACATTTTAAGAAAACCAAAGAAGGAATACGTTGTTGTGTATTGAAAAACGTCTAAATCATGATGATCTGAAAAATGGAGGCGATGAGTTCAAGCAATTGTATGTTATTGTAAGATGCCCGTGGGATCGAGACGTAGTCCCATGGAAATCAAACACAAAATATCCTAAACTTAACGGAGTCGCCACATTAAATTAATTTTAAAACCCTATTTAATGAAAAGGTTTGACATTGTGAGTTCGGAGGTCAGGTTACGTCTCGGAAAGAACATTTCATAGTTCACCCGATCCGCCTCGAATAAATCGAGTCTCCCTAACTTTGTTGACAAAAAACATGCAAGTGTGTGTGTGTGTATTTTGAAAGAATGGACTGTGACTTAACAGAATGCGTAAGTCAGTTAACAGAAAGGGCTAAACTGCAACATATTTAACAGAGACTAATTAAAACACAAACAGTCCCATCTGGCCAAACCATCCGTATGGATGGTTAGGGCCATCCAGGGGATTTCACAGTTTGACCAAAACTGTCCAGTTTTATGCAGAAACAGAACATTCTGCCTAAAACTGGACTGAACTGTTTTCATTTTATGTTTACGATTTTGTACATAAACACTAAATACAATCATTCCTATGCCTTTTATCATCCATTTGTGCACCAAAAACAAGAATTTTGGGTGTGATCAAGGCAATCATGGGAGAAAAACAAGAAAGGTGATGAACATGGCTTTTGAGCCGAGGTAAGCATTTGGATGAGTAAAGATTGGAACTTTATCATCCAAATGAGCCTTTTATGCAAGATTGAGCCTTTGGGACAACATGATCAACACTTGGATGAATAAAGATTGAAACTTTATCATCCAAGTGTGATGGAATGAGGCTAAATCAAAGTTTGGTGAACAAAGATCGCGGCTTTGTCATCAATCATGATCATCATGGCCAAGAACAACAAAAATAACCATAAAGATACAAACTTTATTCAATCAAGTGATGATGAACAAGATAAAAACTTGAAATAAAGACTTTAAATGGAAATTTAAATATTAAGACTTTAAATGTAACAAATCTCATCTCCATTTAGTTCATCATTTTAATGCATCATAGAAGTGCAAGATGAAACCTTTAGGATCATATACGTATTTGGATCCAAGTTATATAGAGATCACATGAATAAATAAGAAATTGTAATATAAAGGACAATAAATATAAATACTTGTATTATAAGGAACAATAAATATAAAGACTTGAATAATATGAATGAACAATATGAGCAAGATGAATAAAATGGATGAATGATCAAGAGGAGATAGGGAGAAGGTGGCCTCACCTATTTTTGATTTAGCCAATCTTCCTCTCTTTTTCACTCAAATTGTTTGTGGTTGTATTCCAGCAGAGTAACTTCACTCAATTCTCTTTTTCTCCCAGTCTGAAATGATCAGCAAGGGACTTAATTTATAGGGAACTGGTGGACCCAAACTATCCGTACGGGTGGTTCTTCTCCAGGGCAAAACCATCCGTACAGCTGGTCCTGGCGAGATCTGGAACTTTCTTCTTTTTGAATTCCAGATTGGTCCTAAAGCTTTCCATTTATTCCTATGAGGTCCTAGCCTATCGGGTTTATCCCTAAATAGTACTAAGATTACCTCTAACTCGGTTTTGTGCCTTCTAGAGGGGTTGAGCCCGGATTGGGGTACTTACAGTTCTGCATGTTGTTGGTCATCTTTTGGCCCCTATAATATCCAAGCATGTTGACTTGTCTTTTTTAGGTATGCTCGAGGATGTGGGTAATATTAGAAAATTTGATTGGT
This sequence comes from Campanula takesimana, assembly GCA_026119855.1. Classification (NCBI taxonomy): domain Eukaryota; kingdom Viridiplantae; phylum Streptophyta; class Magnoliopsida; order Asterales; family Campanulaceae; genus Campanula; species Campanula takesimana. The sequence continues at coordinate 2,249,998 of JAOWBW010000296.1, read as the reverse complement.
GTGATTTCGTTTTGAAGAGATTGGCCAAAGGGATTGGTAAGTATAAAAAGGCTAAAAAGAATATGAGGGGCTACAGTGGTTGTATGCTTGTGTTATTGTTAGCATACTTGCACAGATTCCCTTTTCAAGGTGTGAGAGAACCATATCAAATGCCTTTGATTCAACACTGGACTGTTGAAAAGCTTAAGAAAAGAGCGAATGATGAGTCAAAGAAAAAGTTGCATGGAAAAAATCTCAGGTCAACAGATTCTTATCCAATTAGTAATGACGAATATGATGTTGAATTTTTAATAGAAGTCAATGAAAATGCTGAACGTGAAGAGATTATAGAGGACGAGATTAGAGAAGAAGAAATTGGGGAAGAAGAGATTTTAAAAGATGGAAGGACTGTGAGGTATTGTATTCCAAAAGACAGTCAAACAAACAAGGAAATACGAGCACTGAGTTATGATGTAAGTTTAATTGTTTATCAATAGCCAGTTTTCATGTGCAGACTTGATGTTTTGATATTTAAACTTGTTGCTTTGATATTTAAATTTGGTGTTTTTATACACAGCCTGTGTTTTATAACTTGTTTCATATACAAACTTTTGATATTTTTCATTAAGAAACTTGTTGTTTTCATGATCAAACTTGGTGTTTTCATGTTTAAACATGTGGTAGTTACTTTCTTTTTGCAAGTTTATGATTAGGATGTTTCAATGCACTTTATACAGAAACTTGGTATTTTTATGCTCAAACTTTGTGTTTTCATGTTCAAACTTGGTGTTTTCATGTTTGAACTTGCTGTTGTTACTTTCTTTTTGAAAGTTTATGATTAGGATGTTTCAATGCACTTTCATACAGAAACTTTGTGTTTTCATGTTCAAACTTGGTGTTTTCATGTTTGAACTTGCTGTCGTTACTTTCTTTTTTAAGTTTATGATTAGGCTATTTCAATGTACTTTCATACATAAACTTGGTGTTTTCATGTTTAAACTTGGTGTTTTCATGTTTGAACTTGTTGTTGTTACTTTCTTTTTGCAAGTTTATGATTACACTGTTTCAATGCACTTTCATACAGAAACTTGGTGTTTTTATGCTCAAACTTTGTGTTTTCTTGTTCAAACTTGGTATTGTTACTTTCTTTTGTAAGTTTATGAATAGGCTGTTTCATTGTACTTTAACATTGAAACTTGGTGTTTTCATGGTGAAACTTGATTTTTTTTGTATGTCTTAACTTGTTTCTTTTGTAAATTTTATTATGTGTAGCCTTCTAAAGAGGCGATGGTGATTTTCAAAAGAGACATGGAAGTGATAACTCATGCCCTGATTAAAAGACTTCAAAAACTCAAAAATGAAAAGAATGATAAGGAGCAGGAGAAGGAGAAGGAGAAGGAGAAGGAGAAGGAGAAGGAAACTGTTGATGAATCTTCAGGATCTAGGCCTGAGGAAGTTTCGGCAAGTAAAGAATTTTATAATGCTATTAGGTTTTTTGAGGCTATTGATGCTGCAACGCTGTAATTGAATAAGAGGGTTAAATGGGTGAAAAAAATTAAAAAAATGGACTAACATTTGATCTTCTAAGTGATTCTGATGATGATGGTGGCAATTGGGATGGATTTGAGCATAATGACAATTGTGGCAATGATTTCGTTCACGTAAAAGAGAATCCACTTAACGAGTCTGTCCGTGAAGAAGAAATCCCAACTTCTGATGCAGCTGGTGGTGGTAACGTCGATACTGATTCAACTGAGTTGCCAGATTTTATTCTTATGCATGCCTTTGACGATCAAGGGAATCCTAAACTTTTGTCCCCAATTGTGGAGAATGATGCATAAATTAGGGAAGAGAATTTAGATGATGGTTTAGGGTGCACATTACTTTGTGGCGAAGCGAATCTTGCAACTGTTTTGAGCTCAAGGTTTATGCAAATGCATAAGTCTTTGTTGATGCCAATGAAGCTTTTGAGAAAGCAAGTTGTTGACTATTGTTTTTCCGACTACTTTGTGAATTCTGTTCATAGGTAAAACATCCTTCATTTTGTTTCTTTTTTTAGTTTAACTTGATATTTTTATGTGTAAACTTGGTGTTTGTACCTGATTACTTATTCTTTTTTTGTAGTGGTAGCTATTGTTCATATGGAGATTCTGCATTAATTTTTAATGAAGGCATACAAACGTTACAAGAAGGAAATGAAGTAAGTGTCACGATTCTGGATCTATGGGCAGTTCTGATGAACAGAGTGACGTTGATGTCCGGAACAATGTCAAAATTTATCTTTAGTTGCAGTAGTTGTTCGGTAAGTTTGATTTTATTTTATTTTTGTAATTTTTGTTTTAGTATTGTAACTTGAGGTACTGGTATAGTAACTTTGTTTTTTTATATGCAGTCGCATTGGTCTGATATTGCTTCTGGTAATGATGCACATGAGAAAGGTCATTTATTCCGTGGGGCACTGCAAGAATTTTTTAAGAATCAAGTGATGAGTCATAAGATGAAGAATCTTAGAGAAACTAAATTAGTAATGTTAATATTTTGATTTTAACATTTTTATATATTATACTACTTGCTCTTATTTAACAAATTTTATACTAAAATTCATTTGTTTTTTTTCCACAGTTCTTTCTTCCAATTGGTAAACATGGGCATTACACAATGTATGTTGTGAATACTGACACAAAAAAGTGTCAGTATTTGGACAACTTGCATATGAATGGTTTAAGAAGTGTCATTCTTCGCTTTTTGCTAAGATTCTAGTAAGTCTTGTCCTTTTGCTCCAATTGTTTTTTTTTTTTTTATTGTTTTTTTTTCACTTTTTTTTTTTAATAGTGTCAAGAAATGAGTACACTGTTGAAAGATTTTGGTCACTTGAAATGGGAAGAGATCAAAGATTATGAATTTGAATATATGAATTTTGATTGGGTGCTTCAAGAAAACCAGAATAACAGTGATTGTGGCACTTACATTATGTGGGAGATGAAAGACTTCCAAGGAAAACTGTATAAATGTCCTGAATTGTCCAAAGTAAATTTAAAAGTAATTTTGTATCTTTTTTTGTATGTTTGTATTTTGATTTAAAATGTAGTGGCTGAATACATACTTTTTTGGTTTAGGATTTGGGAAGGACTACTCTTCGGGCAGAGTCTCTCGCAGCATTACTACTCAGTGATTTGAACAAGAAACGAGATATTTTGCTGAAGAAAGTTGAAGAGTTCTCGGAAATCAAGCAAGATCACATTGACAAAGTTGTTGAGAAGAAAGAAAACTAGGAGAAGAAGAGGAAGAAACCTCCTAGTCTGACGACTACAAAGTATATTAGACAAACTAGGTCTAAAAAGGCTTCTAGTTAGTGAAGTTGTAACTTGGTGTTTGAAAGTCCAAACTTGCTGTTATTAAGTCCAAAATTGATGTTATTAAGTCCAAACTGGTTGTTTTGCTTTCAGACTAGGTCTGTGAAGACTCTTAATATTTGGTTAGTAATAGATGTTTTAGTTCCTAATATGATGTTTTTTAAGAACAAACATGTATATATAAGTTTGGAAACTTGCTGAGTTGAAGTTCCAACTTCTTGTTTAATGAGTTGAAGTTGCATCATGGTGTTTTTTTGAGATTGAACTTACTGTTTTAAGTAACAACATGCTTGTTTATACTACCAAGTTTGTCTTGTGAAATACCAAGTTACACTTCCAAAATATCAAGTTCCCATAATAAGTTGATATTCAAACACCAAGTTGCACTAGTAAAACATCACGTTTCTGTACCAAAACATCAAGTTACAGTGCAAAAACACCAAGATACTATCCTAAAACACCAAGTTATACAAAATAAATTATATATCAATTTTGAACAGTCAAGTTGCACTAGTCAAACATCAAGTTTATCTATCAAAACATCATGTTACTGTGCCAAAACACCAAGATACTATACTACTACACCAAGTTACACCAAATCAATAATATATCAATTTTGAGAAGTAAAGTTGCACTAGTAAAACATAAAGTTTCTGTAATAAAAAACATCAAGTTACAGTGGCAAAAGACCAGGAAACTATACTAAAACACCAAGTTACACCAAATCAATAATATATCAATTTTGAGCAGTTTGAAAAAATCTGTTTCAATTTGAACACCAATTACAGAAATCAAATTAAGTGTAGATTAGGTGTTTTTGAGCCAAACTCATCCGTAATTGGTTTTTTTTTTGGCTCGAATTTTGCTTTTGGCTTTTTTTCTCCCTTTTGTACTGGCACGTACTGGATCAATTATAGCAGGTGCACTTCTCAAAGAATTTCCTGTAGCACTATTTGTTGCACTTGCTGTAGTAGTATCTTCCAAGTTTGCAGATAATATTTCTTGAACTTGGCGAGAGTCTCGGTTGAACCTGTCTTCTAGTACCCGTCTTGCAGCAATGTTTTCGTGGCATGTTAACATCAAATCATAATAATTTCTTGCCATTTGTTGTGTCCAAGGATTAAAGTCAATTTGTCCGGTTGTTGGTGTCACGTCATCCCCTCGGTATGTTCTGTCCCATACATCCTTATTTACCTTTTTTGTCCACCTCTTTTCAATGTACACATCAGGTATCCTATTGACGTTTGACAAATTTAAAGCTTTAATTCAATGAAAGCAAAGCCATCCAACCTTAGTGAAGTGATTACAGGTACAATTCACTCTTACATCTCCATTATTGTTCATGTAACTTACTGATTCTATTCATTCAGGATGATCTTCATGAGAAATCTGAAACAATTTGTTGTTGTCATCTAAAGAGAAACCAATATTATAGGTTGTTGCGAATGCAGCCTTTACCTCCTCTTGGAAAAACCTGGGGAAAATAACTTGATGTTTTAATACAACACCTTAATGTTTTAATATAACAACTTGATGTTTTAATACATGAAATTAATACAAGTAGAACAAACCTGAATATCTCCAAAGTGTAAACTTCAGCTGCGTGCTTGATAATACCACCATGCAGTTCAGCTTGTGGGATAGAGAAATTGGAATCAAACTCCTTCTGTTGTTCTTTACTCCTCCATCGTTTCACAATCTCGTTAAATAAGTCAAAGAACCTTGTTAGTGAGGTATTTTTGTTTGCTTTGAAACAAATTGAATGATTAGTGCTTTCACTTCTTTGAGATGACAAAATTCCAGCAGAGAAGAAGTCTTTGCTTAACGCAGTGCACCACTTGTTTCGAATATCATATAGACGCTGAAACCATGTGACTTCTCCGAGTTCATATTGTTGGATATTATGCCCTAGGCCCTTGAGAAAGGCCTATGCGTTATATCATAGCTTCATTGTTATAGAGATAACAAACCTGATTATTATATCTTTTGCATGTTTATTATAATAATCATTGTCCTTAGCACTTATGAAGGGCTAGCATGAGTTTAATGGATAATCATATGATGATTATAGCGCATAGGATGCGGATTAAACTTGTGGGTACATGTTGGAGAACAAGTACTGGATAGACCCGTTATGAGATTTATGTCATGGTTAAATGTCATAATTAAATCTCATAATAGTTATATCATTTATCCTTAGACCTGAGATTATCATAGTCTTCCACATGATGAACATTATGTTTGACGTACTCAAACGCTACCCTTAACCGGGTGGTTATAAAGGCTACGATTGACATAATCGGATTCTTGTAGGGAAGAATGATAAGTCAAGATGGGATTTGTCCCTCTCTCAAGAGAGATATCTGCTTGGCCACTCGATGAGTGAGATTGATAATAGTGTACGGCCGTACCCAAACGAATTAAAGTGTTCAATGTTATTTGCTCATATCAATCTACTCAGGATCGAGAAAGCATTGGACAACATAAGTTGACGTGGACCATGACTTATGTCCAATATGATATCGCGTGACAAAGGGATTGTGATATGTTCTATAAGGTTACTGTGGACTATCAAAGTTATACTAATTGGGTAGTCATAATGGATTGCTATAATCCGCTTATGACTTACGGGTTCGGATTGGTTCGGACTCATTGCCAACATAGTATAATCCTATTGGGTCACACACAATAGAACAGATTGTAAAAGGCCAAAAACATGGGATTTTTGGACTGCCACCGTACGGCTACTTGAGTGGCGTACGGCTCCTATGGAGCCGTACGGCCCCTCCCCTCGTAACAGTCCAGTTTGTTCAGCTTTTTTGACAGAAAAGGAATCCCGATCCCAAACAGAATTAGGTCAAACCCTTATATATGATATACATCCGGGCTTAACAACCTCTAATGGTGATTTTGGAAATCACAAATAATTGATTTAGAAATAATGAAATATAGAGAGGTATGATTATTTATTTTGTGATCCATGATCATCAAAATACAATAATTGATCAAGCAAAATAATTCCTACGAAGAAATCGTTTCTTCATCAAGCCTTGGGTCTAGCAATCCAGATCAAGAAGGTGTTCTTGTTATCCGTTCGACGTGTGGATACTGATAGAGGGTGTTTCCTTTAGCACCTTAAAGTCCGTGTTCATGGATGCGATCTTCAAGGGTCAGTTTCTTTCATCTTGTATTTAATTTAATCAACATGCATGGATCTGGGCTCATGGGTGTTTGATCTAATGTTTATTCCGCTGCGCATGATGCATCAAAACCCAACACATATTTGTCAATCATTGAATGCCAACAACGTTCAAACTCAGCCTCATTAGCACAACCTCTAAGACAATGATCAAATTCATCTTTGAATTCTTCATTCTTCTTGAGTTTTCCAAATTGGCTTACTGCATTTTGTAAAATGTGCCACAAGCAAAGCCTATGTCTCGTTCTCCCTTCAAACACCTATTTAGGATAAGATTTTTTTTAAGAAACATACATGTTATAATGTACTCCCACCGTCCCAAAATGATCTTCACGTTTGGCTATTCAAACATTTTAAAGATATGATCACTTGCTCACTAGCCATGTTTTGTTTATGCACTTTTAAGCCTAAATTGTAGAAATATGAAGAACTTTTTGGGATAATTAGAAATGACAAATGAGAATATTATTTTGGGACGGAGGGAGTACAAACTTGCACTTAAAACACCAAAAATTGTAATTTTTTTGTATAGCTAACCTTCTTACTGCATAATAAATTTTTAAGAAACATACATGTTATAATGAACAAACTTGGTACTGTAACACTTAGTATTGTATAACCCAAAATTTCTAATTTTATAAACAAACTTGGTAATTCATAGACTAACTATTTTTTTAAAAAAAAAATTGCAATGTTAAAAGCATATTTTAAGAACTACACACGTCTTCAATCGCTTTCGACACTGCACAGTCTTGATCAGTAAAAATTGTTTTCGGTTCTTTTCCACCCATCGACTTAATTCCTTAAGAAGCCATGAAAATGTTTCTTCCTTTTCATTATGCAAAAACGCGCAACCAAACATAACCGTGTTCCAATGGTTGTTTACACCAACTATAGGAGCACAGATAAGACCATATTTATTGGTGTTGTATGTTGTATAAAAAATAACAACATCACCGAATAAGTCATAGTCCTCTCTAATCATAGTGTCCCTCCAGAATAACGCGCATAATATGGAATCATCTCTAAGGCGTATTTTATAAAAGAATTTTGGATCTTCTTCCTCAAGATCACAAAGTCTATCCACAACGGTCTAAGCATCACCACCGTCAATCTTTTCCGATTTTAATCGTTGCACAAAATTGACATGATCCACCCTAGTATGACTGTTGGTCCCAAAGACACAACAAGGGTATGAGAATGAGGCTAGAGGGGGTGAATAGCCTACTTAAAATTTTAACCCTTTTTCAAAATTCAACCAAGTGCTTACAATCCTGAATTTTGCGGTCAAGTAAAAACCACACGGTCAAGGTGTAATATGCACAGCGGAAGTTTTCGATAGAAATAAGGTAAGGTTGTTTTTGACAAAATCTCTAAGTATAGAAGCTCACTCTCGGTCAAGGTTTTACGGTCGAGTGAGAAGTGGTCAGAGTGTTGCAGTCAAGAGACTTGCGGTTAAGAATGGTTGAGAGATTGAAAGTTGTTGTCTTAGAAGTTTTGGCAAAAGATAAGTTAGTCAGATTTTAGCTTAGGCAATGTGGAGAACGTACAAACACAATTCACAACTGTTCATAAATCTGAAAGATCAAAACACTAAACGACAAACAAGATTAATATGAATAATAAAGAACAATAAGTAAATGACACAAGTATTTGGAAAGGTTCGATCTGTTAAAAGATCTACGTCCTTTACCAAGATGGTCAGTCTTGGATTTTGAATAGAGGTATATATTGATTCACTTGAGTACAGATTACAGAGATGAAGCTTTGAATCAACACCTACTTTCTATGAAGAACAAATCCTAGACTTAGACCAGTGTATCACTTTTGATTCAATCTATGTGATTGATCAATCGGGGTAAGTGTGAGTAGGAATCAAAAGCTCTTTGAAATCTATATGATTTAGAGCCTAATGAGTCTTGTGTGTTGCAAGCTTGAGATGACTTTGAATGTTGCTGGAGATCGTTGAAGGTTTGAAGGTGAGCACTTGAAGATTCAAAGGATTCTGGAAATCTTGAGTATGATCTTCAATCACCAATTATTTCAACAACAATTTCTCTCTTTGAATCTCAGCAATGTTCAATGAAGAACTCAAGGACTATTTATATCCTTGAATGAGAGAGTAGCCGTTAGAAATACTTGGGGTCCAAGTTGAAGGACAATGAGCTGTTGAATTCTGATTGGAGCTCAGTCTGAGTTATCCTTTTATTGCAGAGTAGTGGTGGTCCCACTAACAGATGTATTCAAATTTGAAATTTGAATTTTGCAACGTTCTAAACTAACCATAGTTTTGGACATAAGTGAGACCATGGTTAAGCTTTAACAAACTTGGATTGCTTGGATATCTTCACTTGCGGTCGAGACCTTACGGTCGAGTATCTTGCGGTCGAGGAATCAACTGTGACCTGCTGACAAGATTTGCCATGAAGCTCACTGTCATTGACCTGCGGTCAAGTGATTCACGGTCAAGACATTGACCACTAACTTTTCCAGACTTAGAAAATTTTAAGACCTATCCATCTAAAGCCTATACTACTAAAGTGGACTATTCTAAAAATGAAGTTTAACACTTCTTACAATATATCCTAAAGTCTACAAAAGATAAAATTAGGTTATGGGATCAATCAAATCTAGGTAATAGGAGTGGTTTATAATAAGCATACCCAACAATGACCCAAATGCTCTTCCCCACCTGCTGCTTTTGCCATAACATTAAATCCATCCATTGGCCTTATACCAGCATCTTCCATTTGTTCAATTAACAAGGTATTTACATTTGAGACATTCCGTTCGTTATGCTTTAAATGGTTCCATTGTGTCCTCTTCATCTCATGGTTGTGTTCTATAACATGGCGTGCAACTATATACTCCATCCGTCCCAGCAAAAGTAGGACTTCTTTCCCTTTTAGGCCGTCTATTGAGACTGCCCAAAATGGAAATGCTTTAATATATTTATATTCAACCAACCCCACCATTTAACCCCACTAATTCTCTTTCTTCATTTTCCACCACTCATTTTATTCAACCAACACTACTATTTACCCTCACTCATTCTCTCTCTTCATTTTCCACCACACATTCACTACTTTCTCTTAATTATTGTGCAAACTCCTCTAGTCCTACTTGTACTGGGACGGAGGGAGTATAAGTCTTCCTTTGGGAGCAATTTCACCCTCATCATAGCATTACAACCTGTTCTTTTCACAACACATTTCCTTTTCTTTCTATCCTTTTTTGGTTCGTTATCCAACAGTTGCAATGGAGACGGAATGAATATATGATCAACCTCAACAGGACTTATAGCTCCAGATACTCTCGGTTTGAATGTTCCTTCACAGGAACATCTAAAATATTTATCTAGTGGTTTCCCATATTTCTTGGACATACATATAGTTGAAAGCTTTGTCGTAAATCCTAATGCATTTGCGTATTGTTGCTCAACGGGAAAGAAATGGGGAGGAGGCGGCGGCTTGTGAAGACTGAGGAGAAAAAGAGAGAAAAGAGAATAAAGGGTTGGGATAATGGGTTAGGGTTAGGGTTTTTACTTTTTAATAGACCCAAAATGGGTGGGCCTAATTTTAAACTTAGTTGGGCTGGGGAAAGCTTAGTTGGGTGGGGGGAAACTCACATCTTTATACTCTTTATTATCATTTTATTTTTGTTTTAATTAAAATAAATAATAAATTTTGATAAAAAATAAAAATAACTGACATTATTTTGAATATAAACATGTATATGTATTGATTTATGAATAAAAAATGCTTAATTCTAGGCCCCACCTAGGCGCTGGGCCCAGCTCCGCCGCCTAGCGGCCGCCTAGCGATTTTTAGAACACTGCTTGTAAATTCGAAACCCTTTGAATTCGCATCAATTTCTAAATCCTCTTCTCAGTCATATCGTCCGCCCGGAGAACCATCTCTATTTTTGAACCCCTGCCCATCACATCTTTCCCTCAATTTTGATTTTCTTGTGTAAGTACTTGAGCCATTTAGTTAGATGCACTCCAAGTGTTTGCACGATAAATCCCAACACTGAAGCCACTTGAATTCAGCCAGGCCATATGCCCCAATATCAACCAAGTTGCAATCACAAATCTTCTTGGCAGGTCTCTCTTGATAGTCGTACTATCACTCTTTCCACTCATCGGGTCGATTAGATCACCTCCAGTACTATTTTCTCGATCCACTTCAAGACCATCAACTTCCCCCGTAATTTTAATTTTAAGATTTTGTGTCAGATCATTCTTTTGTTCCTCTTCCCCTTTCAAATTCCTCTTAAGTCACATTTTAATTACATACACTACAGATGGAATTGATCCTTTTTGTTTCATAGTTAATGTCTAATTTCTTGTTAATAAAGAACAAAATGAATTATTCATTTCGGGATGGAGGGAGTAGAATGCAAGAATAGAAAGGGAATATGTGAGTTTAAATGAAGAATAAGGTAATTAAAGAACCTAAAGCTGTTGATAATTACTTTTATTGCTCGGAGATAACACCATGGACGGACGGAAAGAAAGCTTTGGGCTAGATTTCTGTTATTGCTACTTCAGTAGATGTGATTGAATACGCACAACACAATGCAGCCATCTATGGAGTTGATCATCTTAAGAGTTTATAAGGAGAGACCGTTTCAAATGTCAAGCAGACGTGGAATGCAAACAGATAACATATTCATCAAACAATGGCAGTTATCTTCGCAGCCTCCCCACTTTCTGATCCCCTATTCCGCCGCCTTCAAGAAGTACTCAACCGCATCACCGCTTCTGTACTTCGAATACATGTATCCCATATTTGGCCCTATGGGGATAGTGTTCAATGACTATTTACCTGCCAAAACTGGACAGCCCTGCCTGTCAGCCCACAATAAGAAACAGAAAAAAAGAAAGTTACATACCATATTATGAGCCCAAATTAAAAATTACAGAACTACCGAATACTAACAATTCGCAACCAATCAATCGAAACAAATATCACAATTCTCTGTCCTAAAAACTGTTTAAAACGAAGACATGCAGCCTCTGATGTAAGCAGCACTGCAGCAGATTAGGGTTTGTCTAGAAGGAAGGGGATCGAGAAAACTTATTAAGGCCTTTTTCCGGTTGTGGGACAGAGGTTTAGATTTGTGGCATCAACAAATGCGGAGGAGGAAAGAGGAGCGGAGACGCCGTCTCATCGTGTAACCGCTAGGAAACTGGAAGGATTAATTTAGGCAGTAGGATTAGTGATTTAATAATGGAGCAAATCGAGTTGAACATGCATCAGTATGGTTTTTCCTTTTAAACAATGGTCATCAATTTCCATAGGCAGTTTGTGACGCGAGAAAAGTGAGGGGAAAAAAGGGTTGAACGTGGGGAGTTAAGCACAATTAGAGGGATGGAGAATCTAAGCCGTAGGATCAATTTTATCCGAACGAATCGTGACCGCTCTTTGTAAAGCGGTTATTCTCCCCTTCTATTGTAATATAGATTCCCATCATGTTAGCAGCCATCTTTAATTTGCACCAATCAACCTATCTGTAAGTGTGGCTATTTTAGCACACACGATTTTATTTTAATTTGTGTTAATTTTAGGATTTATGTCTTTCTTTATTTTAGGTAAAATTGTAAATATCTTTTTATTATTTTTATTTACTAACATATTAATTAGTTTCCTAGTTTTTGTGTATCTCTTTTAATTTTTGTAGATATCTTTTACTTGGATTTGGAAGCTATAATTTAGGAAAGGATGGAGTGTATCTTCACAAGGATTGCTCTCCAAGACTCCTACGGATTCCATCTTTACACGGCTTTGGGATTGCACATCTTATAAAGAGAGAAGCCGTTCCATTTCATTCTTAACGATTTTCTGAGAAAAAATTCTGATTTCTCAAGTCATCTTGAGTGCTTTAGTAATAGAGTTCTTTTGTAATACAAGTTCTTCCATAGAACTTGTTTTGAGTGTTTTAGTGTTTTCATATTTGGTCTCTTCTCTTAATTCATTCTTTGTAATCGATCATAACAGTTTTTATCAAAGAGAAGTTTTGTTGTCTACAGCGAGTTGCTGTAGATGTGTTAAATATTTCGTTTTTACGTTTTTATTCCGCTGCAAGTCAGTTGGTGTAATCTGTGGTGACTTCACACTACGATTCACACCATACTCTGTTTATTGTCCGACCATCCTAGCTATCTAAACTTTCAATTGGCACCAGAGCCTCCACTCGACATACTGAGTGAGATCCAGAAAGGATAGTCATTATGGAAGGTCAGTTAAGTCAGTATCGTCCACCTGTGTTGGATGGTACAAACTATGCCTTGTGGAAATCCAAAATGCGTCTGTACATCAAAGCGATTGATGAAAGAGCATGGCGGAGTATCATAGTTGCCTGGACTCCTCCAAGGATTGAAAGTAAGGCCGCAGAGGGTGAAACCTCTGAAGAAAAGGTCTACATTTCTAAACCGGAGAAAGACTGGACAACTGATGAAGTAACCCTAGCAAATTATAATTCCAAAGCTTTGGGTGCCATATCTAGTCATGTGGATGAAGACATGTACAGACTGGTCACCAATCAAAGCGTTGCCAAAAATGCTTGGGATATTCTTCAAGCTCATTGTGAAGGAGATGAAGGAGTGAAAGGCACTAGGTTGAGGATTCTCATGACTAGGTTTGAAACCTGAGAATGTCAGACACTGAAGATATCAAAAGCTATTCGGCTAAAATCAAAGATATCTCAAATGAGTGCCTCTCCCTAGGTGAGCCTATCTCTAATGCTAGGTTAGTAAGTAAGTTACTCAGAACTGTTACAGAAAAGTTTAACATAAAAATTGCTGCTATTGAAGAAGCCAATGACACTGCTACCATGGGTTATAACTCTCTCGTTGGCAAACTAACCATGTTTGAAATGAACTTGGCTATTCAACAGCAACACAAAGCTGAAAGTAATGCTCTTGCCTAACACGCCCCAAGTCCCGGGATTCCCTAATAGAACCTCGAACCTGGTGCGCGTAACTAACAAGAAACAAGAAACTAACGGGAAACAGGAACAATACCTGTTAAAAACAAAACTGACATGATATATATACTCAAGAGTAGGGAGCTAAGATAGCTCACACGAGTTCTAGACCAAGAAAATTTAAACCAAAATGGTTACATACAGCGGAAGACATGCCTAGCAAATAAGCTGGCATCAAGAACTGTCTAGGGACAACAAATACTACCCCAATACAAGCCCAGAGTTTATTAACTCATACAAGATCGTCCTTACCAAAATATAAAAGGACACTAGTCTCAAACAAGAACATCCTGCTGAGTAAGTTCCCAGCTAAGTCGAGCCTCACTGCGTACTATCCCCTGCTTTCCTGGGGGGGGGGGAACAATTAAACAAATAAAGGGTGAGATAAATCTCAGTAAGCTATTAACATGCAACTATATGTCATGTTATCATGCAATACAAGTAGATACTCAAGTAAACATATATCAAGTATCATCAAGTAACAAGTATAGGAGAGGCTAAGCCAACTCAACAAGTAATCAAGCTCAAGATATGATCAGGTAACAAGTAGTCAAGTAGTGCGAGAGGCTAGACCAGCTCACAAGATGCACATAGGCCTATCACGCATTGTACCTGAATCCTTCCTTATTTCTCCCAAGAATACCATTTGTTGTCGATGCTTTTCTAGCTGAGGACAACCAAGAACGGGAACAAGAGACTGCTGTGCAGTATATAAGAAGACCTGGTAACCAGTGTCAACCACAAGAACAAATCCACGTGGTGTTCGGGACGGGAGTTAGCATTCACTTAGGTCAGGCTTATTGCTCCAACCAAGGAAGCTATGCCCTTACTATGGCCAGTAGTAAGGGGTCGGGCGGAAATACATAGGGACCCGATTGTCACTTAAACCCCAGCTCTCGCGACAAGCGTGAACCTATATATTTTCGAACAAGCAAGGAGAACCAGCTGGACTCACAACAAGAAGGTACAAGTAGATATTTACTTGAACTACGGGAATAGAACTAAGTCCCATAATAGTGGACCAGTCTTTATGCACCATGTAATCATGTATCATGTGCTCACGAGAATATGCACCATGTAGTAATGTATCATGTGCTCACGAGAATATGCACCATGTAGTAATGTATCATGTGCTCACGAGAATATAAGTACACGTACTCAATTATTTCGAATACCAATCAAGTTTAACTATGGCACATAAGTGTCCATGTAACACGATCAATCCAAGTAAGAGTCCATTTATAACAGACCTCAGTCAAGTAGTAGGGTATATCACTTGTCACATGCCAAGTTTGCACGTACATATTCATATCACGTTTAACACATTAAAGTGTCTATCACGATACCCTTACTATCAAGTAGAGCCCAATACCTTAGACTCTAAACACGTAGTAGAATAGGTCACATTGTACCTAGACACAGTCATATTTCACGTATATGTATCGTTAATAATCGAATACATTTTCTAACACATATTGTGTTCAATAACCATTCTTATTAATTTAAATCGCAGTATCCACGATTATATGAATTATCTTCATATTACACTAGTCCCTATTTTCTTTAGGAACCCATTTCAAGACAAGATATCTTCTTTATATTTTATATACTTCATTGAGTATATACATGATCAAAAACTAAATCATTACACTTTAGTGTTTATTCATAACACTTACAATACACACGTATCAAGTTCAAGTATGTAGTAGAGTTAATCATTCTCTATCTAGTTCCATAACCCAATTCTTTAGTTATTCATACCGTGTACCAATCAATCAAGTAAATATATGCAAGATTTACATATACACATCAAGACTCTTTCAAGTTTATTACCATACACCTATATTGGTGTCAAGGCACGTACAAGATTTTATAATCTTATATTCAAGTCTTAATCCAATTATTTGGATGTTCAAGTCATGTACAAGATTTTATTGTCTTATACTTCAATTCACTGTCTCATCTTAAGACATTCAAGACATATACAAGATTTTATCATCTTATATCCAAGTTCTCAATCCATTTCTTTGGATGGTTAACATGTACAAGAGTTAAACATCTTATACTTCGAGTTCACGCTAGGTAGATGAATTATACATCTTTCACATATTATTTTCCAATCCTTTTCTTAGGACATTCAAGCTCTAGACATTAGTTGGTGTCCCTAAGGTACACAAACATTAACTTCAAGACACATAAAAGAGTTACTACTCTTATACTCAAGTTATCATTTAATTATGATTCAAGTCCAACTTTCATTTATTCACAAAGGGACTATTTTTCAATACTAGAGTGTTCTACAACACTCATCTAGGCCATCTAGGGTAGTACCCTAAACCTAGATCAAGAATACTTCAATTTAAGTAAATGAGCTATACAACTCATACTTACAAGTTCTTAATCCCCTACATAAGATATTCAATCTCAAGTCATTGTTTAAATGCCCCTAAGGTGCACAATCATAGGCTTTAAGACAAGCATAACACATAAGTGCTTGTTCATAGCACTTTCAAGACACATACAAGAGTTTTTCCTTTTATACTCAAGTTCTCATTTGAGTTCTATAAGTGTTCATGTACAAGACTAAATTCTCATTTTAATTAAATGAGTATTCATGTTCAAGACTCACTTCTGATACCCCTAAGGTGTCACAACACTTGCTAGGACATCTTATACTAAGGCTATATGCCTTAGGAGGGATAAGCTTTCATCTCTATTTAATTTACAACACTTTTGTGAAACAGGGGTTCTGGGCGGTCGCCCAACCCCATCCTGGGCGGTCGCCCAAGATCACAAATCAAAACCCAAAATCCCTGCCTTAGTGGGCGGTCGCCCAAGGCCAAAATCAGCAAAAACCCAATTTCTTTCCCAGGCTTAGAAATCCCCGTCCCAAGCATAGGAGTATACTTTTTTATCAATATATTATCAAACCCAGGAGTATAATAACAAGCTTAAATAACTCATTTCAATTATACTTTCTTATTTCAACAGAGACTTTTATACTTATAAATTCTCCGTCTCAAATGTAGGAGTAAAACCCACTAACACTTTCTAACATTCAAGAGTGCATTTTAACATGCCCAGAACACTTCTATAGGGAAACTTTATTAATTTATCCCCGTCCCATAAGTAATAGAATAATTCTCTTTTATTCCAATTTAATATTTCACCGTCCCCAAAAGTATAAGTACAATTTTATTTTATACTAATATACCCATCTAGGGATACTTCCATTCATTTCCCCGTACCACAAATAATGGTACAATTTTTCTAATAGTATTTAAATCAAGTTACTATTTTACCGTCTCACGAATAGGAGTACAATTTTCAAATATCTTTGCAACCCATTTAGTATTGAGGTGCATGTTCTAAGTACTCTGTACGAGTATAAAAATACTCCCTTCGTCCCAATTTAACAAGTATCACAAAAATTGCCCAAAACACAATTTTAACAAGAACAAATAACGGGAATAACATATATGCATGTTATTACAAGTAAGGGGGAGTTAATAACTTACCTAGTCAAAAATCAAGTTGACCCAAATTAATTTCTGATCGGTCTGGAACGCTCTATTCAACGCCACGAATATTTATCCGGGACCAGAATCACGAACAGAGGAATAATTAAGCTCGAGGAGTCGAGAATAGGAAGAATCCTAAACCTAGCTTTTTCACCCAGAGAGAGCGTAAGAAATTTTGGGGAGAAATGAATCTCAGAGAAAGGCAAACCAAGAAGATATACTTCAACTTCCAAGAAATGACACTTAGGCCCCTCAAGTTTCACTTTTAACAAAAAAGGCCCCTAAACTTTCAACTTTGACATTTAACCACCTTAATTTTCTAAAGTAATTAAATAATTAACTCAAATAAAATAGCATATAAATATGCTAGCCAAGAATTTAACAAGCACGTTAAATATTTAACAAGAATAAAGATGGGCGTTACATTGCCGAAGCTCTTTCCAAATCCTCTAAAGTTTCTAAAGAAATTGTAGAAATCTCTAAGGAAATTGACAAATCTAATTTGGAAACAGAAGATGTGGCTTTTCTCACAAAAAAATTTGCATCTTTTTTAAAGAATAAACGTGATAATAAATTTTCATCTGAAAGCCAAAACAATTCTGAAGATTCTGAAGAGGATACTGGAAATGCTTTTAAAAAGTCTGGAAATTTTAACAAAAAGAAATCAGATTTCGTTCAATGTAGAGCCTGTAAAGGCTTTGGCCACTATGCGAATGAGTGTGCCAACACTTTGAAGAAAAGGGGGATGAGCTTAAATGCGACCCTGAGTGATAGTGAGGATGATGATGAGTATGCATTCCTTGCAAAAATTGATAGTTCATCTCAAAATCACGAACATCATTCTGGTGTTACTTCAGGTGTGTTCACACCAGAGATCACATCCTCAGACTCTGAGTTTAAATGCTTTAATTCGTCTATATCTGAGAAACCAGAGGATGAAGAGGAATGTGATGGTAATTTTGAGGAACTTCATGAAGCTTACACTGATCTTTTCGCCGATTGGCAAAAACGGGTTGAAAAACTTGGTGTTTTTGAAAAAGTCAATGAGAAACTCTCAGCTGAAATCACTTCCTTAAAATCTGAACTTGAGAGAGTTTCCATTGAAAATGATAATCAAAAGGATTCCATAGCCAAACTCGAGGTCATGCTCACAAAGCGTGATGTTGAACTCGAGAAAGTTAAAGCTGATCTTGAAAAAGCAAATGAAACTTTTACCAAGTTAAACAATGGCAAGGCTAAACTTGAAGAGGTTTTAAATATTGGAAGCCATTCTAAAAATGGCTTTGGCTATGGATCCAATTTTGTGAAAGAAGGTGAAGAGAGATCGGAATCAAAATCTTTTCAGAAAAGAGAGTCTAGACCTAGGAGAAAAAAATATGTGTGCCACTATTGCTTTGCTCCTGGGCACATCAGACCGTTTTGTTACCAAAGAATTCATGACCTTGGGGAATCTGGTTCCCAGATGGGTGTTAGAATGAACCCACATCGCCAGAAATCTGGGCGATTCGTGTGGGCTGAGAAGAAAGGTGAGGAGTGTAAGGTTGTTTTGACTTCTCAAAAGAGTAGTGTGTCTAGCTCTTGGTATTTTGACAGTGGGTGCTCAAGGCACATGACAGGTAAAGCTGAATTCTTATCTGATTATTCTCCTATGAATGGAGGAAATGTGAAATATGGAGGTGGCGGCATAGGTAAGATTGTTGGGAAAGGAACTTTGAATGTTGATGGTATGCCTAATCTCCATAATGTCCTCCATGTTGATGGCCTCAAAGCAAACCTCATAAGCATTAGTCATTTATGTGACGATGATATGCATGTGAAGTTTGACAAGCAAATTTGTGAGGTTTTTGATAAATCTGGCAATTGTGTGTTTAAAGGTCTTAAAACTTCTGACAATTGCTATAAGTTTTGTGATGCTACAGGGTTTGTTGAAGAGCTGGAGCCCGCCAATGACGAAGCTGAACAGGAAACAACGCCAGAGAGTGCAGAACCGTCTGATGTTACCCCCGGTGTGATAACACCACAGACGACACTACCAGAAAACGACCCCTGTTCAGATTCAGAGGCATCCTCCAGCAGCTCAGGAAGTAAAGAAGCAGGTTTGACATGGTCCAGAAACAGTGCCTCCGAAATCCAAGAGGAACATCCCAATTTACATTTTCTTGGGGATGTTAGTGAGAAGATGAGGATTGGACAAATGGTAAGGGTGAACTACCGTGATGCGGTAGGGTTGAATTACATGAAAGTCAGAGGCTATGAGGTAACAAGTAATTTCTTTTGGTCACATGGGAGTTCTTTAATCATTTTGATGAGACAAATGGTAAAAAATTATGGGCCACAAAGTAAGGTTTTAACTCGATTTTGGGTCAATTTAAATGCTATTGATACTTCAAAAATTCATGCTCAATACTCTTGCATTAAACATGTTGACTTTAAACATCATTTTATCAGAGATTTTGTTGAGGAGAAAATTGTAAGCCTGGAACCAGTAAGAACAGAAAATCAGTTGGCTGACATTTTCACTAAGGCCCTAGACTTTCAGAGATTTTCTACACTTAGGAAATCTCTTGGACTTTGCATCATTTGATGGCGTGATCCCCTGTATGATCACACCATGTGTCACTCTTGTATATTTGTTAACTTAAAAAAAAAAAAAAAAAAAAAGGAACATTGTATTATGTTTGCACTGTACATCTCAGAGTGATCACTTGATCCACTCCCTTGACTTGACTGGTCCTTGAACTGTGAATACTTCCTGTGGTTACTTTGGCAAAAGCCTTTATATTATCTCTCAGTGGATGCTTTCTTGGGAAACAGCTGCTCCACCATTGTATGCAGCCAATCCAAATGTGATCAAACGAACTCACACAAAACCAAAGTGTGCCTCGAATTTGAGAAGACCATTTGAAAGAGAAAGGGCTATCTTTGGATTTAATGTAGAGTGAAAGCTACCCACAAATTCATTTCCCACAATTAAAAAAGGGGTGGGCGCATTCTAGAGGCTGAGAAGATTGGGATTTGTGTTCATTGAAGTTCTTGGATAGGTTGAGTCCCCGGGTGTGATTTCATCCCAAGTCACACTAATCTGAGTTGTACACTTCACTTGCATATTTTGGTTATTTGTTTTTCTTTTTATTGAGTCGTCCCTACCATAGTGCTAATGTCTCCGAACTGATTTTGTGTTGTTCTTGGTAAACTCTGTATATAAATTTATGCTCAAAGAAATCTTTCATAAATAAATGTCTAATGACATGTTTTTAGGGAGAGTATTTATCTTGCATTTTTTATTCTATCAATGGTAGTTCAATTCTCTCAAAGTTTGGTTATAACATTTTCTATGTCTCCCATGATTTCTATTATTTGATAAATCTGAAATGTTGAAGATTCTCTTGTGTCCTGGAAGCCTGGATCCCTTGTGCATGTTGGTTCATCTCTGTCTCCAGCAATTGTTCTATCCTCAAGTCCAGCTGACGATGTGTCCCTCGATGTGATCACATATGATCTCACACCAGCCTGTCTTTCCGCCGTTACGACCTTTTGCGAACTTGATCATCTCGCATTCTGGTCAAAAAGGGGGAGAGTATGTGAAAAGGGGGAGAGAAAGTTGATATGGTTGTATGTGAAAAGGGGGAGAGAAAGCTGATATAGTTGTTGTCTTGGTGTATGGTTGTTATCTTGGTGTGGCACTATAATTTTTGATTTCTTTGACAATTTTATGGCAGGTTCAGTTATCAAAAGGAAAGATCTCATTGCATTTTTTTGACAACAGTTGGATTCAGGGGGAGTTTATATTTTGGTCGCTTAATAATCTTAACATTTTTGTTTTGACCAGAAAGCCATAAATCAGGGGGAGATTGTAAGTGTGGCTATTTTAGCACACACGATTTTATTTTAATTTGTGTTAATTTTAGGATTTATGTCTTTCTTTATTTTAGGTAAAATTGTAAATATCTTTTTATTATTTTTATTTACTAACATATTAATTAGTTTCCTAGTTTTTGTGTATCTCTTTTAATTTTTGTAGATATCTTTTACTTGGATTTGGAAGCTATAATTTAGGAAAGGATGGAGTGTATCTTCACAAGGATTGCTCTCCAAGACTCCTACGGATTCCATCTTTACACGGCTTTGGGATTGCACATCTTATAAAGAGAGAAGCCGTTCCATTTCATTCTTAACGATTTTCTGAGAAAAAATTCTGATTTCTCAAGTCATCTTGAGTGCTTTAGTAATAGAGTTCTTTTGTAATACAAGTTCTTCCATAGAACTTGTTTTGAGTGTTTTAGTGTTTTCATATTTGGTCTCTTCTCTTAATTCATTCTTTGTAATCGATCATAACAGTTTTTATCAAAGAGAAGTTTTGTTGTCTACAGCGAGTTGCTGTAGATGTGTTAAATATTTCGTTTTTACGTTTTTATTCCGCTGCAAGTCAGTTGGTGTAATCTGTGGTGACTTCACACTACGATTCACACCATACTCTGTTTATTGTCCGACCATCCTAGCTATCTAAACTTTCACTATCTCTTCCATCTTGCGAATAAGCTTGAAGAGTTGAAAATATGATGTCTACAAATTTAGATGTTTGTTCTCTTTATATTTTATCATGATGATTTGTTGATAGAGTGATAGTGAATGTGTTTGACCAAAGGGCCTGTAACTTGGAATTCAATAGAATTGTGTATGAATTGCTATAGTTTGCACTGTAGTGAACATGATCATAGAGTAACTAACCTCACATTTGCAAATTGATTATTCTGTCAATGTCTTCTATTCTGATAGTTTTGTGCACTTAAGGATGAGCTAAAAAAAATCATCTTTTTGTGGTAAATTTGTTTAATTAGTACTCATGTACTTGAATTTCTCTACCCAATATTTCTTGATGTAGTGAGCAATTCCTTAAGTTTAGGGTTATAAAAAAAGAGTAGTTGCTAGGGTGGGGGGAATTGCCCTGTGCCTTGGCACGGGGGTGGAGGTTAGTACTAGTGTTGATATTAATCCATGAAATATGATTTAAATTGTGAGCAAAGCTGCTGTAATGTAAGTAAAATATGATTTAAATCTCACCGTGTGTTTGTTAAAACCCTGTTAGTATTTTGCATTTTACTGTGGTCAACAATGTATTCCCTCTATCTAATTTTGTTTCTTTCTAATATTAGTGTACTTGCAATTATTCAGAAATTGTTATGGTGACATTTATTTTTAATTTAGTTAGCTATGGATTGTGAGTGGATTGTTGCGGACCGATTATCAAAAGAGTACAAGAATGGAGTCAAAGAGTTCTGTAGTCGTGCAGCGAACATGCTAGTAATCCTCGGTTCATCACATGTCCATGTCAAAAATGTATGAATGTTAAAACAGTAAGTGGTCAGCAAGTATTGTATGAACATTTAATTTGTCATGGTATCGATAAAACATACACCGTCTGGACATATCATGGTGAGGGGAAAGGTCAATGTAGCTCAAACCGTTCAAGTCCCGACTTGTGCTCTTCAAATAAGATGGATACGGATATTGGGCCGGGTGATCGTGATGGAGCATCTAGTCGTGTTAGAGTCCACAAGTGGAGCACCACAGAGACCACTAGGTTATCCCCTTCCTGGTTATTCTAGTCCGGTGATGTCATTTTGGTCCTTCTACGTGCTGTCATTCATACGGAGATTGTCAACGATATTGAAGTTCCCTTTAAATCATATTTTGATGGACAATCTTGATTGAGCACATTGGACGAGAGAACATTATGGAGATTCTGGATGACCAGTGGCTAAGTTCTTCTATTGTCTTATACATATGGTAAAATTGCTACTACTACTTAAATATTTTGATTTTTACATTTGACAATATATTTCCTTTAGCTATTATACACTCATGTATTTTTTTCTTAATAAAAGGTATTTGGGTGATGTTTATCTTTCCAAAAATCCTGAGTTAGCTGCCAAGTTTTCTTTCGCTTTGCCCCATATGGTTCCTCCTCTAGTAGATATTTTTGCTGCATCCATTTGGCGGATTGTCTGCTTCATTATGTTAGAGTAGACCACCTTGTTTTAATGCCTCATAATATGGGGTAAGTTAACTAAATCTAATATGCATTTTTATGCTTGGTAAATTAATGTAAAAGTTATTTGAACTTAAAAATCAATAATGGTTGGGTGATGTTTATCTTTCCATCTTGTTTTAACTAAATATACAGGAAATATTGGGTATTGGTTGCCATCAATACTAAGACAAAGAGCATCTACTATATGGATCCAGCTGAAGATAGAAGAATTTCAATAAATCAGAACTTGAAACAGCTTGTTGAACAGTAATGTGTTCTCTTTTAAACTTTCTTTTAATGAAAACTAGAATTATACATTTAATTTTTTTGACATGTTTATTTCATATTTTAATAGTGGTATGAGAGCATTTCGGACCCGTCGTCCTGGGAATACCAAGAAGGCCCTCTTCAACAGTTTCAAATGGAATAACATTCAGGTAATTTACTTTACGAACTTGTCGATAGAGTAGAAATTAATTCATATATTAGAAATTTTTAATACAAACATCAATTGTTATTAATAGTGTTCGAAGCAACCTGATGGGATTCATTGTGGCCACTATGTTGGATGCTTCATTGAGAGTATATTATGCAGTGGTGAAACGAGTATCCCTGTTTCTATAAGTAAATCGCTCAGTTTCATCTCTCAATTCTACCTATCCTGGGGTACCTTTTGTATTATGTGAATTATGTCAGTACATCGAGTGTATGCTCGTCGAGTTGTGGTTGTTGAGTTGTGTGTGGTACTCCGAGCGTGTGCTCGTTGAGTTGTGGTTGTTGTGTAGTGTGTGGTACTCCGAGTGTGTGCTTGTCGAGTTGTGGTTGTTGTGTTGTGTGTGGTACTCTGAGCGTGTGCTTGTTTCTACACCTGGATGAAATTATATTTTTGTATTGTTGGAGTTGCAATTTTCCTTCTATTTTGATATTTTGTAATTCTTTTTTGAGGAAGTTCATTTGAATTTGTAAGTTATTCATTTTTGAAATTCCTGTTTTTTTGTAAGTTATTTACATCACTATCTGTTACAGGATATAAAAAATCAAATATAATATGTTGTCCTAGTATTCTTGTTTCTACACCTTGTTTAGAGACTGAGAAAGGATATAACATTTGTAAAAAAAGATTTCCTAATATAACTTTTGTGTTTAGATTTTTTACGAGCATTAAACTTGTTTTAAAACAAATATTATTGTTACATATATGTGCTTTTGGTATTTTGTATTTTACTTGTAATTTTGAGGAATTGGCTGCTAAAAGTTTCTGTTTTGTTTTTATAAAATATTTTGTTGGTATTATTCCTTGTTCTACGCAGTTAAGATCTGCTCCGGAGTCTAGCATAGCTAGTCATGTATATTCGAAATCCTTTATTTTCATTTTAATGTTGACATACCATTTTTTGGTATCTTACTTTTGTTAGTGTATATATACTATCTGTTATGTTAGTCGAAGAACTTGTATCTGTGTCTGAGGAAGATGATTTTGTCTTTTTAGCAAAGGGATTTTTAAAATGTTTATCAAAATCTTTTATGTCTTTCTTGGAATTAGATGTTTCTCCTTTGTAAGTTGAGTGAATTTGTTTTTCGATTTCTTGTAGTGCTAGTTTTGTCTCTATTTCTTTCTGTGTTTTTTGTAACTCTAAGTTACTTTGTTTTAATATTTTTATTTCTTGTTTGATACTTTTGATTTCATTTTGTAATTCTACCGATGAGATTTGTTTTCTTTTATCTTGAAACATTTTTATAACTTCTTCATATTGAGCTGGTTGAGATGTATCTGGTTTTTCTTCGTTAATAGTTTTTGCTAATTGTTTTAAGAATTCTTTTTATTGTGGGTTCATCTATTTCTTTAATTTTTTTCTAGTATCTCATCATATTGTTCTAACATATTTAATTTGTTATTACACAGGCATACTTCATTATTACAAGATTGACACTATTCATTACTTGTGTCAGATGGTTGGTTTGAGGAGCTGTAGTCATCGTCATCTGTTGATATCTCAAGATTGTCTATTTTATGTAATATTTTTTCTGTTTCTTTTATTTTTAGATTGTTACAAATTTGTTGTATTTGTTTTTTTTGCTGGGCAATCTTTTGCAATGTGACCAGGTTTTTTTCATAAGAAGCATTTTATTTATTTGTTGTATGGTTTAAAGGATGTAAAAGGTTTTTTATTATTGTATCTTTTATTATTATTGTATTTTTTCTTATAATTTGTTTTCTTGTTCTTATTGTAATATGTAGGAG
Source organism: Campanula takesimana (assembly GCA_026119855.1). Lineage (NCBI taxonomy): Eukaryota > Viridiplantae > Streptophyta > Magnoliopsida > Asterales > Campanulaceae > Campanula > Campanula takesimana. Next base: position 2,224,683 of record JAOWBW010000296.1, on the reverse strand, counting down.
GTTCATTTTGGTAGTATTTATTTATTTTCCTATGTTTTCGTTGATAGGTGCTATTTTTATAGTATGGGCTTCTATAATGATTGTAATGTTTCTTTTTGTATGGGGATTGTAATTTATCAAAACCAAATTGTTCACACCAATGTCCTAACTCTTTTCTTGTTTGAGCATTATCTCTTTTTAATTTGTAACTTAATTTTTGGTCTTGGCATAATCTGAGACCTGTAAGGTTTACACAAGTAATTAAATCTCCGTACGTAAGATCATCATAAGATAATTGTCCATATTTTTGTTCTATTGTGTCTTTTACTTTTTCTGAAAATAACTTTGGTAAACCAGTGATAAATTTTTCTTTCCAATGATAATTATTTGTGTTAGATAGATTAAAAACTCTTTTGAGAAAATTCTCTTTATACCATTTAAATTGTTCCAATTTTCTGCATTTTAAATTTTGTAATATTTCAGAATTCCTCTCTGTATATAAGTCAATATCTCCTATAAAATGAGTTGTAATATTAAATATTAAATTTATTAATTGTGCTGGAATTGGACTTCCATTTTTGTCTAATATTGGTTGTCCTTCTCGGTTTATTTTTACAGCATCGAGAATATTTGTTCTTATATTATGTCCTAATAGTTTATCCCACCAAGTTCGTAATTGTCCTGTGAATCCTATGATAATATTTTCTACTGCTTGTATTTCTGTAATATTTGTAGCTTTGTAAATGTTTCCTACTATTATCATTTCTTTTGTGATATTTATGATTTCCATTTCACTTAGTCCATCAATATTCCATTCATAAATATGTTTTGCATTATAAGATTTTGTTGGTTGCCTTAATATTTCTAGGTCATCTGGTTCTTGTTTGTAATTGTAATAATTTCGTTTCATGGTTTGAATTGGGATTGTGTTATTTTTAAAATTTTCTTCTGAATCATTTGATGAATTATATTCCTCACTAGAAGTTATTTTTGATTATGAGGTTTGATCATTGTAGTCTGTTAATATTCTTATATTTTGAGTTGAGGTTGATTATTCTTTTACTGGTAAATATGTTTTTATTTGGTCCATTAAATCATTTAAGGGATCTTTTAATTTTTGTTTGATGTCTGTTATTGTTATAGGATTTTTAGGAGGTGGTATTTGTTTATTAAATATTATATTTTTGTCTTTCCTATTTGACGGGTCTATATTATATAATTCTGAGTATTCTGTAAACCTTGTGGATTTAGAATGGTTATTATTTTTTGTATTAATTGGTGTTGGTCCAATTTCAACTTCAAGATTTTCCATTTCATGTTTTACTAAGGCTATTCCATTTGTGGCATTATCATTTTTTTCTTCTACTCTATCTAATTGTTGTCCCATGGTATATAAGGTTAGATTTGTCTAATTATTTTGTAAATATAGATCTGTATCTTTTTCATTGGTTAAAGTATCACTTCCCAGAATAGTGTATGTGGCATGGTTCACACCATTTTTACAAAAATAGGTTGGTTCCAATGGTGGTTTTTCACTTTCATAACTATCGTGAGTTGGTAAATATTTTGGTGCTGGTCCTACTTTGTACCATTTTCATAATTTTTTCTCTATTGTTGTTATCTTATATAAGTAATCATCATTTAGAAATTTAAAAAATGGTATATGATATTCTTGTAATTTGCAAAATTCATAATATTTTTCTTTTATTAATTTGGGTTAATTGCAATTTGATTACCTGAGTTTTACAAAATTCTGCAATCGGTTACTAAATTTGTCAAAGTTGCGATTGGGTTCCTGAGTTTGCTGAACCGGAGCAATCAGGTGTAAAACCCGTTAACTTGTTAAAATTCTAACAAAGTCGTCACATGTGCCAAACACGTGACATTTTACTGAGGGCAAAAATGTCTTTTCTTAATCAAAAATCCCCAACGGGGTAACCAAATTGAAAGCTCATCTCTCAACTAGGGTTTTCAAAATCAGCTCAAAAAACATTGATCAATTCAATCGTTCATTGAATTTTCACGAAATTCAACAAAGCAGACGACTTACGATGATGACGTCTCCGCCCGGCGACGCCACCACAACCAGCACCACCGTCAACTCGACGCCGTTGCTCTCAGGCTCCGTATCTGACCAGATCTCCCGTAGCCGTCGATTTGTCCGCCGTCCGCCGAGCCTTCGCAGCGCGGATCGATTCCTGCGCACCGCCGGAAGCAGGCGGATGCGACGTGAACTCTCGATGCGCCACTAAAAGCACGGAAGTAAACCTCACAATTAACAAACCTAGCTGTATCAACGAGTCGAGGGTCTTCTCTTCTCCATCAACCAATCTTGTGAAAAATATCCAATCGGTACGTATTATGCAATTAGGGTTCATATAATTTTGATTTCACGATCTTGAAATCGGAACTTTATCTAGCCTCTCTATCAGTAGCTTGAGATCGATCTATGTTTACGATGATGCAATCCGATCTTACTACCCCTTTTTGAGTGGTCAATTTGGGGATTTTGTTTAGGTGTGTGTTTTATAATCCGATCTTTGCAATGATTTTTGATTAATCTAGTTCACGAGGTTGTATTATGTTGGGTTTTTTTTTTTTTTTTTTTTTTTTTGTTTTCGGATTGAAAAGATACTTTCTGGGTTTGATGATAGTGAAGGTGGTGGTGGGTAGATGGTGGCGGTAGGATGTTGGTGCTTGTTTTGGGTGGTGGGGGTTATGCTAGAGGTTGAAGATGAAGGCATATTTATATTTTGACCCCTAATCTTTTATTTTTAACACTTGAAACTAAAATATTTGTAAGTGAGATTCATTTACGAGTGGGAATGACATATTTGCCCTCAATAAAAGTCACATGTTTTGCACATGATATACATTTCGTTAGTTTTTTAACTAGCTAACGAGTTTTACACCTGATTGCTCCGGTTCAGCAAACTCAGGAACCCAATCGCAACTTTGACAAATTTAGTAACCGATTGCAGAATTTTGTAAAACTCAGGTAACCAACTTGCAATTAACCCTATTAATTTTTGTTTTTTTTGTCATATGTTTGGAAAAATAAATTTCTATTTTCTTCATTTTTTTCATTTTGGAAATCTTTTCGTAGAATACTTTTGTCTAGTTTAAATTTTGTTTTTAGCATGTTAATTGACATTTCACTATCTTCATAAGGGCATACATTAATCCCTTCTCTGTTAATTCCAATGTTATTTGGTTGGTATGGGATTTCTGTTTCAGTTTCATTTTCGAAAATTGTTTCATTTCGTGAAGAACTATCTTCATGTTTATTTGTATGTTTACTTGTTTGTTCGTATCTTCCTGATGTTGATTTTCTGGATGGTATGTTAAAATTAAAATTTGTGTTTCTATTAAAGATTGTGATCTTTTGAACTTTAGATCTACAGATCCATCTTCATATTGTATGATTTGTTCTAAATCTGTTGTTTGTTTTTGTTCTTTTATTGGGACGTTCCTAGAGGGATATGTCTATTTTTTTGGTAAAGTTATATCGTTCCATTTTATTGTTTTAGGGATATTAATGTTGGCTTTTGTTTTATCAATTTCCCAAAAGTCAGTTTCTCCTATTTTGTTTCTATTGAATGCATTAGAACAAAGTCTTGTATTCATTACTTTAAAATGTAATCTATAAAATATTTCGTATACTTGAGATCCTTTTTCATATGATAATTATGTGTTAAGATATCAAGAGTTAAGATATCTAATATGTGGGGATCAGTTAAGGAAATTGTAAAATTTGGATTACTGTTAAAGTGGATTGATCCATTTGTTAAACTGGTTTCAATAGCTCCTAATAAAGAGTCTATGTAATTTAAATGTCTAGCATCTCATAAAGCTATTTTTATACTTGTATTTAATCCTTCCATTGTTAATGGTTTGATTGCGACTTGTACTAGTCCTATATGTAAAAATTTGTATCCTTGAGAAATATATCTTTTGATTGATGATTTTGAAAATAAACTTATGGTTTGATTGTTGGAAAATAAGGGAATGACTGTTTCTTTTGTTTTAATTGCTAATCTTGACTTTATGTCAAATATTCCTTTGTCTTTGTAAATTTCTGAATTTGAGATTAAAAGAGGTTTCCAGTTTGTTAAAGATTGGGTATTCCATGTAATTTCTTTTGATAATATATTTTGATTATTTTCACTTTCATCATTCTCAATTTGTATATTATAATCGTTCTTTTTACCACGATTTCTAGGAGGCCTTCTATTCGTAAAACTACCTAACCAACTCATTACTTAATATTTGTCTTGCTTCTCAGATACACTTCCTTACCTTCTGGACGCGCGACTTACACTCCTATTGCGTGACTTAGACCTAGGTGACACACCGACTTGGGACAAATAAATAGGTTGAGTTAATTAAATAATTTGTTGAATATTAGGCTCTGATACCAATGATCAGAGTGGATCGATTCTAACATAAAAATTGAGAGTAATAAATATAAAATAATCAAAGTATATATCATAAAAATCGCGGAATGAACAATGAACAGTAAAAATGAATAGTAACTTTTTTTGAATAGTAATTTTGAAATCAAAATTTTTGATTTTTGAAATTCGTATACGTGGGCTTTCGTATAGACCTCAAGTCTCCTTTCGTTTGGAGGTTAGTGGTTTCCACCCTTCGTACTGTTTTTGTGTAAATAACAATTTGTAAATACTAAATAACAATTCTAAATACTCGAGGCAAGAGTAGAAGAACTTACTTTGTTTATTGATTGTTGATGAGTACAGTGGATTGTTACAGTGGATATATAAAATAATCAAAGTATATATCATAAAAATTGCGGAATGAACAGTAAAAATTAATAGTGACTTTTTTGAATAGTAATTTTGAAATCAAAATTTTTGATTTATATATATGTTTGTGTTTATTGCATATGTTGTTTCTAACAAATGTCTTGTAATTTTTGGTACAGTTTGTCCATGCAAACCGAATCAAGTGTTATTCTCAGAGCAAAATGCATATTTTTAAGGATAATTGGGCAGGATACTTGTATAACCGATTTATTAAAGAGAAGATGGCAGGAAAGTAGTAGAAAATAGGTATTACAAAGAATTTTTGTTGTAACTAGTCTTTGTTACTTTATAACTTTTGTGGATGATTAATTGTAATAATTATTGTTGGTGTAATGAAATGTTGATTATAATTGTTGAATGAAATGTATGTATCATATAAATTCTTATTTATTTGATTTCTTGTTCATAATTAATATAATTTGAAGCCGGTTCAGCAAGGAAAAAAATTAAAAAAAAAATAAAAAAAAATAAAAAACTGCCTTAGATAGCGCTTTTTATACGCTATACAAGTAATACACGTAAAAAATTAATCTTACTTGCATAAAAAGCGTTACATGGCAATTATATTGAGCTACTATAGCATAAAAAAAACGCTATCTAATTGTTATATTTTAAACAAATGTAAAACTACCATAGCGCATAGAAAATGCTAAGTTAGTCAATTATAAAAACTAAAATACCATGCTTGGACAGCGCTTTAAAAAAAAAACGCTATGAAAGCCGCTTCTCAAACATAGCGCATAATAAGCGCTATGTAAACTTGCATAGCGATAGCTTACATGGCGCTTATTATGGAGCTAATTTGGCGCCAGGTTTAGAGATTTGAAGTACGGTTGGTCATGTTCTAAGAGATCGTTCAATTTTTCTTTTGACAGGGATAAGGAACGTGGCTAACCACGCCAATATTCGCCTCCCGTCTTTGAAATGCCATTTGCCTGTCATTGTCCCTATGTCATGCTTTCTTTTACTTCTCAGATTAAATATCGCATTTTTTTTTGTACGTTAGTACAAAGTAACTTTAAGTAACAATTTTAGGTGTGCATCAATAATATATTTTATAATATTCTTAGAATAATCAAATCAATCTAAATTTATTGATGAAACTTCCTTCGTACTAACATACCAAAAAACTGATGTTTGTTGTGGAACAAAAGAGGGAGTGTCTATTATTAACTACCCTTCTTAACTAAAAGCACAAAGCCACATGGCTTATGTCCAAGCGAGATATTGAGTAAGTTTAAGATCGGTCATAGTGGTTTTGGGTTTAATACTCTCTACCGGCTAGAATTGAAATTAGGTGGTTGAGGAATTTCGAGAAAAAAAAAAAAGAAAGAAAAAAAACACTAAAAGTACAATAATCCTCATTCCCGCACATAAGTACTCCCTCATTCCTAGCACAAGTGTTACATCTTTTATTTTTTGGTCGTATCACTATAATTGGAACTACCAAAAATGAAAATGTTTTACAAATGAGATCAACTTGTCATACTCACAATAATAATTTACTTACTATTTATTACACTCATTCTCCCTCATACTTTATGTATACCCACAACTTCTCCTCCATTATTAATAATGGGTACACCTCTAGTACTACTGGTTTGGGGACGGAAAGAGTATAAAATAACACGCAAACACGGAGATTAAAGGAGATGAGGAATACTCCCTCCGTCTCAGCACAAGTGACACTGATGGTCAATTTGACTAAACTTTGACTAATAATTTATTATGATATAATAATCTTAATGAAAATCCAAAAATTGTTACTGAAAATGTTATAAAAGTTGATACAATAACAATTTTTGAATTTTTATTTGAATCATTATATTATATAGTACTAACCTCCGTCCCAACTCAATGTGCACTTTTCACTATTTATTTGGTCAATTCAATCAAACTTTGACCATAATTTTATGAAAATGTTGATATTAATAAGCAATTTTAAAACTTGTTATTGCTTCATCGTAACGAATAGTATCAATAACATTTTATAGAATTGCATAGAGAAATCTAGCTTTTCATAAACTTATGGCCAAAGATCAATTGAATTGACCAAAAAAAGTCAAACAGTGCACATTGAGCTGGGACGGAAGTTAGTATTAATTATTGATCAAAGTTTAGTCAAATTGACCACTAGTATTACTTGTGCTTGTGCCGGGACGGATGGAGTATTTAGTTAGAATGGCAGAATTACATTAATACCCTCATTGCATCACATAAATCGGAAATAACCCTAACCTCATCCCATTCTTAAACTTCTCCCAATTCCGCCGCCGACGTCAACTCACGCCACTCTCTCTCACTGGCGATCGCAACTGCTGTTGATGTCAGTCTTTCTGCTGTAGAATCTCAACTACGCGGTGAACAATCATGGCTTCAGACTTTATGAGGAAGGAAGAAAGGAAGGATCCAAAAAGGTAGTCGCAGCTTCTTCCTTAATTACGGAGTATATTTTTCTTTTGGAAATTGATTTGAATTTTGAAAGACCATTAGTAGAATTTTAGTTATCGTTAACTTTGATTTGAAACAAAATTGCATTTTCATTATTTGAACTATGTTAAAACTCTTGAAACTGCGCTTAATATATGTTTGCCAATTCATTTCTGGTTAGGTTGTTGGATCGATTGGAGTCGAAGATGTTGTCGGTTTGGGTGGATTTTGGGAAATAAAGGTACTTCGCTCGCATTTATTTATTTTTTTTATTTTTTTTTAACTGATTTCCTCATTTATATTGAAATACTGTATACTCTCACTCTGCAAATGAATATCAATGTCCATTGTTGTTGTTGATCAACTTAAGGTGACTATCTACTTGCTCTATTGTGAGCTCTTTTAGTGATGCAGTTTAGCATGGGTTTAATTTGGTGACTGTATTCATATTTTTTCAATAGTTAACAAGCATGTTTGTTTGTTTTTTACACATCCAGATGACGTCTCATCGCATGTTCTAATTGTTAACTATCATGTTTGTTTGTTTTTTTAATTAAATTCTGTTATGTTTTCAAAAATCTTTTCTCTTTGTAGACGTAGCAATGGAAGTCAGTTGATGAGTCAGTCATTTATTTTGTGTTTTGTGCACCTTAATTGAACATGCTACTGTAGATAGCAGTTGTTGGCACAAGATTAATATGACTCTCAATATTCCTTTTCCAACTAGACTTGGATTAGAATTTTAAGCAGGCACTCATCCAAGTTTTAACTGAGGACATGGTGATTGCTTGGCTCAAGGTGCCGTGGTGGTTCCTTTGTATGACATTCATGTTAATCAAGTATTTGCTGTACCATTTCTTTGGTACATATTTTTTTTAAAAGTTATATTTTGAAAAAAAATCTAATTTGTAATATTAAATACATATATTGTATTATCTAATATATGCTATTTGTTTGCAGAAAGAATTTAGATGGTCCGAGGAGCAAGAGCCTATTATTAAGAAAGCTTTTATGAAGCAGGCTGCGAAACTTTATGCTGGTATGGTGAGCTCAAGCAGGCTGCGAAACTTTATGCTGGTATGGTGAGCTCATGGAAGACAAAATGGAAGTATTCAAAGCAGAAACCGGGATGTGTATCTGAGGAAGATTGGTCTAAGTGGTTGGAATATTGGAATATCCCAGAAGTTGCTGCAAAAGCAAAAAATTTTTCAGAAAATCGGAAGAAGGAGGTGGATAATAGCTGCTCTAAGCATGTTGGAGGCTCCAAACCTGCCGTATCCTACTTCATGGAGCTGGTACGTAATTATATCTAAATGTGTATATGAATATGTGTTTCTAGCTGACCTTTGAACTTAGTGCTGCGTCAGTAGTACAAAAAATGTGTTGTAATCAAATTCAGACATTCATTATGGTACAGTGGTAGTATAAAGCTATAAAAGTTAGAAATAGATGCATAGTGTTGGGGTCTATGTTTGGAAAGGGCTAACTCGGTGTCATTATATGACACAGGAGAGTCTAATGTGTACTGTCTTACTCCTACACAGAGATACAGAATTTTCATTGCTCAAACTCGAGACCTGAATGTCACAAACATTGTACTTTACGCTCTTGTGTACATCATCCTCACTGTATGACTTAATAAGATAGAACTTAGCATCTGTGTAAGTCACAGGGAAATCTTCCTTGTTGTATTGTTCTCTATCTGGAATTACACTCACCTTCTCCTTATCAGCTTCTTCAGTTGCCGTCAAGGGTATGTTCTGTCCCTTGACAGCTAAAGTTATAGGCGTAAAGCCTTTTTGGTTTTTGGAGCTCTTGGCTCTTGGTCCCCGGAGCCATCCATGTTTTCATTACCATACCCATAGAAGCCATTGACACGGCCCTTGGGCTTGTACTTGCTATCAACAGATAGCCAACCACGACCACTGTTACGTGAATCATAAGCATTTGATCCACTGGTAGGTGTCATCGGCTGAAAATAGGGGCTCGGGTACTGGTAGTGCTGAGCTCCATAACCATAAGGTGTATACCCATAACCTTGGTACATATCCCCATAAACTCCCTGTTAGCAAGCATTAGAAAAAAAAAGATTAACTAAAGCTTAGATAACAATGTACACAAGTAACTACTCTTATAATTATAATGTAAGAGCTTTTTTTTTTTTTTTTTTTTTGTTGTTTGTCTAAAATACATTCCCGTCCCAAAACTTGGCCAGCTGAATTTAATCTCTAGTACCGTGAACATTTACAACTGTGATTTTTAATTTGATACTTTGTTTCATTTTGAGTATGTTTTAACAAGGCTTTATGACAATGTTCTCTCTATTTGCGATAGTTCTTTTGGAGTTTCAGTAAGTACGTTTTTTTTATAGTGAGATACACATATTCGATCCGTAGCTTTAGAAAAGTAATATTCTTGGTACTTGTCCATATATGAGTCTCTCTCTCTCTCTCTCTCTACCCTAGCATTACAACAGAATAGTATTCTTGGTGGTTGTCCATGGTCTATAGATTTTAATTCCACATCTTTAAATGGAAAATTCTGAATAGTAGCAACCAATTGGAGAAATTTGATGATTTAGATTTAGTTGAGCACAATTTTTTTTTTTTAACAAGGACTTGCAGATTTTATACTCAAACTGGGGCAATTTTTTTTGTGCACATTTGATGCACTACTTTATATATAACTCGAAAAACCCTATATGAATTGAAAGCATACTTTACGAGCCAAAATTTAAGAAAGTATTTAATATAATCATTTGAACTTACTGATTCTTTTCCTTTTTTTTTTCCTGCTCTTTGTGAATCACTTAATGGTGGAAATTCTAACAAACCTAACAGTAGGGTCTAACTGTGTGCGCATTGCATTTTTGGTTAGTGGCATGCTAAGTACAGAGACTAGGGATGCAATTTTTCCATGTTGTACTTTCATAGTCCAGTCACCACAAGAAAAACAACGTAATTAGTAGTTCTTACGGTTGCTTTCCACTTCATTATTCACTTCCATCCTTAAACATTGCATATAATAATATCTTCTTGTTTATAATGCAGCAAAAAAGGAAGAAATGTGTCAAACCTACTTTATTTGAACTTCAAAAAGAAATGCATATGCGTAAAGATGGCACATACTCTTATGAGCATCCTAAGAATATTTGTGTGAGTATATTATAAGTATATCAATTTGTTTATTTTTTTGTGATTATTGCTAATAATAAGATATATTATTTTCTGAAGGTGGAGTATGTATGCCTAATTAATGAAGCATCGATCGAAAAAGGTGGAGATTTAACTACTGAAGAGAAAGATGGCATTTATTTGAAGCTTGTAGGGGGTGTTAAAAAGCAGCGTGTGTTTGGTATTGGTTCCATGAGCTTATCCTATGCTAGCGACAGTCGGAGTAATTTTATGGAAGGGACGAGTATCGAACCAAGTGCGTACGAGACAAAAATGATGAATGTGAAAAATGAGTTGAAGGAGGAGAAAGCACAAAGGAAGGCATTGGAGGAAAAGATAGACAAAATCCAAAATGACTTTCAGGAGCAACTAAAGAACGTGTTGGAGCGTGTTGGTGGCTCAACTCAGGATCCCCCTCATTAGTTGTTTTTTGTTGATACTTCAAAAAAATTACTCACTCCGTCCCAAAATATATGTAGTTTAAGGGGTTGAAATTTGTCCCAAAATGTTTGTAGTTTTGCTTTTATCTAGACATCTTTGATATTATTTGTCAAATATACCCTTATTTATGATGGTAGTTGTCATTGTAAAATCATTTAATTGTCTTGGTACTTGTAATATTTCAAGGGTAATTTAGTTCGTTAAACATGCATTGATTGCTTTTCTTAATTTGTGTGGAAATCCTTGGGACGGAGGGAGTAGTATTTATGTTTTATGTTGAACAAATGTCATAACATGATTGTTTATGTTTTATTTGAAATATTAAGTACTTTTTAGTTGTTTAATATGTTGTTAGTGTGACGACGGATTTTAAAATTTCAGATATTTAGCGACGGAAAAATCCGTCGTGAATATTAAAATAAAACTAAATGAATAATAAAATATATTAATATTTTCAACGGAAAAATCCGTCGCAAATACATCGCTAAACTGAAAAAAATAAAACGACGAATTAATTAATGACTGAAAATCTGTCGTTAATACATCGGTATTAGCTTTGAATTTATCGTTTGATTTACGAACTTACCGACGGCTACAACAAAGTTGCGACGGATTTATCCGTTGATAAATCGTAAAGTTAATCGTCGGTAATCCGTCGAAAACAATTACCGACGCACGCTTTAACATCGGATTATAACGTCGAAAATCCATTGGTAATTTAATGTAGCGACGGAAATATGATGATCAGCGACGGACATTTCCGTCGGTATCTGCGTGTTTTCTTGTAGTGTAAATCAAGCAGTTAATACTTTTTCTTATTTCACATGACAATTCTCTACTCTAGAAAAACATAAGTTCACATGTACACGTACACTACTATGTGCAAACATATATAATCACTCATTTTTTGTTAAACGAAAACAAGGAAAAAGGACATAGTTCATACACGTAGACTGGTACAAATTAAGACTTAGGAAACGCAGCTTAGATAGCGCTTCTAAAAAGCGCTATGTAAGATGTATAGTAACATAGCGCATACGCGTTATACAATTTTATAATGAATCTGAAAGAAGGGAAAAAAAACTACAATAACGCATATGATTTATACGCTATTGCTGGATATAGCGACCATAGCGCATAATTAAAGCGTTATCTACCTAAGTGCTTCCCAAGCACTTTAATTTTATTTTTTTAAGTTTTGGTTAAGGAATCTATATAATATATAAAAGCAAAAACATTTAAAGCCTTCTCATTAAGCCACGTGGAATTATGAGGTGGAAATCCACGTGGCATTATTCTATAGGCAAATGTATATAATACTTATTTCAGGAAATGATTTAGTTTTTTAAAACTGATTTTTTTTTTAAATCAAATATTTTCTGAGCTTAAATTACGAAAACATGATTACTTAATTTTAGTAGGCTAAAGATAATGGATATCTTAAATTAAAATATTAGAAATTATAATCATTCAGTTAGTTGAATTTTAAGATATGGGCTAAAGATAAGAAATGTGATGTAACAGTATATCTTGGTGAAGAAAATCGAGCCACATATTTTGCAAAAATAAAAATAAAAAAATGAAGGATTCTATAAATAAAGTATGTTTGATGTTTTAAATTACTAATTGATGCGGACACTAACGCGTTGATGTTTTTGGAGTAATTTCAGCGAGTGCGCCGAAACCGTCATAACTTTTGACTCCGGATGAACCGCGGAACGCACCGCATATCAAATCGAACGTCGGAGCGAGACGGACAAAAGTCGTTATCTTTAATTTGGACGTAGATGTTGTCAACTTTGCATGCATATTCATTTTTATATGAGAATTTGTATTTTTTTGTTATTTAGTGAAAAAAAATTAAAGTTAATAATTAATGGTAAAAATCTACACATCTATATAATAATATATAAAAGCAAAAACATTTCAAGCCTTCTCATTAAGCCACGTGGAATTATGACGTGGAAATCCATGTGGCATTATTCTATAGGCAAATGTATATAATACTTATTTCAGGAAATGATTTAGTTTTTTAAAACTGATTTTTTTTTTAAATCAAATATTTTCTGAGCTTAAATTACGAAAACATGATTACTTAATTTTAGTAGGCTAAAGATAATGGATATCTTAAATTAAAATATTAGAAATTATAATCATTCAGTTAGTTGAATTTTAAGATATGGGCTAAAGATAAGAAATGTGATGCAGCAGTATATCTCGGTGAAGAAAATCGAGCCACATATTTTGCAAAAATAAAAATGAAGGATTCTATAAATAAAGTATGTTTGATGTTTTAAATTACTAATTGATGCGGACACTAACGCGTTGAAGTTTTTGGAGTAATTTCAGCGAGTGCGCCGAAACCGTCATAACTTTTGACTCCGGATGAACAACGGAACGCACCGCATATCAAATCGAACGTCGGAGCGAGACGGACAAAAGTCGTTATCTTTAATTTGGACGTAGATGTTGTCAACTTTGCATGCATATTCATTTTTATATGAGAATTTGTATTTTTTGTTATTTAGTGAAAAAAAAATTAAAGTTAATAATTAATGGTAAAAATCTACACATCTATATAATATATAAAAGCAAAAACATTTAAAGCCTTCTCATTAAGCCACGTGGAATTATGAGGTGGAAATCCACGTGGCATTATTCTATAGGCAGATGTATATAATACTTATTTCAGGAAATGATTTAGTTTTTTAAAACTGATTTTTTTCTTAAATCAAATATTTTCTGAGCTTAAATTACGAAAACATGATTACTTAATTTTAGTAGGCTAAAGATAATGGATATCTTAAATTAAAATATTAGAAATTATAATCATTCAGTTAGTTGAATTTTAAGATATGGGCTAAAGATAAGAAATGTGATGTAGCAGTATATCTCGGTGAAGAATATCGAGCCACATATTTTGCAAAAATAAAAATAAAAATAAAAATGAAGGATTCTATAAATAAAGTATGTTTGATGTTTTAAATTACTAATTGATGCGGACACTAAGGCGTTGAAGTTTTTGGAGTAATTTCAGCGAGTGCGCCGAAACCGTCATAACTTTTGACTCCGGATGAACCGCGGAACGCACCGCATATCAAATCGAACGTCGGAGCGAGACGGACAAAAGTCGTTATCTTTAATTTGGACGTAGATGTTGTCAAATTTGCATGCATATTCATTTTTATATGAGAATTTGTATTTTTTTGTTATTTAGTGAAAAAAAATTAAAGTTAATAATTAATGGTAAAAATCTACACATCTATATAATATATAAAAGCAAAAACATTTCAAGCCTTCTCATTAAGCCACGTGGAATTATGACGTAGAAATCCATGTGGCATTATTCTATAGGCAAATGTATATAATACTTATTTCAGGAAATGATTTAGTTTTTTAAAACTGATTTTTTTTTAAATCAAATATTTTCTGAGCTTAAATTACGAAAACATGATTACTTAATTTTAGTAGGCTAAAGATAATGGATATCTTAAATTAAAATATTATAAATTATAATCATTCAGTTAGTTGAATTTTAAGATATGGGCTAAAGATAAGAAATGTGATGTAACAGTATATCTCGGTGAAGAAAATCGAGCCACATATTTTGCAAAAATAAAATAAAAAAATGAAGGATTCTATAAATAAAGTATGTTTGATGTTTTAAATTACTAATTGATGCGGACACTAACGCGTTGATGTTTTTGGAGTAATTTCAGCGAGTGCGCCGAAACCGTCATAACTTTTGACTCCGGATGAACCGCGGAACGCACCGCATATCAAATCGAACGTCGGAGCGAGACGGACAAAAGTCATAGGGCAAAGCCCCTTGAGGCGGGGTCTAAAACAACAAAAAAATGTTATTTAAGGCTTTAAACGGGCTTCTTTATATCCTTGCAAATGAGATGGTGAACTTATATTCTGAGTTTGAAAATATCTTTCATCACTTAATATCCTTGCAAATTATATGGTATTATATAGATCACTTAATTTGATTTTGTACCATTATCTCATTTTGAAAATGTCTTTCATCAGTTTTTCTTAATTAATTAACTTTATTATTCCCGTCGAATTCCGACGGGTTACTCACTAGTAAGGATATATAGCGGCTTACCAAAAACACTGTTGGCTTCAGTTCATTGTTCCCTCTCGGGTGTGAAAGTAGCGACGACGACGACCACTACTCTAGAGAAAGGCGCCGCGGCAACGGAGGAGAAAGTTCTGCCGCGTCAATCTGCCATTCTTGTCGCAGCTTGAAACACGTATGTGTTCTCCTCTCCCCTCATATATAGGCTCTCCCTATCTTTAATCTCAATTAGTATGTTTCTAAATCCTTATCAAATTTGAATTTAGGGCTTGTAAATTCGAAACCCTTTGAATTCGCATCAATTTCTAAATCCTCTTCTCAGTCAAATCGTCCGCTTGGAGAACCATCTCTATTTTTCAACCCCTACCCATCACATCTTTCCCTCAATTTTGATTTTCTCGTGTAAGTACTTGAGCCAGTTAGTTAGATGCACTCCAAGTGTTTGCATGATAAAACCCAACACTGAAGCCACTTGAATTCGAGCCAGGCCATATGCCCCAATATCAACCAAGTTGCAATCACAAACCTTCTTGACAGGTCTCTATTGATAGTCGTACTATCACTGTTTCCACTCATCGGGTCGATTAGATCACCTCCAGTACTATTTTCTCGATCCACTTCAAGACCATCAACTTCCCCCGTAATTTTAATTTTAAGATTTTGTGTCAGATCTTTCTTTTGTTCCTCTTCCCCCTTCCAATTCCTCTTAAGGTAAATCTATCACATTTAAATTACATACACTAAAGATGGAATTGATCCTTTTTGTTTCATAGTTAATGTCTAATTTCTTGTTAATAAAGAACAAAATGAATTATTCATTTCGGGATGGAGGGAGTAGAATGCAAGAATAGAAAGGGAATATGTGAGTTTAAATGAAGAATAAGGTAATTAAAGAACCTAAAGCTGTTGATAATTACTTTTATTGCTCGGAGATAACACCATGGACGGACGGAAAGAAAGCTTTGGGCTAGATTTCTGTTTTTGCTACTTCAGTAGATGTGATTGAATACGCACAACACAATGCAACCATCTATGGAGTTGATCATCTTAAGAGTTTATAAGGAGAGACCGTTTCAAATGTCAAGCAGACGTGGAATGCAAACAGATAACATATTCATCAAACAATGGCAGTTATCTTCGCAGCCACCCCACTTTCTGATCCCCTATTCCGCCGCCTTCAAGAAGTACTCAACCGCATCACGGCTTCTGTACTTCGAATACATGTATCCCATATTTGGCTCTATGGGGATAGTGTTCAATGACTATTTACCTGCCAAAACTGGACAGCCTGCGTGTCAGCCCACAATAAGAAAAAGAAAAAAAGAAAGTTACATACCGTATTATGAGACCAAATAAAAAATTACAGAACTACCGAATACTAACAATTCTCAACCAATAAATCGAAACAAATATCACAATTATCTGTCCTAAAAAACTGTTTAAAACGAAGCCATGCAGCTCTGATGTAAGCAGCACGGTAGCAGATTAGGGTTTGTATAGATGGAAGGTGTAAGGATCCCGCCCCCGCGCGGAAAACGCGACGAGTATGGGGGCGAAACGCCAAACACGGTTATCACGCAAAACATAACGGAGTCGCCACATTTGTTAATTATTTAACCCAACAAATGGAAAGGTTAGAGATTCTATTAGTTCGGAGGTCAGGTTACGCCTTGGGAAGAGTTTTACGTCACCCAAGTCGCCTCGGATAGGACCGAGTCTCCCTAACGTTAGTTAACAAGGTGCATGTGTGTGTGTGTATTTCAAAAACGGGAGAAACTGACTTTTAACAAAACTGGTTAATTATTTAACAGAAAAGGGTTATTTTGCAAACATTCTGACCAGAAAAGGAAAAAAAACTGAAAAATGCACTCCCCGTCCAAAGTAGCCGTACGGATGAGGAGGGCATTCCAGGGATTTTTGACAGTTTATCAGAAAACTGTCCAGTTTCAGACAAAACAGAGTGTTCTTGCTGAAACTGGACTGAAATGATCATTTTCAATTATTTTCCTTAACAAAAACATGGATTTAATCATCCCTATGTCATTGATCACAAATTAGACACCAAAAACAAAGGTTTTGGGTGTGATCAAGACAATCATTGGAGAAGTTTTTGAGAAAGGTGATGACATGCCCTTTGGGCCAAAATTGCCATTTGATGAGTAAAGATTGAAACTTTACCATCAAAATGGACTTTTTATGAAAGATTAACCTTGAGGGACAACAAAAACAACATAAAGATCCAATCTTTATGACCCAATCTTAGGGATTTTTGGCTAGATCAAGGTTGGGATGATAAAGATTGAGCCTTTATCCCCCAACATGATCATATATATATATATATATATATATATATATATATAAGATATATATGCTTGAAATGGACAAGTCTTGTAGTAATATAATATATGTATGCTTGAAATGGACAAGTCTTACAAGAATGTAAATTTGCTTGAGAGGACAAGTCTTACAAGTATGTAAACAAGAACAAGTAATATGATTAACAAAGCAAAATAGAGTTGATTTCATAAAGTTCAAACTCACGAACCTAATGGTCTTACGTCACGCCGGACGTCCAAAGGACACAATCTCACGAAACCTAATGGTCTTACGTCTCACGGGACCGGGACCTGGACAAAGGTTTTTCATAAAGTTCAAATTAACCTTTACTTATATTTTTTAACCTGGACTTACGTAGCGCGCCGGGTTAATTTCATAAAGTTCAAACTCTTAACCTGGGCTTACGAATTACGGCCGGGTTAAATTCATACTCTTAACCTGGACTTACGTAGCGCGACCGGGTTAATTTCATAAAGTTCAAACCCTAACCTTTTAACCTGGACTTACGAATTACGGCCGGGTTAAATTCATACTCTTAACCTGGACTTACGAAGCGCGGCCGGGTTAATTTCATAAAGTTCAAACTCTTAACCTGGCTTACGAATTACGGCCGGGTTAAATACATACTCTTAACCTGGACTTACGAAGCGCGGCCGGATTAATTTCATAAAATTCAAATTCTTAACCTGGACTTACGAATTACGGCTGGGTTAACCTGGACTTACGAGGCGCGACCGGGTTAATTTCATAAAGTTCAAACTCTTAACCTGGGCTTACGAATTACGGCCGGGTTAAATGCATACTCTTAACCTGGACTTACGAAGCGCAGCCGGGTTAATTTCATAAAGTTCAAACTCCTAACCTGGGCTTACGAATTACGGTCGGGTTAAATTCATACTCTTAACCTGGACTTACGAAGCGCGGCCGGGTTAATTTCATAAAATTCAAACTCTTAACCTTTTAACATTTTAACCTAGACTTACGAATTACGGCCGGGTTAAATTCATACTCTTAACCTGGACTTACGAAACGCGGCCGGGTTAATTTCATAAAGTTCAAACTCTTAACCTGGGCTTACGAATTACGGCAGGGTTAAATTCATACTCTTAACCTGGACTTACGAAGCGCGGCCGGGTTAATTTCATAAAATTCAAATTCTTAACCTGGACTTACGAATTACGGCCGGGTTAAATTCATACTCTTAACCTTTTTACCTGGACTTACGAATTACGGCCGGGTTAAATTCATACTCTTAACCTGGACTTACGAGGCGCGGCCGGGCTAAATTCATATTCTTAACCTAACATGACTATACTGGTCTTACGTCTTACCAAGGACTGCCGTCACAATGATAGGTTTTCTCTAGCCTGACCACTCTCGGGGACAAAGGTTTTCTTAACCTAACATGACTATACTGGTCTTACGTCCTACCAAGGACTGCCGTCACAATGATAGGTTTTCTATAACCTGACCACTCTCGGGGACTGTAGACACCCCGCTTTGGACCTCTCACCCCGATTGCATACATAGTATTTTTATTTAACTTGTTTTTGTTAATTTCTGTTACTTCGGTTAAGTTCCTAACTGATTCCGTTAGTTTTGGACTAAACTGCATAACAGAGTTAACTTTTAGAGTCATTTCTGTTATTCTGTCTTTTCCACCCGCGGGCGCTTCCGACACTGTTTGTGGGCTGCGCGCGCGTCTCGCCCCTAAAGCGGGACTCGCGCGCCTCCCATTATGGCAGTAACGGATTGCACCTTATTTCCCTCTCTTTTCTTATTTACAACATCTCTTCTTGATCACAAAGAGCCTCTTTTTACCTCCACATTCATCCCCCCTAGTTTTATAACATCAAATCCCATTATTCTAGCCATTTCTTAAAAACAAAATATTTCTTTTTATTATTATTTGATTTTCTTTTATTTATTTTATTTATTATTTTATTTATCTTATTTTCTATTGGTCAATTCCATCTCACATGGATTGATCATTTTCCCTCCAACCTTTCCCTCTCTTTTCTACCTATAAAAACCTCTCATTTCTACCTTAGAAAAGGACCTCAACTTTGATTCACAAACTACACTATACACAAATTCTCCCAACAAGAGTTCTTAACAACAAGACTCTACACAAATTGTTCTACAACAATTTCCCTACAACAACACCATTTTCAAGTCCAAGTTTGAAGTCCTCTTTCTTAAGGTACTTTATTCTTCTTCTCTTATTTTACATGTCTTAGTAATGTATGCAATCCCCATCAATTGGGACATGACCAAATGACCACTTTACTACATTAAAGTTTGTTAAGGTCATCTCCCTACATTTCAATCTCTACTTTAATTTCCTATCCATTTCTTAATGTAATTGTTTAGTATAATTGTTACATGTAATCTTTAGCATAAGTTAATAAATAAAACAATTCTCTTTTATTTCTCTTTTATTTTCCCCTTTCTTTTCACTTTAATTGTTAGCACTTTTTATTGAAGGACATTTAACATTAGAACACCAAATGTAGCAAGACCCGCGTAAGCGGGGCGGAGTGGGTGTTTAAGTACTTCCCACTCCGTCACCTAACCCCCGAACCCCTCATCTCAAGAATCTTTGGTTTCGTAATCAACAAAAATTGGCTTTCTTTAGGTTTTCTCGCGTTCCTCTAAAAACGTGGGTGGCGACTCTTAAAATCAAGTAGACATCCTAGGTTAATTCACCGCTCTAGCCAAGCCGTGGTTCCCTGGGGTATCTACAGTGGCGACTCCGCTGGGGACATAGAGGATTAAACTTGCAATTTCTGCTTTTGGTGTTCTTATATCTGTTTTCTGGGCATTCTGGTAAAAAGGGTAGGAAGCGTGCGCGTCCGACCCTTATTACCAGAATAGCCCACCTTCCATCTTGTCCTTCAAATTTCATATTTCTATGCTAACAAGTTTCTGCAGGGGAAAGTTTCATAATTTGGGACCAGGGCAATCCCCTGAGTCCGCGGTTTCTTCTGACATTCTGACAGGTACCCCAGATGCGCGCGCCTCCCACATTCATGGCGCAATGCGCGCGCTTCCTACGTAACTGCCCTGAGTTGCGCGCTTCTGGGCCATTTTCTAGAACAGAACAGTAAACAGAACAGTGAACAAAATGGGCAGTTTTGACAGTATGTGGGCACCGGGCCTGCATACACCCCCTTTCACACGGGTGATTCGAAAGTTGTAAATTACGTGCTTATTTGTTTTTTTTATTTCCTTTGAAAAAAGAAAAAAATATTTTGTCACTTGTTAGACCTAACACTACGCGCACAATTCTTATCAACTGCTCACTATCGAGTCGCACAAGTCCAACCCCAAACCCGTCGAGGCCCGTCCTAGGAAGTTTCAAGCTCCACCCGACCTTGACTCTTCCGAAGCGGTCAACCTCAGCCCGTGGCGTAGTTCATGACTACATGCCGGGGGTGACCTTTAAGCCTCATATTTAAGCCGAGCACAAACCACACAATTCTAGTTAGGGTCTAACACTCCGTGACCAAGTCGGTTTTCATGTACCGAGATTTCCCTAAACTAATGTCATCAAATCATACATGCCGTTTCCAAAAGAAACAAATGGTTGTTAGGGGACAAAATAAAACTCCGTCCCCAAAGTGGTTATTTTGGACGAAAATAAAAAAATCCGTCCCCGCATGTATGCTTTATGACATTAATTTAGTTTAATCCCGTCACATGTAGGTATCACAAGCGTGGTGGAATCCGATGAGTATATGGGACCGCGAGATGGTCTATATAATAGTGTGACGATTCCACTATTTTTCTAGAAACCCCAAAAAGGACTATGTCCTTCCGACTTTGTAAATAAATAAATAAATAAAAGAGTCATTTTTCTTATGTGGTTGAGTCTTTTTCCTTTGTTTGTGGGTTAATTATTTTACTCAAAATATGTTTGTGGGGCCAACCTAAGATCGACCGTGTTCTCTCAATAGGTCCAATGGCTTCCAACGGCAACAACAATAAGGGTGAGAACATCTCCGTGTCCAACGAAAGGCTCTTCAACATAATAAGAGCCATGGGGGAACAAATGGATAGAATTGTCGAGGATGCCCGCCGCAAGGATGATTTATGGCAAGCCCGTCTTGATCTCGAGAGGAGAATTAATAAGGAAGAAGTGTCCGAACTTAAGGCCTGTTTACGGGAGTTCACCGACAACAAGGCAAAGGTCAACGGTAAGGCATGTTCAAATGGCTCGCCTCTCAAAAGTCACAAAGGTTCTACCAACGACCGTGTCTACACTCCCCTCCAAGGTATGACCGTCACCAAGGCCTATGAAGATCTCAAAGCAAAGGGACAAATTTCTCCTCTCCAAGGGTACAAGCAACCACAACCATTGCGTCGCAACCATGCCCACCACAAGTGGTGTGACTATCACCTATGCAACGGTCACCTCACCGAGGATTGCTTCTCCATCCGCAACATCATCCAAGACTTGATTGACAATGGTGAGTTTACCGTGGTTGAAGAACAACAGTTAGAGAGTGAGAACATGCAAGAACTCATTAAGGAAGGGGCTCAGATTTGAAATAGGGTCTCAACAAGAGATCATGCCGCAAGGAAGGCTGCAACGACAATGGGGACTACAGCAACAATCTCCGTTTCTCTTTCTCTACCTAGTAATAGGAATAAAAAAAAAAAGAGTCCAAGTCCTCTTTAGTGTGCATTAAAGTTTTCTCTCGTCCCATGTTCAATGTCGAGTCTTATTATCAAATAAAAGTCGTTCTTGTCCTCATACACTATTCCAAGTTGTTCAATTTAATTCTTGGCAAAATGATGAAAAGATGTCTAAACAAGTTTTAGAACGAAGTCCATCGCTTGAACGCCTAGGGGCTAAACATCGACGACGGCATCAACAACGAAGACATCAAAACATCAACAGCGAAATCAAGCCAAAGAAAGGTGAAGCAACAACCATGGACAAAAATCAAGCAATGTTTCAAAGGGGGATTCAAAAAAAAAAAAAAAAAAAAAAAAGCTCACTAGGTTGAAATCCTCAAATCAACCTAGGCAAAAGTTAGAGCAAAAAAAAAAAAAAAAAAACCCTCAATCAAAGAAGTACAAAGATCAACATCATTCCACCAACGAAGGACGAATCAACATCAACCATCGCTGCGAATGGAGAATCCACAAGAACTACGGTGACCTGAGCCTCTTCACTGGAGGAACGTAGGCAACCTTTGGGTCCGGTCTCATGCAAGAAAGAAGATATGTTTAGCCCTAGCGCGTTATGGTGATCGGTCTTCCTCTCGAACTTGTCATGACATCTTTGTACGATTCATTTGCCAATGAATTAATCACCTCAAGATTGAACAACTTTCCTAGATTTGGAATCACTTTCCGTTCCTTGTCGAGTCTAGGGCTTCTATTCTTTCTGCATACTCTCAATTTCTTGCAATCAAATTGGGGCTTTCCTTCTCTTCTCTCTTAATGACTTACTTGCCTCCGTGAGTCATTCAACAAATATATACAAAGTCAATACTAGGGACACTTCCCTAGTCGAGTCAATGTCACTCATCTTTAGTGACAAGAGGTCTTCACCGCAAAATCCCATGTCTTATCTCCTCAGCCAGAGTCAATGCACACTTCCTCATTAATCGAGTCAAAAAAAAAAGTGAAGACGCAAAAGAGATGCCCGCTAGATTGAAAACCCGAAAGGGCGGTCTAGGCAAAAAACAGGGTGCGTCATAAAAAAAAAATGAGAGAGAGAGAGAGAGAAGGGAAAGATAAATGGAGATCTCCGGCCTCTAAGGAAGACAACTGCACAAGCTCTACATTGTATCTCCTCAACAAATCAATTCCCCACCGAGTCAACTGTGGGATTGCAAAAGGCTCGACAAGATATGGCACCATCAAAGGTTGTCTTGGGTTATTGGCATCATTCTCCAGCAGTGTGCATTTTTGGGTTCATGAAAAGAAGGCCCATGGTGACCAAGACCCATCCGAGAACGATCCCATCATAAAAGGGCACGAGGTTGCACAAATAATCCCTAGCTAGTCAATTGGCTTGGGCAGCAAATAGCAACAACATGTGTCTCAGTTTTCAAAGCTTCTGCAAGTATGTGCTTCTAAAGTACGCCGAAAGGCTCCCGAGAAATGGAGTAGCTCTTGCCATGTCCTCTCATGTTTGTTCCCTCGCACGAGGATGAGTCACTCTTGCTTTGCTCAACAAATGATGACGCCCTAGGGGCTATGTGACTCGAGAACAAGGGCTTCTTTTGCTTCATTTGACAATCAATAAGTCCTAGGGGCTATGCTCGAGAAAGATGTGTTATACTATCCTCAAAATCTCTAAAAAAGGATGACAAAAAGCCTTCTTGTAATGTGTGCCCGTGCTCTTTCCCCCGATCAAGTATGGACCTTTCTCGCAATCAATGATGGAACTCTAGGGGCTACGGTCAAGTCTTAAAGGCTCCCTCAGCAAGAAACAATTCACTTCAATGTCCCCAGCAACATTTGAAGCTTTATACCGAAAGGTCTCAAGGGGCTTCGTAATCTACAATCTTTTGGGCTACGGCATTACAGTGATACAAGCAAAGGGCAATATTGGGGCTTCGCAATAAACAAGCTTTTGGGCAGTGGTACTTGAGCAATGCAATTTGGGAGTAGTCTTATGGCTCCATGAAAGGGATCAAGCTTCAATGGTCCCTCAACACTTCCAGTCAAAAGGCCTCTTGGTTTTAAATGAAGGCTCCGATGATATGAATGAATTTGATGATTCTTGTTAGAACTCACAGCGAGATTCTGAAGGAAGTCTTAGAGAAAAGGAAAAATATTCAATATGCTAGACTCACCCGGCTGAGTTATAGCGGGCAATGCCAATATGTTAACTCTATAAGCAGAGTTACGGCCAATCCCAATGTTTCTGCAAGTACTGCACCCCCTTCTCCAAGATCAAAAGCACAGGCTGCATCTGAAGATCCGCCGTCGGCTCAACTCAAGAAGACTCAAGCAAACATACCAGCCTTGCATCAAGAGTAACAAGCAAACAATGTCTCCTAGACAATGCATCCGCAACCACATTAGAAACACCAGATTTATACTTAGAAGAAAAGTAAAAGATTGCAAGAATTCTACCCATTTGGCATGTCTTGCATTCAACTTTTGCTGCCCATGTATGAACTTCAAAGCTTCATGGTCAGAATAAAGAACAAATGGCTTGGGATGGAGATAATGAGCCCAATGATCCAATGCTCGAACAATAGCATAAAACTCTTTGTCATAAACAGAATAATTCAGCCTTGCTCCACTTAATTTCTCACTAAAGTAGGCAATTGGTCTCTTCTCTTGTACCAAAACAACTCCAATGCCAACTCCACTTGCATCGTACTCCACTTCAAACAACTTCTCAAAATCTGGTAGCGCTAAAACAGGAGTTGAACATAGCTTACTTTTGATTTCATCAAACGCCTTTTGAGCACTTGAAGTCCACACAAATTATCCCTTCTTTGGAAGCTCGGTGATTGAGGCAACAATAGAACTAAAATTCTGAATGAAACATCGATAAAAAGATGCCAATCCATGGAAACTTCTAACCTCCGTTGTTTATTTGGGAATAGGCCACAACTCAATAGCCTCAACTTTGGAAGGATCCACACGAACACCATCTCCAGAAACTATGTAACCAAGGAAGGTCACACTTGGCACCATAAACATGCATTTTTCAAGTTTCCCATACAACTTCTGCTCTCTCAACTTATCAAACACCTTTCTCAAATGCATAAGATGTTCCTCCATGTTCTTGCTGTATACAAGAATGTCATCCAAATAAACAACAACAAATAAATTAAGAAAAGGTCGGAGTACCTCATTCATAAGTCGCATGAATGAACTAGGAGCATTACACAACCCAAATGGCATAACAAGCCATTCATAAAGGCCTTGCTTTGTTTTGAACGTCGTCTTCCATTCATCCCCATCACGAATCCTCATTTGGTGATAACCAGATCTCAGATCAATCTTTGAGAAAACATGAGCTCCATGCAACTCATCCAACATGTCATCCAACCTCGGCATAGGAAAGCGATACTTAATTGTAATATTGTTGACAGCTCGGCTATCAACACACATGCGCCATGTTCCATCCTTCTTTTTCACCAAAAGAACCGGTACAGCACACGGACTTAGGCTCTCTCGAACATAACCACGATCAATCAGCTCTTGCACTTGCCTCTGCAACTCCTTACTTTCTTCGGGGTTACAATGATAGGATGGTTTGTTGGGAAGTGTAGCACCAGGAATAAGATCAATTTGATGCTCAATTCCACGCTTTGGAGGTAAACCATGTGGTAACTCATCCGGGAACACATCACCATACTCCTCAAGCAACCTTTGTACCTGCAAGTCATCACTAGAGTCCATCCGAGCAGTGGAGCTATCACGAACAAACAAGATATACAACTTATCTTTTGGTTCAACTTCCTCCATAAATTCCTTAGCAATAAAGAATATCTTCTCTTGCTTTGGAATGTCCTTTCTTGGAGTTAAAGGCTTCAAGTTGTACTTCTCTTTACCTTTTAGAACAGAATAAATATTACTCTTCCCTTGATGCGACACATCTCGGTCAAACTGCCATGGCCTCCCAAGCAACAAATGACAAGCTTTTATGGGAAACACATCACATAACACCTCATCTTCATACGGGCCAACAACAAAAGAAATGAGTGCTTGTTTTTTAACCTTAATGCCACCATCATCATTCAACCAATTCAGCGTATATGGATCAGGATGAGTAGTAGTAGGAAGCTTAAGTTTCTCCACCATTTCCTAGATGCAGCATTTGTAAATGAACCACTATCAATAATAAAATTGCAAGTCTTACCATCGACCTTGCATCGAGAGTAAAAAATCTGATTGCGTTGATTTTGCTCCTCCAGACCAGATTTGATGTGAAGGTTTCGCACCACAAGCATCTCCTTCTCACTTGGTGGACTCACATCATAATCAGCAACCTTTTCCTCCTCTTCATCGACCACAAAACTTGGTTCCAACAGATCAAGATCTTGCAAAGTGAGTGTGCGCTTTTGAGGGCACTCATTTGCAATGTGACCATAACCTTGACACTTATAACACCTCCTGAATTTAGGCTCTAAAACAGCCTTACCCTTCTCCTTTGGCTCTTCCTTCTTGACCTCCTTCGAAGTAGATGCGGCATTAGGCTTCAAAGGGCTGTTATAGACTTTACTATATTCACGTACCATAGTGGACTTGTTGCTCTTCTCTTGTCTCTCAAATTTGATAGCCAACTTGCAAACATCATCAAAAGTTGAGTAAAGATGAACTTCAACCTTTTGCTGTAATTGGGAAGATAAACCCTTGATAAACCTTGCTATCTTCATCTCTTCCCTTTCTCCAAGATCACAAACAATAATTAATTTCTCAAATTCACGAACATATTCACTCACGGTAAGGTTCGCTTGCTGCAAAGAAGTGAGTTTTAAGTATTGCTCCTGCTCAAAATCCCTTGGTAAGAACCGCTTCTTGAGATGTTTCTTTAACTTTTCCCAAGTATCGATTCTGGTCTTACCCTCACGCCTCCTCTAATTCTTCAAATTCTCGTACCACAAAGAAGCATGCTTAGTCAACTTGACGGTTGCCACTTTAAATTTCTTGTGTTCATCAAAATCCTTATAGTCAAAGACACGTTCAATCTGCCTTAGCCAATCAAGAAACGTCTCGGGATCCAAATCACCTTGAAATTATGGAGCATCTAACTTCAGCCCACGATCATCATCATATGTAGCACGTCGCCTTGGTGGACTTCTTAAATCATCTGAATTAGAATCATGTCGACTTCTCCCTCTTGCATTACGGAGATTAAGATCAATCAACTGACGCATCATTTCATCCATGCTCTCCACCGATGTTGTTAATGCCTCCAAACGACTCCACATCTCTTCATCATCACGGAAAATGCCTCTACTTGCCATCTCAACTCCCACGGACTAAACAACGCTAAGAAGGATGTTTATAACCGGGCTCTAGGTACCAATTTGATACGTAAACTTGTGTATTTTCAGAATAAAAAGAAAAGGATATGGACTAACTCAAGAACCTCGCAAGGAACAAGAGCTAGAACTAGAAAAACCTAATCTCGCAAGACTAGGGCCTGTCCTCGCAAGGGCAGAAAGGGGTTTAAACCTCGCAAGGCTTAAGAACAATTCTCGCAAAAATTGAAGTAAGTTCGCAAACTCACAAAGGAAAATTTTATTCAATCACTCAATGCCTTACAACTACATCTTGTAGGGTATTTATACTACTCTTGGAACATCCTTCCAAGTTAGGATAAACTAGACATTAATTATTAAGAGATAAGAAAAATAAAAATAAGAACTAGGTGAAGAAAACAATGTAAATTCGGCCAATCTGAACAGTCAGATTCAAACAGCCACAACTCTTCAAGTACTTGTGTAAAAACATGCCATAAGTAGTCATATGAAAGATCATAACCTTATCTTCAGCCCAATGCGGAAATAATCACCATCTGGACTGTCATTGCATAGATAATAGCCGAACAAAATTATTCCAGAAACTGCTCAAACATTTGGCCCACTTATTTAAGCCCAACTAATCATGTTAACAAAGATTTGGCTCCAATTGACCCCTAAAGTCTGATCCACACCCTTAGAGCTCAACATTAGCTCATTTCCATTATCTTCTACCTTTGCTTCCGCATCAACAATTTGGATGGTCGTTAAAACAAATGGATGTTAACAAAATCGATGAAAATTTTAACAAGCTTATTTGAAAATGACTTTATCCCCACCTAAAATTCAATAACTCTATTTTAATACCATTTTGTTACTTATATTTAGAAAATATACTAACCCAATTAAGGTTAAAAAGGCTATATTTAAAATAATATTTTAAAAAAATATTAATAATAATAAAGAAGTAATTTACAAAATTGTATATTATGTTTCTATCTATTTATTATATTTCCAAACCATAAATAATTTGCACATAAAAAATATAAAATAATTGAAAAATAGATTAGCATATATTAGTAAGTCTAACGCTACTGGTCGTATGTCTGATTAAGTTTTCGAGTGCCTCATCCGATAGATCCACAAACCAACGACTGTGTAACCATGTCCCTTTGTTACACCTTCACCCTCAACCAACTATTGAAGAGGACCCCGTTCCTCTGGAAGCCAAAAAGATTGTTCTTGGGATTGATGAGATTCATAATCTCTTAAGTGTATTAAATCAAATCACTTCATTTAACCAAACACAATGGTGACTTGATATTGTAAATTTAACTTTTTTGTATTTGGGTCAGTATTAAGTATAATCTCACAAAAACATGTCAAAACTTTGACATGCCAGTAGTGTAAAAAAGTGTCAGTGTCAGTGTAAAAAAGAATCTACATCAAGGAATGACATTTTTATAGGGGGAAATTGCAACTTGGTTACCCATGTTTTGTTAATAGTTGCAATTTGGTTCCCGACAGTGTAAAAGTTGCAACCTCATAGCCATGTTTGTCATTTTGTTGCAAGTTAATATAAATTCCATTAAAAACGTAACTCCCGTTTAAAACTTAATACATGTGCCTCGCACATGATTTTAGAGGGGCAAAATGGACATTTTCTACAGCAACTGACTGATAAACATCAATTTTGGGATACTTGCATCTACTCTTCTCTTCTTCTTCTAAAACACCGACCACCGCTATGCCCCTACAGTTGATTCACACTCACCGGAGTTTCTACAATGATCCCAATATCGGCGGCCTCTTCATCAGTCGTCCACTTTAGTTGCGGGCCAAGCGCCGACGACCATCTCATGACCCTCAATTACAGGTTGCTGTACTCAGACTCCAACTATCGTTCCGAAATTGACGTTCTTGCTCCTGTTATCCACTCCAGAGCTGACAAAATTAGATTGCCCCTTCTCAGTTATGTCCCATAACAATGCTCCAAACCCATAATCCTCCGTCATCCCTGCTGTAGCAGGTCGATTAACCTAACTCCAACCTATCAAGAGGGCTGCCCCTTTATGATCTTTTTCTCCAATGCTTGTTTATCTGGGATGCAATTCAAAGTGCCATTTTTGTTGGGACTACCAACAATTTCTTTATAAAATCCCAATTATATTGCAATGGGGACATTGCTTAGTCCATGTTTGGGGTGGAGCACCTTTATGTGCTATAACAACACCATTTAGATACAGATTCGAGTTTTATTTAAATATTTATTTCCACCATGGTCTGCGTAGTGTGCAAGGGATGAGGAGGAGGAAAGCATTACACTGGTCGGAGTGGAGAAAGTGGGGTTTTTAAATGGGGGAAACGATGAACGACGTTTACGTTATTTTTTTAATCCCGGTTCTTCAATTTCTCACTCTAGATTAATTCCAAAAAGAAAAAAAAAGCACCCCAGATTTTTCAATTTATTTAACAGACATTTGCTATTCTGATGGGAAATGTCAATTTTGCCCCTTTAAAATTATCTGCGAGGCACATGTGTTAAGTTTTTATCGGGAGTTACGTTTTTAATGGAATTTATATTAACTTGCAACAAAATGACAAACATGGCTATGAGGTTGCAACTTTTACACTGTTGGGAACCAAATTGCAACCATTGGCAAAACATGGGTAACCAAGTTGCAATTTGCCCTTTTTATAGTAAAAAAGTGTCAGTGCTAGCGTAATAAAATGTCAGTGTTAGTGTAAAAGAGTGCAAGCGCATGTATTATCAAGTATCATTGTAAAGAGTGCTAGTGAAGTTAGCGTATGCATGTTTAAGTGTCAGCGGCAAAATAATGGTTTATCCATAAGCTTAGAAAAAAACACGTTTTATATAAGAAAAATAACTTGAAAGAAAAATAATATAATAATGTATTTTATCATTGTACAAGCACTATGCAAGTGAGAGAATATACTCCCTCTGTCCCACACCAATGGGCACTTTTGGTCGAACCAACTTGAACTTTGACTAACATTTTATGCTAAATTATTAATCTCCATAAAAAAAATTTAAAAATTACTAAATTAGTAATAGAAAAATTATCAATAACTATTTTTAAATTTTTATAGAGATAAATTATTTAGCATAAAATGTTAGTCAAAATTCAAGTAGGTTTAACCAAAAGTCTCATTGGTGTGGGACGGAAGGAGTATTATTTAGAAAAAAATACAAGTCAAATTTGATATTTATTTTGGATGGAGAAAGTATACAACAAAAATTATTTATTTTAAGATGGAAGAAATATACTCCCTCCGTTTCAATGTGAATTGAGACCAAAATTTTTGGAACACAAACCAAGGAAAAGTAAGAGAGAGAAATAGGGGGAGGAGGTGTTTGTGAGTGTGAAAAATTAAATAGGAGAGAGAATGAGTGAGAGAAATAGTAAGTTGATTGGTGTATGTGAGTGTAAAAGTAAAGTATGAGAGAGAATGAGTGGGAGAAATAGTAAAGATTCTTTGCCATTTTAGGCGGTCTCAATTGATGTGGAACGGACGAAAAAGGAAATAAGTCTCAATTCGCATGAAACGGATGGAGTATTAAACAATAGATTTATTTTGAGATGGGGTGAGTATTTATTTTTAGACGGAACATAAAAAAATAAAAAGAAAAAGCAAGACAAAATATTATAGCGCAGCTTTAAGATTCGCCATGTTTGAAGTGAAAAAATTACTGCGCCAAATTTGAAGTTGGATTTAGCGCATGGTTGGAGCTAATTTGGCGCCAGGTTTAGAGATTTGAAGTACGGTTGGTCATGCTCTAAAAGATCGTTCAATTTTTCTTTCGACAGGGATAAGGAACGTGGCTAACCATGCCAATATTCGCCTCCCGTCTTTGAAATGCCATTTGCCTATCATTGTCCCTATGTCATGCTTTCTTTTACTTCTCAGATTAAATATCGCATGTTTTTTGTACGTTAGTACAAAACAACTTTAAGTAATAATTTTAGGTGTGCATCAATAATATGTTTTATAATATTCTTAGGATAATTAAATCAATCTAAATTTATTGATGAAACTTCCTTCGTACTAACATACCAAAAAACTTATGTTTGTTGTGGAACAAAAGAGGGAGTACTATTATTAACTACCCTTCTTAACTAAAAGCACAAAGCCACACGACTTATGTCCAAGCGAGATATTGAGTAAGTTTAAGATCGGTCATAGAGGTTTTGGGTTTAATAGTCTCTGCCGGCTAGAATTGAAATTAGGTGGTTGAGGAATTTTGAGAAAAAAAAAAAGAAGAAAGAAAAAAAAACTAAAAGTACAATAATCCTCATTCCCCCACATAAGTAATCCTTCATTCCTAGCACAAGTGTTACACTTTTATTTTTTGGCCGTAACACTATAATTGGAACAACAAAAAATGAAAATGTTTTACAAATGAGATCAACTTGTCATACTCACAACAATAATTTACTACTATTTATTACACTCATTCTCCCTCATATTTTATGCATACTCACAACTTCTCCTCCATTATTAATAATGGGTACACCTCTAGTCCTACCGGTGAGGGGACGGAAATATATATATATATATATATATATATATATATATATATATATTAAAGTTGGTGAGGAGAGTTGTGGGTTTGACATGTGTACATGTTTTAGTAAAAACATGAATTTGGAGAAGCCACATCAACACCATCCTAAAATGTAATGACTTTGATATTCTCATTCTTAGCTAATACTATTAGTTAATCATATTAGTAATTATATGAGTTAACTATTACTATTAATAGTATAAGTTAACAATTACTATTAATAGTATAAGTTAACCATTACTATTAATAGTATTAGTTAACAATATTAGTTACAATACAAGTTAAATATTACTATTAATAGTATTAGTTAACTATAATAGTTACTATATTAATTAACTATAACTATTAATAGTATTAATTAACTATAATAGTTACTATATATAAGTTAATTATTACTATTAATAGTATTAGTTAACCATAATAATTACTTTATAAGTTATTTTTTACTATTAATAGTATTGGTTAACTATAATAGGCTACATATTAACTATTACTATTATTAGCATTAGTTAATTATAATAATTATTATATAAGTTAGATTATTAATTTTTAATATTAATTAATCATAATAGTTACTATATCAATTAACTATTACTATTAATAATATTATTTTATTATAAAAATTATATTAATAATTATTATTATATAGATTAATCATTGCTATTAATAAATATTAACTATTACTATCAATAGTATTAATTTATTATAATAGTTATTATAATAATAATAATAATCATATAGATTAATTTTTATTATTAATAGTATTAGTTAAAATGATGATTACTATAATAGTTAACTATAGTTAAAATATTTTTTAAAACATAATATTGGTTTCCCGTGCAGAGCACGGGTTACCCGCTAGTAGTATAAAATAACACGCAAACACAAAGATTAAAGGAGATGAGGAATACTCTCTCCGTCTCAGCACAAGTGACACTAGTGGTCAATTTGACTAAACTTTGACTAATAAGTTAATATGATATAATAATTTTAATGAAAATCTAAAAATTGTTACTGAAAATGTTATAAAAGTTGATACAATAACAATTTTTGAATTTTTATTTGAATCATTATATTATATAGTATTAATTATTGGTCAAAGTTTAGTCAAATTGACCACTAGTGTCACTTGTGCTTGTGCGGGGACGGAGGGGAGTACTTAGTTAGAATGGCAGAATTACATTAATACCCTCATTGCATCACATAGATTGGAAAGAACCCTAACCTCGTCCCATTCTTAAACTTCTCCCAATTCCGCCGCCACCGTCAACTCACGCCACTCGATCTCACCGGCGATCTGTTATGATTAGGGGTTTTTCATATCCTTTTTTCCACTACAATTCACGCTTATAAGCGTAAACCCAATCACATTTACACATCTCACCCTTCTACTATAAGAAAATAACAAACTACCCCATTAACAAAAACGACAACGTACTAAAGTGACCCTACTAACTACCTAATTAACGACATAACACCAAAACGACACCGTAGGCTTTATTCCCGATATTAACGGTCACTTCCAAACCCCTAATCATAACACGATCGCAACTGCTGTTGATGTCAGTCTTTCTGCTGTAGAATCTCAACTACGCGGTGAACAATCATGGGTGGATTTGGGAAATAAAGGTATTTCGCTCGCATTTATTTTATACCAGTTTGTTTATTTTTTTTTTTTAACTGATTTCCTCATTTATATTGAAATACTGTATACTCTCACTCTGCAAATGAATATCAATGTCCATTGTTGTTGTTGGTCAACTTAAGGTGACTATCTACTTGCTCTATATTGAGATCTTTTAGTGATGGAGTTTAGCATGGGTTTAATTTGGTGACTGTATTCATATGTTTGTTTGTTTTTTACAATAATTTTTTAGTAGTGGACATTTTAAGAAAACCAAAGAAGGAATACGTTTGTTGTGTATTGAAAAACGTCTAAATCATGATGATCTGAAAAATGGAGGCGATGAGTTCAAGCAATTGTATGTTCTTGTAAGATACACGTGGGATCGAGACGTAGTCCCATGGAAATCAAACACAAAATATCCTAAACTTAACGGAGTCACCACATTAAATTAATTTTAAAACCCTATTTAATGAAAAAGGTTTGACATTGTGAGTTCGGAGGTCAGGTTACGTCTCAGAAAGAACATTTCATAGTTCACCCGATCCGCCTTGAATAAATCGAGTCTCCCTAACTTTGTTGACAAAAAACATGCAAGTGTGTGTGTGTATTTTGAAAGAATGTACTGTGACTTAACAGAAAGCGTAAGTCAGTTAACAGAAAGGGCTAAACTGCAACATATTTAACAGAGACTAATTAAAACACAAACAGTCCCATCTGGCCAAACCATCCGTACGGATGGTTAGGGCCATCCAGGGGATTTCACAGATTGACCAAAACTGTCCAGTTTTATGCCGAAACAGAACATTCTGCCTAAAACTGGACTGAACTGTTTTCATTTTCTGTTTACGATTTTGTACATAAACACTAAATACAATCATTCCTATGCCTTTTATCATCCATTTGTGCACCAAAAACAAGAATTTTGGGTGTGATCAAGTCAATCATGGGAGAAAAATAAGAAAGGTGATGAACATGGCTTTTGAGCCGAGGTAAGCATTTGGATGAGTAAAGATTGGAACTTTATCATCCAAATGAGCCTTTTATGCAAGATTGAGCATTTGGGACAACATGATCAACACTTGGATGAATAAAGATTGAAACTTTATCATCCAAGTGTGATGGAATGAGGCTAAATCAAAGTTTGGCGAACAAAGATCGCGGCTTTGTCATCAATCATGATCATCATGGCCAAGAACAACAAAAATAACCATAAAGATACAAACTTTATTCAATCAAGTGATGAGAAACAAGATAAAAACTTGAAATAAAGACTTTAAATGGAAATTTAAATATTAAGACTTTAAATGTAACAAATCTCATCTCCATTTATTTCATCATTTTAATGCATCATAGAAGTGCAAGATGAAACCTTTAGGATCATATGCGTATTTGGATCCAAGTTATATAGAGATCACATGAATAAATAAGAAATTGTAATATAAAGGACAATAAATATAAATACTTGTATTATAAGGAACAATAAATATAAAGACTTGAATAATATGAATGAACAATATGAGCAAGATGAATAAAATGGATGAATGATCAAGATGAGATGGGGAGAAAGTGGCCTCACCTATTTTTGATTTAGCCAATCTTCCTCTCTTTTTCACTCAAATTGTTTGTGGTTGTATTCCAGCAGAGTAACTTCACTCAATTCTCTTTTTCTCCCAGTCTGAAATGATCAGCAAGGGACTTAATTTATAGGGAACTGGTGGACCCAAACTATCCGTACGGGTGGTTCTTCTCCGGGGCAAAACCATCCGTACGGCTGGTCCTGGCGAGATCTGGAACTTTCTTCTTTTTGAATTCCAGATTGATCCTAAAGCTTTCCATTTATTCATATGAGGTCCTAGCCTATCGGGTTTATCCCTAAATAGTACTAAGATTACCTCTAACTCGGCTTTACGCCTTCTAGAAGGGTTGAGCCCGGATTGGGGTACTTACAGTTCTGCATGTTGTTGGTCATCTTTTGGCCCCTATAATATCCAAGCATGTTGACTTGTCTTTGTTAGGTATGCTCGAGGATGTGGGTAATATTAGAAAATTTGATTGGTGTGATTTTGTTTTGAAGAGATTGGCCAAAGGGGTTGGTAAGTATAAAAAGGCTAAAAAGAATATGAGGGGCTACAGTGGTTGTATGCTTGTGTTATTGTTAGCATACTTGCACAAATTCCCTTTTCAAGGTGTGAGAGAACCATATCAAATGCCTTTGATTCAACACTGGACTGTTGAAAAGCTTAAGAAAAGAGCGAATGATGAGTCAAAGAAAAAGTTGCATGGAAAAAATCTCATGTCAACAGATTCTTATCCAATTAGTAATGATGAAGATGATGTTGAATTTTTAATAGAAGTCAATGAAAATGTTGAACATGAAGAGATTAGAGAGGAAGAGATTAAAGAAGAAGAAATTGGGGAAGAAGAGATTTTAGAAGATGGAAGGACTGTGAGGTATTGTATTCCAAAAGACAGTCAAACAAACAAGGAAATACGAGCACTGGGTTATGATGTAAGTTTAATTGTTTATCAATAGCCAGTTTTCATGTGCAGACTTGATGTTTTGATATTTAAACTTGTTGCTTTGATATTTAAACTTGGTGTTTTTATACACAGCCTGTGTTTTATAACTTGTTTCATATACAAACTTTTGATATTTTTCATAAAGAAACTTGTTGTTTTCATGATCAAACTTGGCGTTTTCATGTTTAAACATGTGGTAGTTACTTTCTTTTTGCAAGTTTATGATTAGGATGTTTCAATGCACTTTCATACAGAAACTTGGTATTTTTATGCTCAAACTTTGTGTTTTCATGTTCAAACTTGGTGTTTTCATGTTTGAACTTGCTGTTGTTACTTTCTTTTCGAAAGTTTATGATTAGGATGTTTCAATGCACTTTCATACAGAAACTTTGTGTTTTCATGTTCAAACTTGGTGTTTTCATGTTTGAACTTGCTGTCGTTACTTTCTTTTTTTAAGTTTATGATTAGGCTATTTCAATGTACTTTCATACATAAACTTGGTGTTTTCATGTTTAAACTTGGTGTTTTCATGTTTGAACTTGTTGTTGTTACTTTCTTTTTGCAAGTTTATGATTACACTGTTTCAATGCACTTTCATACAGAAACTTGGTGTTTTTATGCTCAAACTTTGTGTTTTCTTGTTCAAACTTGGTATTGTTACTTTCTTTTTGTAAGTTTATGAATAGGCTGTTTCATTGTACTTTAACATTGAAACTTGGTGTTTTCATGGTGAAACTTGGTTTTTTTGTATGTCTTAACTTGTTTCTTTTGTAAATTTTATTATGTGTAGCCTTCTAAAGAGGCGATGGTGATTTTCAAGAGAGACATGGAAGTGATAACTCATGCCCTGATTTTAAGACTTCAAAAACTCGAAAATGAAAAGAATGATAAGGAGCAGGAGAAGGAGAAGGAAACTGTTGATGAATCTTCAGGATCTAGGCCTGAGGAAGTTTCGGCAAGTCAAGAATTTTATAATGCTATTAGGTTTTTTGAGGCTATTAATGCTGTAACGCTGGAATTAAATAAGAGGGTTAAGTGGGTGAAAAAATTAAAAAAAATGGACTAACATTTGATCTTCTAAGTGATTCTGATGATGATGGTGGCAATTGGGATGGATTTGAGCATAATGACAATTGTGGCAATGATTTCGTTCACGTAAAAGAGAATCCACTTAACGAGTCTGTCCGTGAAGAAGAAATCCCAACTTCTGATGCAGCTGGTGGTGGTAACGTCGATACTGATTCAACTGAGTTGCCAGATTTTGTTCTTATGCATGCCTTTGACGATAAAGGGAATCCTAAACGTTTGTCCCCAATTGTGGAGAATGATGCAGAAATTAGGGAAGAGAATTTAGATGATGGTTTAGGGTGCACATTACTTTGTGGCGAAGCGAATCTTGCAACTGTTTTGAGCTCAAGGTTTATGCAAAAGCATAAGTCTTTGTTGATGCCAATGAAGCTTTTGAGAAAGCAAGTTGTTGACTATTGTTTTTATGACTACTTTGTGAATTCTGTTCATAGGTAAAACATCATTTGTTGGGTATGCTTATTATAAAACACTCCTATTACCTAGATTTGATTGATCCTATAACCTAATTTTATCTTTTGTGGACTTTAGGATATATTGTAAGAAGTGTTAAACTTCATTTTTAGAATAGTCCACTTTGATAGTATAGGCTTTAGATTGATAGGCTGAAAATTTTCTAAGTCTGGAATTTCAGTGGTCAAGACCTTGACCGTGAATTCACTTGACCGTGGTAGACAACCTGACCGTGGAAGACCACTTGACCGTGAATCACTTGACCGGAAGTCAGTGACCGTGAGCTTTGTGGTATACCTTGACAGGTCACATTTGACCCCTCGACCGCAAGCCACTCGACCGTGAGGCCTTGACCGCAAATGAAGAAGTCGTCCAAGAAACCCAAGTTGGTTTAAACTTAACCATGGTCAAACTATGGTTAGTTTAGAACGTTGCAGAACTTGAACCCCAAGTAATTCAAATTTGAATTCCTCTAAGTGGGACCACCTTTTATCTGCAAAAAGGACAATCTCAGATTGAGCTCCAATTAGAATTCAACAGCTCACTGTCCTTCAACTTGGAGCCCAAGTATTTCCCAACAGCTACTTTCTCATTCAAGGCTCTAAATAGCCCTTAAGTTCTTCATTGAAAGTAGCTGAGATTAAAAGAGAGAAATTGCTGTTGAAATACTTGGTGATTGAAGATTATACTCAAGATTTCCAGAATCCTTTGAATCTTCAAAGAACTCACCTTCAAACCTTCAAAGATCTCCAGCAACAAACAAGTCATCTCAAGCCTTCTAAACACTTAAGATTCATTAGGCTCTACAATCACTTAGATTTTAAAGAGCTTCTGATTCTTACACACACACTCACCCCAATTGATCAATCACATAGATTGCATCAAAAGGGATACACTGGTCTAAGTCTAGGATTTATTCTTCATAGAAAGTAGGTGTTGATTCAAAGCTTCATCTCTGTAATCTGTACACTCAAGAATCAATATATACCTCCATTCAAAATCCAAGACTGACCATCTTGGTAAATGACGTAGATCTTTTAACAGATCGAACCTTTCCAAATACTTGTGTCATTTTACTTTCTGCAAATTTACTTTCAAGTATTGTTCATCTTGTTCTTTATTGTTCATATTAATTTTGTTTGTCGTTTAGTGTTTGATCTTTCATATTTAAGAACTATTGTGAATTGTGTTTGTTTGTTCTCCACATTGCCTAAGTTAAAATCTAACTAACTTATCTTTTGCCAAAACTTCTAAGACAACAACTTTCAATCTCTCAACCATCTGACCACAAATCTCTTACCGCAAATCATTGACCGCATCTTTCTTGACCGGAACTTCTTGACCGTGAGAAAGAATCCACTTAGAGATTTTTTATCAAAACAACCTTACCTTATTTCTATCGAAAACTTCCGCTGTGCATATTACTTCTTGACCGCACGGTTTATTACGTGACCGCAAAACTCAAGATTGTAAGCACTTGGTTGAATTTTGAAAAAGGGTTGAAATTTTAAGTAGGCTATTCACCCCCCCCCCCCTCTAGCCTCCTTTATCATACCCTTGTTGTGTCTTTGGGACCAACAAGTGGTATCAGAGCAAACACCTTTATAAAACTTCTGTTTTTCAAGCTTAACAGCTTGGGTGCCGATTCAAAATGGCAAGTCAGAAAACTATGGCAACAGTTAACTTCACTCACGTTCCAGCGTTCGACGAAGATAACTTTGACATATGGAAGCAAAGCATTCTAACTCAGTTCTACTCCATGGACGAGCAACTTGGTGATTGTCTTACCATTGGACCATACTTCCCAATGAAAGCTAATCCGGACCTAGAAACCAATGGTGCAAATCCGACTATCAAGAAACCAAGAGCTGAATGGACTGATGAAGAGAAAAGACTGGTTGGAATGGATGTGAAAGCAAAGAGCATACTTTTAAGTACCTTGAGTACGTCACAGCGTCGACAGATCATGGAATGTTCTATTGCAAAAGAACTTTGGGATGCAATTGAAGATTACATCGAAGGAGATCAAGCTTGCAAAGAGAGCAAAAGATTTGCTATTCAAAGAAGATTCAACAACTTTGCTAAGATCCCCGGTGAATCACTAAGAGCCACTTATGATCGTTATTGTAAGATCGTGAGTACTTATACAGCACTCGGAAAGAAGCTTACCAAGAAAGAAATCAATGTTAATTTTCTTGCCGCTCTTGGTTCGCAATATCTTCACAAAGGAAACACTCTTGAAGATACCAAGCTACTAGATGATATGTCTCTCAGAAGCCTCTATGCCAACCTCAAGGTCTTTGATATCAAGCTTAACAACATTGCTGAAATGGAAGGAAAAACAAAGAGCTTATCGTTGGTCGCGCAAAAGGAAGAAGTGATCGAGGAAGAAGATCCAAAAATCTCCACATCTGATTTATTAGATATGGACGATGATGACTTTGCTATGTTCGTGAAAAGATTTCAAAAGTTCAGAAAATCATCAAGGCCCGGATCATCCAGCAAAGCTCCAGCAAGGTTCTCAAGGAGCAGCTCAACAAGTAAGAAAGAGTACTCCAACTTCTCAAAGAAGAAAGAGGACCTCGTTTGTTTTAATTGCAGGAAACCCGGTCATTTCGCATCAGAATGCCCAATTCCCAAGTATGAGTATATGAAGAAGAAAAGAAACTTCACTCCAAGATACTCAAGGCAAAAGGGGATGGTTGCTGAAGAGGACTCTACCACAAAAGAGTTAGCTACCTGGATAGAGTCAGATTCTGATGAAAGCGATGAGGATTCTGAAGAAGGTCACATCTGTTTGGTCGTTCAGTCCGATGATGAGGATGATAATGAAAATCGTTGCTAACTTCTCTATTTTTTCAGGATGAAAAATCATTTATTCCTGGCTGTGTAATGGACTATAATGACTTAATGAATGATGCCATTGGAAGGCATATTATCAAGCGTATGACCAAATCTGGCATTCTCAACTTCTTCACTATGCCTCAACCATTCCATCTCCCTTCCGCAGTTGGAGAATTCTACTCAACCGCCAAGGAAATCAAAGGATGGGATGAACAAAACAAGCCTCTCAACTGGATTGCCGCTGAAGTCTATGGCCAGAAACTTGAGATTGACTATACTGATATTGCTTCAGTACTTGGCCTGGACATTGACTTTGAAGCTCCGGAATCATTGACCTCCAAAGAATACAATGATCTCGCTGAAAGATTGATTGGATCAACAGACGTGTGCACTCCCTACCGGAAGACCTTTCCTGAAATCATGTACTATATTGGGCACCTGGTTGGCCACGGTCTGCTCTGCAAGAGTGGCAACCACGGTAACTTCAACACCACCCAGTGGCACCTATCTGCAGCCATCTACTTGGGCAGAAAAATGAATTGGCCCATGATTTTGTACAAACTGTTAGTGGATCAAGTCAATGATTATGACAAGCAGCTACGTGGACCAAATACAAGAAGAATACCAGGATGCTTTCTTTTCTCTTCAAATATACTCCTGAAATCAGGAAGGAGTATGCTAAAGACAAGCATGCCAAGGTAACCATCTCTCAATCTAGGGTCTTTGACATTAAGACCATGAGATCAACATTCAGAAATCGTTTTGGTGACGTTCAATATCAAGAATATCATGCTCGTGACCCTAAAGAAAAGTATGTTCCTCCTCACTATACCAAGGCAGCTAGGATAGCCTTAGGACTGGATCAACCACAGGATTCGACCGGTGACCAAAATAATGATGATGACAGTGAAAGAGAAGAAGCAAGGGAAGCCCGGCTGGTTAAGGGCAAAGCTAAAGCCAGTGCATCTACCGCACCCCCTCTCAAATCTAAGCCCTTAACAGGGATCAAGTTCAAAGAACCAGTTTCTCCAAGTTCCAAGTCTCTGTCCCCTCCTCCTCCGGTCTCCAAACTTTCCGCTCCTCTAAGGCAAGTCAAGCCTACCGCTCCTCCTCGCTCTACCGCCGTCCGGTCTACCACCTCATCTCCTACCACTCCCTCCAAGTCTCTAACACATAAGGCTCCTCTCCCCGCATCATCTAAGGGGGAGAAATCAAAGAAAAGAGATTTGTCTCTAAGTCCTCAGCAAGTTTCCAAGAAGACAAAGGTTTAGACCTCCTCCATCGACCGTTTCTCCTGATTTTACCCCATCCGGTTCACCTACTTAGGGTGACCGTGAAGATGTTATTGAGATTTCTCCACCCCAGCGCCTGAAAAGGCAACCAATTTCTAAACCAACACTTGGTTTGGTTGATGAACCTACAGATGAAGAGGTAGAGGATGTATCTGATGATGGATCAGAACATTCTGATGATAATGCTGGTGATAATGTTGAGGTTGATAAGGGTATCAACGCTGATAGCCCGGTTTTTAGTGATGATGAAGTTCCTGAAAATGTTGAAAAGCGTCCTGAGCATGAGGGTCACGGTCAAGAAGATGACCATGAACCCAGTGACCGCGCAGTTAATGATACTGGTAATTTGACCATGTCTCCAATCAGGCAGTCCACTTCTGAACCTCCGGTCGATCAAATTGCTCATTTATTGACCGCAGTGGAAATGCTTACACAAATCAATCTGGATTACCAAACCTAGATCTCAAAGCTGACCGCAAATCAGGCCGCTCTTCATGAAGAAATCTCTGAGCTGAAGTCTGCCAATTCAGTACTAAAGGACCAAGTTATTGCTCTTCCCTCTCAACTGATTGGGACCATTAAAGGGGAGAGAGAGTATGTTTCAAAGGCTATATCAGATGCCCTCTCCGGTCAAGCAGGCAGCAGCTCTTCGAGGCCCGGTCAAGCTGGCAGCTCTACTTCTACCGCTCTTGTTGCTCCAAGTGCCTTCATGGTAACTCCGGACTTTATGAACAAATCTTTCCTTATTCAAACAAGAGCCATC
The DNA here is from genome assembly GCA_026119855.1 of Campanula takesimana. Classification (NCBI taxonomy): domain Eukaryota; kingdom Viridiplantae; phylum Streptophyta; class Magnoliopsida; order Asterales; family Campanulaceae; genus Campanula; species Campanula takesimana. Next base: position 2,182,287 of record JAOWBW010000296.1, on the reverse strand, counting down.
ATGAAGTGCTTTTCAAAGGAAGTCTTAAAAGCCTCGGTAGACATCTCAAAATCTATGGAGGATGTTAAAGATGAACTCTCTCTGGAAGTAAAGAAAGTAAGAATGTCGGTGGAAAAAGATGTTGATATTGCCCTAAAATCCGCTATGACCAATCTGAATGAAAGCTTGAGTAGGAAATTGGAAGCATTCAAACAAGCCATGATTGTCCACACCAACCGCCTCAATGACCAATCAAATACAATTGATTTACTGTCCAATCGAGCTAACACTGTGCTGAACAGGATCAACCGCCACGGTAATCTAGTTGCAAATCAAGAGGCAGAAGCAGGCCACGGTAATGTAAATGCTTAGGGAGAAGATGATGAAGATGGAGTGACCGTACCTATTCTCATTCCGGTCTCTCCATGCCCTCTTACCGCTTTCCCTTCTCCGATCTCACTGAAGATGATCTCCATACTTTCGACCGCTTCTAGACTATCCTCTACCATAATCTTGGCTAAACCATTTGATATGACCGAGTGTGGTCTTTGAAAACATTTGTTAATGTTTGCTCCAAAACAATTTTTATTTTCTGTTTTATGGTTTGTAAAACTTTAATCTCTCTTTTGTCTACACTCCCCTCACTTTAATGGTTATATTTTTGTGGAGTGCCTTTTGAATGTTTGTTTGATGCATTTGCATACTTATTGTTATTTTCTCTAAAAATGCATTCAAACTTATATTTCTATCTTGCTAGGATTAGAATTTATTTTATGTTTTTAGGCTAATAGAAATCTATAACACTGGCTTAGAGTGTGCATTTACTTGGGGCATGAAATTAATAAAATATTATTTTCTTGAAAACATGTTATTACCAAGTACAATGAATTAGCCTTTGTTATAGTAGGTAATGGTCTCAATCAAATAGGGGGAGATTGTTGGGTATGCTTATTATAAAACACTCCTATTACCTAGATTTGATTGATCCCATAACCTAATTTTATCTTTTGCGGACTTTAGGATATATTGTAAGAAGTGTTAAACTTCATTTTTAGAATAGTTCACTTTGATAGTATAGGCTTTAGATTGATAGACTGAAAATTTTCTAAGTCTGGAATTTCAGTGGTCAAGACCTTGACCGTGAATTCACTTGACCGTGGTAGACCACCTGACCATGGAAGACCACTTGACTGTGAATCACTTGACCGGAAGACAGTGACCGTGAGCTTTGTGGTATACCTTGACAGGTCGCATTTGACCCCTCGACCGCAAGCCACTCGACCGTGAGGCCTTGACCGCAAATGAAGAAGTCGTCCAAGAAACCCAAGTTGGTTTAAACTTAACCATGGTCAAACTATGGTTAGTTTAGAACGTTGCAGAACTTGAACCCCAAGTAATTCAAATTTGAATTCCTCTAAGTGGGACCACCTCTTATCTGCAAAAAGGACAATCTCAGATTGAGCTCCAATTAGAATTCAACAGCTCACTGTCCTTCAACTTGGAGCCCAAGTATTTCCCAACAGCTACTTTCTCATTCAAGGCTATAAATAGCTCTTAAGTTCTTCATTGAAACTAGCTGAGATTAAAAGAGAGAAATTGCTGTTGAAATACTTGGTGATTGAAGATCATACTCAAGATTTCCAGAATCCTTTGAATCTTCAAAGAACTCACCTTCAAACCTTCAAAGATCTCCAGCAACAAACAAGTCATCTAAAGCCTTGTAAACACTTAAGATTCATTAGGCTCTACAATCACTTAAATTTTAAAGAGCTTCTGATTCTTACACACACACTCACCCCAATTGATCAATCACATAGATTGCATCAAAAGGGATACACTGGTCTAAGTCTAGGATTTATTCTTCATAGAAAGTAGGTGTTGATTCAAAGCTTCATCTCTGTAATCTGTACACTCAAGAATCAATATATACCTCCATTCAAAATCCAAGACTGACCATCTTGGTAAAGGACGTAGATCTTTTAACAGATCGAACCTTTCCAAATACTTGTGTCATTTTACTTTCTGCAAATTTACTTTCAAGTATTGTTCATCTTGTTCTTTATTGTTCATATTAATTTTGTTTGTCGTTTAGTGTTAGATCTTTCAGATTTAAGAACTATTGTGAATTATGTTTCTTTGTTCTCCACATTGCCTAAGTTAAAATCTGACTAACTTATCTTTTGCCAAAACTTCTAAGACAACAACTTTCAATCTCTCAACCATCTGACCACAAATCTCTTTCCGCAAATCCTTGACCGCATCTTTCTTGATCGGAACTTCTTGACCGTGAAGAATCCACTTAGAGATTTTTTATCAAAACAACCTTACCTTATTTCTATCGAAAACTTCCGCTGTGCATATTACTTCTTGACCGCACGGTTTATTACGTGACCGCAAAACTCAAGATTGTAAGCACTTGGTTGAATTTTGAAAAAGGGTTGAAATTTTAAGTAGGCTATTCACCCCCCCCCCTCTAGCCTCCTTTCTCATACCCTTGTTGTGTCTTTGGGACCAACATCCTTCATTTTGTTTCTTTTTTTAGTTTAACTTGATATTTTTATGTGTAAACTTGGTGTTTGTACCTGATTACTTATTCTTTTTTTGTAGTTGTAGCTATTGTTCATATGGAGATTCTGCATTAATTTTTAATGAAGGCATACAAACGTTACAAGAAGTAAATGAAGTAAGTGTCACGATTCTTGATCTATGGGCAGTTCTGATGAACGGAGTGACGTTGATGTCCGGAACAATGTCAAAATTTATCTTTAGTTGCAGTAGTTGTTCGGTAAGTTTGATTTTATTTTATTTTTGTAATTTTTGTTTTAGTATTGTAACTTGAGGTACTGGTATAGTAACTTTGTTTTTTTATATGCAGTCGCATTGGTCTGATATTTCTTCTGGAAATGATGCACATGAGAAAGGTCATTTATTCCGTGGGGCACTGCAAGAATTTTTTAAGAATCAAGTGATGAGTCATAAGATGAAGAATCTTAGAGAAACTAAATTAGTAATGTTAATATTTTGATTTTAACGTTTTTATATATTATACTACTTACTCTTATTTAACAAATTTTATACTAAAATTCATTTGTTTTTTTTCCACAGTTCTTTCTTCCAATTGGTAAACATGGGCATTACACAATGTATGTTGTGAATACTGACACAAAAAAGTGTCAGTATTTGGACAACTTGCATATGAATGGTGTTAAGAAGTGTCATTCTTCCCTTTTTGCTAAGATTCTAGTAAGTCTTGTCCTTTTGCTCCAATTGTTTTTTTTTTATTTATTGTTTTTTTTCACTTTTTTTTAATAGTGTCAAGAAATGAGTACACTGTTGAAAGATTTTGGTCACTTGAAATGGGAAGAGATCAAAGATTATGAATTTGAATATATGAATTTTGATTCGATGCTTCAAGAAAACCAGAATAACAGTGATTGTGGCACTTACATTATGTGGGAGATGAAAGACTTCCAAGGAAAACTGTATAAATGTCCTGAATTGTCCAAGGTAAATTTAAATGTAATTTTGTATCTTTTTTTGTATGTTTGTATTTTGATTTAAAATGTAGTGGCTGAATACATACTTTTTTTGGTTTAGGATTTGGGAAGGACTACTCTTCGGGCAGAGGCTCTCGCAGCATTACTACTCAGTGATTTGAACAAGAAACGAGATATTTTGCTGAAGAAAGTTGAAGAGTTCTCGGAAATCAAGCAAGATCACATTGACAAAGTTGTTGAGAAGAAAGAAAACTAGGAGAAGAAGAGGAAGAAACCTCCTAGTCTGACGACTACAAAGTATATTAGACAAACTAGGTCTTAAAAGGCTTCTAGTTAGTGAAGTTGTAACTTGGTGTTTGAAAGTCCAAACTTGTTGTTATTAAGTCCAAAATTGATGTTATTAAATCCAAACTGGTTGTTTTGCTTTCAGACTAGGTCTGTGAAGACTCTTAACATTTGGTTAGTAGTAGATGTTTTAGTTCCTAATATGATGTTTTTTAAGAACAAACATGTATATATAAGTTTGGAAACTTGCTGAGTTGAAGTTCCAACTTCTTGTTTAATGAGTTGAAGTTGCATCATGGTGTTTTTTTGAGATTGAACTTACTGTTTTAAGTAACAACATGCTTGTTTATACTAGCAAGTTTGTCTTGTGAAATACCAAGTTACACTTCCAAAATATCAAGTTCCCATAATAAGCTGATATTCAAACACCAAGTTGCACTAGTAAAACATCACGTTTCTGTACCAAAACATCAAGTTACAGTGCAAAAACACCAAGATACTATCCTAAAACACCAAGTTATACAAAATAAATTATATATCAATTTTGAACAGTCAAGTTGCACTAGTCAAACATCAAGTTTATCTATCAAAACATCATGTTACTGTGCCAAAACACCAAGATACTATACTACTACACCAAGTTACACCAAATCAATAATATATCAATTTTGAGAAGTAAAGTTGCACTAGTAAAACATAAAGTTTCTGTAATAAAAAACATCAAGTTACAGTGGCAAAAGACCAGGAAACTATACTAAAACACCAAGTTACACCAAATCAATAATATATCAATTTTGAGCAGTTTGAAAAAATCTGTTTCAATTTGAACACCAATTACAGAAATCAAATTAAGTGTAGATTAGGTGTTTTTGAGTCAAACTCATCCGTAATTGGTTTTTTTTTTCGCTCGAATTTTGCTTTTGGCTTTTTTTCTCCCTTTTGTACTGGCACGTACTGGATCAATAATAGCAGGTGCACTTCTCGAAGAATTTTATGTAGCACTATTTGTTGCACTTGCTGTAATAGTATCTTCCAAGTTTGCAGATAATATTTCTTGAACTTGGAGAGAGTCTCGGTTGAACCCGTCTTCTAGTACCCGTCTTGCAGCAATGTTTTCGTGGCATGTTAACATCAAATCATAATAATTTCTTGCCATTTGTTGTGTCCAAGGATTAAAGTCAATTTGTCCGGTTGTTGGTGTCATGTCATCCCCTCGGTATGTTCTGTCCCATACATCCTCATTTACCTTTTTTGTCCACCTCTTTTCAATGTACACATCAGGTATCCTATTGACGTTTGACAAATTTAAAGCTTTAATGCAATGAAAGCAAAGCCATCCAAACTTAGTGAAGTGATTACAGGTACAATTCACTCTTACATCTACATTATTGTTCATGTAACTTACTGATTCTATTCATTCAGGATGATCTTCATGAGCAATCTGAAACAATTTGTTGTTGTCATCTAAAGAGAAACCAATATTATAGGTTGTTGCGAATGCAGCCTTTACCTCCTCTTGGAAAAACCTGGGGAAAATAACTTGATGTTTTAATACAACACCTTAATGTTTTAATATAACAACTTGATGTTTTAATACATGAAATTAATATAAGTAGAACAAACCTGAATATCTCCAAAGTGTAAACTTCAGCTGCGTGCTTGATAATACCACCATGCAGTTCAGCTTGTGGGATAGAGAAATTGGAATCAAACTCCTTCTGTTGTTCTTTACTCCTCCATCGTTTCACAATCTCGTTAAATAAGTCAAAGAACCTTGTTAGTGAGGTATTTTTGTTTGCTTTGAAACAAATTGAATGATTAGTGCTTTCACTTCTTTGAGATGACAAAATTCCAGCAGAGAAGAAGTCGTTGCTTAACGCAGTGCACCACTTATTTCGAATCTCATATAGACGCTGAAACCATGTGACTTCTCTGAGTTCATATTGTTGGATATTATGCCCTAGGCCCTTGAGAAAGGCCTATGCGTTATATTATAGCTTCATTGTTATAGAGATAACAAACCCGATTATTATATCTTTTGCATGTTTATTATAATAATCATTGTCCTTAGCACTTATGAAGGGCTAACATGAGTTTAATGGATAATCATATGATGATTATAGCGCATAGGATGCGGATTAAACTTGTGGGTACATGTTGGAGAACAAGTACTGGATAGACCCGTTATGAGATTTATGTCATGGTTAAATGTCATAATTAAATCTCATAATAGTTATATCATTTATCCTTAGACCTGAGATTATCATAGTCTTCCACATGATGAACATTATGTTTGACGTACTCAAACGCTACCCCTAACCGGGTGGTTATAAAGGCTACGATTGACATAATCAGATTCTTGTAGGGAAGAATGATAAGTCAAGATGGGATTTGTCCCTCTCTCAAGGGAGATATCTGCTTGGCCACTCGATGAGTGAGATTGATAATAGTGTACGGCCGTACCCAAACGAATTAAAGTGTTCAATGTTATTTGCTCATATCAATCTACTCGGGATCGAGAAAGCATTGGACATCATAAGTTGACGTGGACCATGACTTATGTCCAATATGATATCGCGTGACAAAGGGATTGTGATATGTTCTATAAGGTTACTGTGGACTATCAAAGTTATACTAATTGGGTAGTCATAATGGGTTGCTATAATCCGCTTATGACTTACGGGTTCGGACTAGTTCGGACTCATTGCCAACATAGTATAATCCCATTGGGTCACACACAATAGAACAGATTGTAAAAGGTCAAAAAAATGGTATTTTTGGACTGCCACCGTACGGCTACTTGAGTGGCGTACGGCTCCTATGGAGCCGTACGGCCCCTCCCCACGTAACAGTCCAGTTTGTTCAGCTTTTTTGACAGAAAAGGAATCTCGATCCCAAACAGAATTAGGTCAAACCCTTATATATGATATACAGCCGGGTTTAACAGCCTCTAATGGTGATTTTGGAAATCACAAATAATTGATTTAGAAATAATAAAATATAGAGAGGTATGATTATTTATTTTGTGATCCATGATCATCAAAATACAATAATTGATCAAGCAAAATAATTCCTACGAAGAAATCGTTTCTTCATCAAGCCTTGGGTCTAGCAATCCAGATCAAGAAGGTGTTCTTGTTATCCGTTCGACGTGTGGATACTGATAGAGGGTGTTTCCTTTAGCACCTTAAAGTCCGTGTTCATGAATGCGATCTTCAAGGGTCAGTTTCTTTCATCTTGTATTTAATTTAATCAACATGCACGGATCCGGGCTCATGGGTGTTTGATCTAATGTTTATTCCGCTGCGCATGATGCATCAAAACCCAACACATATTTGTCAATGATCAAATCCATCTTTGAATTCTTCATCCTTCTTGAGTTTTCCAAATTGGCTTACTGCATTTTGTAAAATGTGCCACAAGCAAAGCCTATGTCTCGTTCTCCCTTCAAACACCTATTTAGGATAAGATTTTTTTTTAAGAAACATACATGTTATAATGTACTCCCTCCGTCCCAAAATGATCTTCACGTTTGACTATTCAAACATTTTTAAGAAACATACATGTTATAATGTACTCCCTCCGTCCCAAAATGATCTTCACGTTTGACTATTCAAACATTTTAAAGATATGATCACTTGCTCACTAGCCATGTTTTGTTTATGCACTTTTAAGCCTAAATTGTAGAAATATGAAGAACTTTTTGGGATAATTAGAAATGACAAATGAGAAGATTATTTTGGGACGGAGGGAGTACAAACTTGCACTTAAAACACCAAAAACTGTAATTTTTTTGTATAGCTAACCTTCTTACTGCATAATAAATTTTTAAGAAACATACATGTTATAATGAACAAACTTGGTACTGTAACACTTGGTATTGTATAACCCAAACTTTCTAATTTTATAAACAAACTTGGTAATTCATAGACTAACTATTTTTTAAAAAAAATTGCAATGTTAAAAGCATATTTTAAGAACTACACACGTCTTCAATCGCTTTCGACACTGCACAGTCTTGATCAGTAAAAATTGTTTTCGGTTCTTTTCCACCCATCGACTTTCGAAATTCCTTAAGAAGCCATGAAAATGTTTCTTCCTTTTCATTATGCAAAAACGCGCAACCAAACATAACCGTGTTCCAATGGTTGTTTACACCAACTATAGGAGCACAGATAAGACCATATTTATTGGTGTTGTATGTTGTATAAAAAATAACAACATCACCGAATAAGTCATAGTCCTCTCTCATCATAGTGTCCCTCCAGAATAACGTGCATAATATGGAATCATCTCTAAGGCGTATTTTATAAAAGAATTTTGGATCTTCTTCCTCAATATCACAAAGTCTATCCACAACGGTCTGAGCATCACCACCGTCAATCTTTTCCTATCTTAATCGTTGCACAAAATTGACATGATCCACCCTAGTATGACTGTTGGTCCCAAAGACACAACAAGGGTATGAGAATGAGGCTAGAGGGGGGTGAATAGCCTACTTAAAATTTTAACCCTTTTTCAAAATTCAACCAAGTGCTTACAATCCTGAATTTTGCGGTCAAGTAAAAACCACACGGTCAAGGTGTAATATGCACAGCGAAAGTTTTCGATAGAAATAAGGTACGGTTGTTTTTTGACAAAATCTCTAAGTATAGAAGCTCACTCTCGGTCAAGGTTTTGCGGTCGAGTGAGAAGCGGTCAGAGTGTTGCAGTCAAGAGACTTGCGGTTAAGAATGGTTGAGAGATTGAAAGTTGTTGTCTTAGAAGTTTTGGCAAAAGATAAGTTAGTCAGATTTTAGCTTAGGCAATGTGGAGAACATACAAACACAATTCACAACTGTTCATAAATCTGAAAGATCAAAACACTAAACGATAAACAAGATTAATATAAATAATAAAGAACAATAAGTAAATGACACAAGTATTTGGAAAGGTTCAATCTGTTAAAAGATCTACGTCCTTTATCAAGATGGTCAGTCTTGGATTTTGAATGGAGGTATATATTGATTCACTTGAGTACAAATTACAGATATGAAGCTTTGAATCAACACCTACTTTCTATGAAGAACAAATCCTAGACTTAGAGCAGTGTATCCCTTTTGATTCAATCTATGTGATTGATCAATTGGGGTGAGTGTGTGTAAGAATCAAAAGATCTTTGAAATCTATATGATTTAGAGCCTAATGAGTCTTGTGTGTTGCAAGGCTTGAGATGACTTTGAATGTTGCTGGAGATCGTTGAAGGTTTGAAGGTGAGCACTTGAAGATTCAAAGGATTCTAGAAATCTTGAGTATGATCTTCAATCACCAACTATTTCAACAGCAATTTCTCTTTTTGAATCTCAACAATGTTCAATGAAGAACTCAAGGACTATTTATAGCCTTGAATGAGAGAGTAGCCGTTAGAAATACTTGGGGTCCAAGTTGAAGGATAATGAGCTGTTGAATTCTGATTGGAGCTCAGTCTGAGTTGTCCTTTTGTTGCGGAGTAGTGGTGGTCCCACTAACAGATGTATTCAAATTTGAAATTTGAATTTTGCAACGTTCTAAACTAACCATAGTTTTGGACATAAGTGAGACCATGGTTAAGCTTTAACAAAATTGGATTGCTTGGACATCTTTACTTGCGGTCGAGACCTCACGGTCGAGTATCTTGCGGTCGAGGAATCAACTGTCACCTGCTGACAAGATTTGCCATGAAGCTCACGGTCACTGACCTGCGGTCAAGTGATTCACGGTCAAGACATTGACCACTAACTTTTCCAGACTTAGAAAATTTTAAGACCTATCCATCTAAAGCCTATACTACTAAAGTGGACTATTCTAAAAATGAAGTTTAACACTTCTTACAATATATCCTAAAGTCTACAAAAGATAAAATTAGGTTATGGGATCAATCAAATCTAGGTAACAGGAGTGGTTTATAATAAGCATACCCAACAATGACCCAAATGCTCTTCCCCACCTGCTGCTTTTGCCATAACATTAAATCCATCCATTGGTCTTATACCAGCATCTTCCATTTGTTCAATTAACAAGGTATTTACATTTGAGACATTCCGTTCGTTATGCTTTAAATGGTTCCATTGTGTCCTCTTCATCTCATGGTTATGTTCTATAACATGGCGTGCAACTATAGACTCCACCCGTCCCAGCAAAAGTAGGACTTCTTTCCCTTTTAGGCCGTCTATTGAGACTGCCCAAAATGGAAATGCTTTAATATATTTATATTCAACCAACCCCACCATTTAACCCCACTAATTCTCTTTCTTCATTTTCCACCACTCATTTTATTCAACCAACACTACTATTTACCCTCACCCATTCTCTCTTTTCATTTTCCACCACACATTCACTACTTTCTCTTAATTATTTGCAAACTCCTCTAGTCCTACTTGTACTGGGACGGAGGGAGTATAAGTCTTCCTTTGGGAGCAATTTCACCCTCATCATAGCATTACAACCTGTTATTTTCACAACACATTTCCTTTTATTTCTATCCTTTTTTGGTTCGTTATCCAACAGTTGCAGTGGAGACGGAATGAATATATGATCAACCTCAACAGGACTTATAGCTCCAGATACTCTCGGTTTGAATGTTCCTTCACAGGAACATCTAAAATATTTATCTAGTGGTTTCCCATATTTCTTGGACATACATATAGTTGAAAGCTTTGTCGTAAATCCTAATGCATTTGCGTGTTGTTGCTCAACGGGAAAGAAATGGGGAGGAGGCGGCGGCTTGTGAAGACTGAGGAGAAAAAGAGAGAAAAGAGAATAAAGGGTTGGGATAATGGGTTAGGGTTAGGGTTTTTACTTTTTAATAGACCCAAAATGGGTGGGCCTAATTTTAAACTTAGTTGGGCCGGGGAAAGCTTAGTTGGGTGGGGGAAAACTCACATCTTTATACTCTTTATTATCATTTTATTTTTGTTTTAATTAAAATAAATAATAAATTTTGATAAAAAATAAAAATAACTGACATTATTTTGAATATAAATATGTATATGTATTGATTTATGAATAAAAAATGCTTAATTCTAGGCCCCACCTAGGCGCTGGGCCCAGCTCCGCCGCCTTGCGGCCGCCTAGCGATTTTTAGAACACTGCTTGTAAATTCAAAACCCTTTGAATTCGCATCAATTTCTAAATCCTCTTCTCAGTCAAATCGTCCGCCTGGAGAACCATCTCTATTTTTGAACCCCTGCCCATCACATCTTTCCCTCAATTTTGATTTTCTTGTGTAAGTACTTGAGCCATTTAGTTAGATGCACTCCAAGTGTTTGCACGATAAATCCCAACACTGAAGCCACTTGAATTCAGCCAGGCCATATGCCCCAATATCAACCAAGTTGCAATCACAAACTTTCTTGGCAGGTCTCTCTTGATAGTCGTACTATCACTGTTTCCACTCATCGGGTCGATTAGATCACCTCCAGTACTATTTTCTCGATCCACTTCAAGACCATCAACTTCCCCCGTAATTTTAATTTTAAGATTTTGTGTCAGATCATTCTTTTGTTCCTCTTCCCCTTCAAATTCCTCTTAAGTCACATTTAAATTACATACACTATAGATGGAATTGATCCTTTTTGTTTCATAGTTAATGTCTAATTTCTTTTTAATAAAGAACAAAATGAATTATTCATTTCGGGATGGAGGGAGTAGAATGCAAGAATAGAAAGGGAATATGTGAGTTTAAATGAAGACTAAGGTAATTAAAGAACCTAAAGCTGTTGATAATTACTTTTATTGCTCGGAGATAACACCATGGACGGACGGAAAGAAAGCTTTGGGCTAGATAACTGTTATTGCTACTTCAGTAGATGTGATTGAATACGCACAACACAATGCAGCCATCTATGGAGTTGATCATCTTAAGAGTTTATAAGGAGAGACCGTTTCAAATGTCAAGCAGACGTGGAATGCAAACAGATAACATATTCATCAAACAATGGCAGTTATCTTCGCAGCCTCCCCACTTTCTGATCCCCTATTCCGCCGCCTTCAAGAAGTACTCAACCGCATCACCGCTTCTGTACTTCGAATACATGTATCCCATATTTGGCTCTATGGGGATAGTGTTCAATGACTATTTACCTGCCAAAACTGGACAGCCCTGCCTGTCAGCCCACAATTAGAAACAGAAAAAAAGAAAGTTACATACCATATTATGAGCCCAAATTAAAAATTACAGAACTACCGAATACTAACAATTCGCAACCAATCAATCGAAACAAATATCACAATTCTCTGTCCTAAAAACTGTTTAAAACGAAGACATGCAGCCTCTGATGTAAGCAGCACTGCAGCAGATTAGGGTTTGTCTAGAAGGAAGGGGATCGAGAAAACTTATTAAGGCCTTTTTCCGGTTGTGGGACAGAGGTTTAGATTTGTGGCATCAACAAATGCGGAGGAGGAAAGAGGAGCGGAGACGCCGTCTCGTCGTGTAACCGCTAGGAAACTGGAAGGATTAATTTAGGCAGTAGGATTAGTGATTTAATAATGGAGCAAATCGAGTTGAACATGCATCAGTATGGTTTTTCCTTTTAAACAATGGTCATCAATTTCCATAGGCAGTTTGTGACGCGAGAAAAGTGAGGGGAAAAAAGGGTTGAACGTGGGGAGTTAAGCACAATTAGAGGGATGGAGAATCTAAGCCGTAGGATCAATTTTATCCGAACGAATCGTGACCGCTCTTTGTAAAGCGGTTATTCTCCCCTTCTATTGTAATATAGATTCCCATCATGTTAGCAGCCATCTTTAATTTGCACCAATCAACCTATCTCTTCCATCTTGCGAATAAGCTTGAAGAGTTGAAAATATGATGTCTACAAATTTAGATGTTTGTTCTCTTTATATTTTATCATGATGATTTGTTGATAGAGTGATAGTGAATGTGTTTGACCAAAGGGCCTGTAACTTGGAATTCAATAGAATTGTGTATGAATTGCTATAGTTTGCACTGTAGTGAACATGATCATAGAGTAACTAACCTCACATTTGCAAATTGATTATTCTGTCAATGTCTTCTATTCTGATAGTTTTGTGCACTTAAGGATGAGCTAAAAAAAATCATCTTTTTGTGGTAAATTTGTTTAATTAGTACTCATGTACTTGAATTTCTCTACCCAATATTTCTTGATGTAGTGAGCAATTCCTTAAGTTTAGGGTTATAAAAAAAGAGTAGTTGCTAGGGTGGGGGGAATTGCCCTGTGCCTTGGCACGGGGGTGGAGGTTAGTACTAGTGTTGATATTAATCCATGAAATATGATTTAAATTGTGAGCAAAGCTGCTGTAATGTAAGTAAAATATGATTTAAATCTCACCGTGTGTTTGTTAAAACCCTGTTAGTATTTTGCATTTTACTGTGGTCAACAATGTATTCCCTCTATCTAATTTTGTTTCTTTCTAATATTAGTGTACTTGCAATTATTCAGAAATTGTTATGGTGACATTTATTTTTAATTTAGTTAGCTATGGATTGTGAGTGGATTGTTGCGGACCGATTATCAAAAGAGTACAAGAATGGAGTCAAAGAGTTCTGTAATCGTGCAGCGAACATGCTAGTAATCCTCGGCTCATCACATGTCCATGTCAAAAATGTATGAATGTTAAAACAGTAAGTGGTCAGCAAGTATTGTATGAACATTTAATTTGTCATGGTATCGATAAAACATACACCGTCTGGACATATCATGGTGAGGGGAAAGGTCAATGTAGCTCAAACCGTTCAAGTCCCGACTTGTGCTCTTCAAATAAGATGGATACGGATATTGGGCCGGGTGATCGTGATGGAGCATCTAGTCGTGTTAGAGTCCACAAGTGGAGCACCACAGAGACCACTAGGTTATCCCCTTCCTGGTTATTCTAGTCACGGTGATGTCATTTTGGTCCTTCTACGTGCTGTCATTCATACGGAGATTGTCAACGATATTGAAGTTCCCTTTAAATCATATTTTGATGGACAATCTTGATTGAGCACATTGGACGAGAGAACATTATGGAGATTCTGGATGACCAATGGCTAAGTTCTTCTATTGTCTTATACATATGGTAAAATTGCTACTACTACTTAAATATTTTGATTTTTACATTTGACAATATATTTCCTTTAGCTATTATACACTCATGTATTTTGTCTTAATAAAAGGTATTTGGGTGATGTTTATCTTTCCAAAAATCCTGAGTTAGCTGCCAAGTTTTCTTTCGCTTCGCCCCATATGGTTCCTCCTCTAGTAGATATTTCTGCTGCATCCATTTGGCGGATTGTCTGCTTCATTATGTTAGAGTAGATCACCTTGTTTTAATGCCTCATAATATGGGGTAAGTTAACTAAATCTAATATGCATTTTTATGCTTGGTAAATTAATGTAAAAGTTATTTGAACTTAAAAATCAATAATGGTTGGGTGATGTTTATCTTTCCATCTTGTTTTAACTAAATATACAGGAAATATTGGGTATTGGTTGCCATCAATACTAAGACAAAGAGCATCTACTATATGGATCCAGCTGAAGATAGAAGAATTTCAATAAATCAGAACTTGAAACAGCTTGTTGAACAGTAATGTGTTCTCTTTTAAACTTTCTTTAATGAAAACTAGAATTATACATTTAATTTTTTGACATGTTTAGTTCATATTTTAATAGTGGTATGAGAGCATTTCGGACCCGTCGTCCTGGGAATACCAAGAAGGCCCTCTTCAACAGTTTCAAATGGAATAACATTCAGGTAATTTACTTTACGAACTTGTCGATAGAGTAGAAATTAATTCATATATTAGAAATTTTTAATACAAACATCAATTGTTATTAATAGTGTTCGAATCAACCTGATGGGATTCATTGTGGCCACTATGTTGGATGCTTCATTGAGAGTATATTATGCAGTGGTGAAACGAGTATCCCTGTTTCTATAAGTAAATCGCTCAGTTTCATCTCTCAATTCTACCTATCCTGGGGTACCTTTTGTATTATGTGAATTATGTCAGTACATCGAGTGTATGCTCGTCGAGTTGTGGTTGTTGAGTTGTGTGTGGTACTCCGAGCGTGTGCTCGTTGAGTTGTGGTTGTTGTGTAGTGTGTGGTACTCCGAGCGTGTGCTCGTCGAGTTGTGGTTGTGGTTGTTGTGTTGTGTGTGGTACTCCGAGCGTGTGCTTGTCGAGTTGTGGTCGTTGTGGTTCTGAAATTGTAAATTTAACAGGTGTTGTAAAATTTGGGATAGTCAATTTTTCTGGGAAACTCTGTCGAAATTTTGTAAATAAATTAGCATCTGCAAAAAAAAAAATAATAATTGTTATTCAGTAGTATATGGATATATATATATATATATGATCAGAGTGGATCGATTAACATAAAAATTGAGAGTAATAAAAGATGCTAATAACCATAAATATATATCATAGAAATACGGAATAATAAATGAACAGTAATGAACAGTAAAATTGACTTTTTTGAACAGTGATTTTGACTTTTGAAAATTCGTATACGTGAGCTTTCGTATAGACCTCAAGTCTCCTTTCGTTTGGAGGTTAGTGGTTTCCACCCTTCGTACCGTTTTTGTATAAATAACAATTTGTAAATACTAAATAACAATTCTAAATACTCGAGGCAAGAGTAGAAGAACTTACTTTGTTTATTGATTGTTGATGAGTACAGTGGATTGTTTTAGTGGATGAGTTGATGAGTACAGAGGAAATAGAGAGAATATATTTGTGCTAATGAATTTAAGTCTAAATTTATGCCTGCCTATATGTTTTGCTTCGTTTATATAGGAATGGATTCTAACTTCTAATTTTTTTTCCCTGATTGTTGCTTTGTGTAGACAGAGAGCATCTTCTTTTGATGTGGGCCATGGCGGCTTCTTCTTTGTGAAATTGTTGAGGGAAATCTGCTTTTAGTGGATGGTTGACAGAGAGCATCTTCTTTTTGAATTTTGTGAATTTGTGGGCCAGGGTGGCGCTTGCTTTGTTGAATTTTCTTGACTTGTAGGCCAGGGCGGCGCTTGCTTTGTTGAATTTTGGTGAAGGGAATCTTTGCTTTTGTCCGTGTTTGCTGTGATTGTTGAGGTGACCTTTTGCTACAGATCCAGGTTGTGTGCTTTCATCAGCCATGGAGGATGAGTTTCCGTAGTTGATGTTGCTGCCGTCGTCGCTGTTGCTGAGTTTGGTTTCACTCACACATTTGTTAATACTTTTGTACGCACACATTTATTAATACTTTTGTTTTTTGTTTGAATGATACTTACACATTTGTACACAACTACATTGTTTACACATTTGTTTGCTTGTTCGGATGAGCATACACATTAGTATAGTACACAACCACATTTGTTTACACATTTGTTCGCTTGCTCGGATGAACATACACATTTGTATATTTACACATTTGTACACAACACTACTCTTGTTCTTTGTTTAAAGAAATACCCATTTGTATGCACTCACACATTTGTTCTTCCTTTAGGTCAAATCCTGTCATAAAAATCTAGGGGACTTGAAAATTATGACAAAATAAAGCCCATAAGGGAGTTTGAACAATCTGCTCTGGGTATGATGCATTTGTTGACCATTGTTCGAAGGCTTTTTTGTACACTTGCAGGGGCAATTGTTTTTTCTAGTAAAAAAATACTCCACCATTGATGGAACTAATATGGAGTTGGATAAGAGAATTGAGGACTAAAATAGAAAAAATAAGAAAGGGAAAAAGATTTGTTTTGTCGGAAAAATGCCCGTGACCAGGCTAAAATATAGTCCCAATAATTAAATCGGGCTGAATTGTTTGAAAGATTTAGTCCTCTTGATTCATTGGGTTTTTGTCCCCAATCAGAAATTGTAAGGAATTTTGCTATCTTTACTTTACAATATCTGACTTTGGTGAGATCAAGATGATCGGATGCATAATGAAAAGTAGCTGATTAAGTTTGGGTTAGGATTGTTTCGTAATAAATTTGGTTTTTTTAAAAAATTGTCTGGAATATAATTATATTGATTTGGCAAAAGAAATTCAGAAATTTGATAAGGATGCCAATTTGAGTTCATTTCATAAATTTCTGGTTCAATGACACATAAGAAATTTGTATTATTTTTGTATGAATAAAAAGTCGGTGGCGTTTGTTTTGGATAAGAGTTGGGAACAATTTGTTTTGTGATCTGGGAATTTTGTGGTTTCGTTAGCTGAGGGTATTCTATTTTAGGAGTTGTTTTGTATGTGGTCGACATTTGTGACGAGGATGAAGGAGATTTAGTATCTTTTGTAAGAGGAGGGAAAAAATGTTTTGCTTCTGGGGAGAGAATAGCAAATTTATTTTCTGTCTTGGATGTTTTGTCAGGAACAAAATTTGGGAGTTTTGTTAAGGGTCTAATTTGTATCTTGGCTTTGTCTTTCTTTTCTTTGCCTTTGATTGAAGAACCTGTAATCATGCTATAAACAACAAGAGATATAAAAGTTTTGTAAGTAAGTTTTGTAGTATAAGGGAAGAGTTCATTTCTTGGGACTCTTAGGTCTCCATAGTAATTATTATAAACACATTGTGCAATTCGTTTGATGGTTGAAAATAAAACTAAACCATTTCTTAGCATTACTTTGTAAAATTTGTTTAAATGTTTGTCATGTTGTTCTAAATTTTTGCTAAAGACTAAAACATCATCAATATAGACAATTATGAAAGTATATTGGTTGAAAATTTCGTTCATTATTTTCTGGAATTCACTAGGTGCATTTTTTTAACCAAATGGCATAACATTCCATTCGTATTGTCCAAAAGGAACTGTAAAAGCTGTTTTGTATTTATCTTCTTCGGCTATTTGTATTTGCCAAAATCCAGTTTTCATATCAAATTTTGAAAATATTAGCGCATCATGAAGTCTTTTTAGTAAATCTTGTTTGTTAGGTATTGGATATCTAATCCATTTTAGTGCTGTGTTTAAAGGTTTGCAATTAATTACTAGTCTTGGGGCACCTCATTCTATTTCTGCGTTTTTTGATACATAAAATGCCGAACAAGACCATGGCAATTTACTTTTTCTAATTAATTTTTTGTCAAGCAAATCCTTAATTTCTTTCTTGCAATATTCTAGTAATTCTTGATTCATTTGTATTGGTCATGCTTTTGTGGGAATTGATTTTTCGTTAAAATCTTTTTCATATGGTAGTGTAACTACATGTTTCTTTCTTTCCCAAAAGGCTGTTGTAAGTCAGAACATAAGTTTTTTTCAAATTTTTCTAACTTGGATGAAATTATATTTTTGTATTGTTGGAGTTGCAATTTTTCTTCTATTTTGATATTTTGTAATTCTTTTTTGAGGAAGTTCATTTGATTTTGTAAGTTATTTATTTTTGAAATTCCTGTTTTTTGTAAGTTATTTACATCACTATCTGTTACAGGATATAAAAAATCAAATATAATATGTTGTCCTAGTATTCTTGTTTCTACACCTTGTTTAGAGACTGAGAAAGGATATAACATTTGTAAAAAAGGATTTCCTAATATAACTTTTGTGTTTAGATTTTTTACGAGCAATAAACTTGTTTTAAAACAAATATTATTGTTACATATATGTGCTTCTGGTATTTTGTATTTTACTTGTAATTTTGAGGAATTGGCTGCTAAAAGTTTCTGTTTTGTTTTTATAAAATATTTTGTTGGTATTATTCCTTGTTCTACGCAGTTAAGATCTGCTCCGGAGTCTAGCATAGCTAGTCCTGTATATTCGAAATCTTTTATTTTCATTTTAATGTTGACATACCATTTTTGGTATCTTACTTTTGTTAGTGTATATATACTGTCTGTTGTGTTAGTCGAAGAACTTGTATCTGTGTCTGAGGAAGATGATTTTGTCTTTTTAGCAAAGGGATTTTTAAAATGTTTATCAAAATCTTTTATGTCTTTCTTGGAATTAGATGTTTCTCCTTTGTAAGTTAAGTGAATTTGTTTTTCGATTTCTTGTAGTGCTAGTTTTGTCTCTATTTCTTTTTGTGTTTTTTGTAACTCTAAGTTACTTTGTTTTAATATTTTTATTTCTTGTTTGATACTTTTGATTTCATTTTGTAAATCTACCGATGAGATTTGTTTTCTTTTATCTTGAAACATTTTTATAACTTCTTCATATTGGGCTGGTTGAGATGTATCTGATTTTTCTTCGTTAATAGTTTTTGCTAATTGTTTTAAGAATTTTCTTTTTATTGTGGGTTCATCTATTTCTTTAATTTTTTTCTAGTATCTCATCATATTGTTCTAACATATTTAATTTGTTATTACACAGGCATACTTCATTATTACAAGATTGACACTATTCATTACTTGTGTCAGATGGTTGGTTTGAGGAGCTGTAGTCATCGTCATCTGTTGATATCTCAATATTGTCTATTTTATGTAATATTTCTTATGTTTCTTTTATTTTAGATTGTTACAAATTTGTTGTATTTGTTTTTTTGCTCGGCAATCTTTTGCAATGTGACCAGGTTTTTTTCATAAGAAGCATTTTATTTATTTGTTGTATGGTTTAAAGGATGTAAAAAGTTTTTTATTATTGTATCTTTTATTATTATTGTATTTTTTTCTTATAATTTGTTTTCTTGTTCTTATTGTAATATGTAGGAGGTTCATTTTGGTAGTATTTATTTATTTTCCTATGTTTTCGTTGATAGGTGCTATTTTTATAGTATGGGCTTCTATAATGATTGTAATGTTTCTTTTTGTACGGGGATTGTAATTTATCAAAACCAAATTGTTCACACCAATGTCCTAACTCTTTTCTTGTTTGAGCATTATCTCTTTTTAATTTGTAACTTAATTTTTGGTCTTGGCATAATCTGAGACCTGTAAGGTTTACACAAGTAATTAAATCTCCGTACGTAAGATCATCATAAGATAATTGTCCATATTTTTGTTCTATTGTGTCTTTTACTTTTTCTGAAAATAACTTTGGTAAACCAGTGATAAATTTTTCTTTCCAATGATAATTATTTGGGTCAGATAGATTAAAAACTCTTTTGAGAAAATTCTCTTTATAACATTTAAATGTTCCAATTTTCTGCATTTTAAATTTTGTAATATTTCAGAATTCCTTTCTGTATATAAGTCAATATCTCCTATAAAATGAGTTGTAATATTAAATATTAAATTTATTAATTGTGCTGGAATTGGACTTCCATTTTCGTCTAATATTGGTTGTCCTTCTCGGTTTATTTTTACAGCATCGAGAATATTTGTTCTTATATTATGTCCTAATAGTTTATCCCACCAAGTTCGTAATTGTCCTGTGAATCCTATGATAATATTTTCTACTGCTTGTATTTCTGTAATATTTGTAGCTTTGTAAATGTTTCCTACTATTATCATTTCTTTTGTGATATTTATGATTTCCATTTCACTTAGTCCATCAATATTCCATTCATAAATATGTTTTGCATTATAAGATTTTGTTGGTTGCCTTAATATTTCTAGGTCATCTGGTTCTTGTTTGTAATTGTAATAATTTCGTTTCATGGTTTGAATTAGGATTGTGTTATTTTTAAAATTTTCTTCTGAATCATTTGATGAATTATATTCCTCACTAGAAGTTATTTTTGATTCTGAGGTTTTATCATTGTAGTCTGTTAATATTCTTATATTTTGAGTTGAGGTTGATTATTCTTTTACTGGTAAATATGTTTTTATTTGGTCCATTAAATCATTTAAGGGATCTTTTAATTTTAGTTTGATGTCTGTTATTGTTATAGGATTTTAGGAGGTTGTATTTGTTTATTAAATATTATATTTTTGTCTTTCCTATTTGACGGGTCTATATTATATAATTCTGAGTATTATGTAAACCTTGTAGATTTAGAATGGTTATTATTTTTTGTATTAATTGGTGTTGGTCCAATTTCAACTTCAAGATTTTCCATTTCATGTTTTACTAAGGCTATTCCATTTGTGGCATTATCAATTTTTTCTTCTACTCTATCTAATTGTTGTCCCATGGTATATAAGGTTAGATTTGTCCAATTATTTTGTAAATATAGATCTGTATCTTTTTCATTGGTTAAAGTATCACTTCCCAGAATAGTGTATGTGGCATGGTTCACACCATTTTACAAAAATAGGTTGGTTCAATGGTGGTTTTTCACTTTCATAACTATCGTGTATTGGTAAATATTTTGGTGTTGGTCCTACTTTGTACCATTTTCGTAATTTTTTCTCTATTGTTGTTATCTTATATAAGTAATCATCATTTAGAAATTTAAAAAATGGTATATGATATTCTTGTAATTTGCAAAATTCATAATATTTTTCTTTTATTAATTTGGGTTAATTGCAATTTGATTACCTGAGTTTTACAAAATTCTGCAATCGGTTACTAAATTTGTCAAAGTTGCGATTGGGTTTCTGAGTTTGCTGAACCGGAGCAATCAGGTGTAAAACCCGTTAACTTATTAAAATTCTAACAAAGTCGTCACATGTGCCAAACACGTGACATTTTACTGAGGGCAAAAATGTCTTTTCTTAATCAAAAATCCCCAACGGGGTAACCAAATTGCAAGCTCATCTCTCAACTAGGGTTTTCAAAATCAGCTCAAAAAACATTGATCAATTCAATCGTTCATTGAATTTTCACGAAATTCAACAAAGCAGACGACTTACGATGATGACGTCTCCGCCCGGCGACGCCACCACAACCAGCACCACCGTCAACTCGACGCCGTTGCTCTCAAGCTCCGTATCCGACCAGATCTCCCGTAGCCGTCGATTTGTCCGCCGTCCGCCGAGCCTTCGCAGCGTGGCTCGATTCCTGCGCACCACCGGAAGCAGGCGGATGCGACGTGAACCCTCGATGCGCCACTAAAAGCACGGAAGCAAACCTCACAATTAACAAACCTAGCTGTATCAACGAGTCGAGGGTCTTCTCTTCTCCATCAACCAATCTTGTGAAAAATATCCAATCGGTACGTATTATGCAATTAGGGTTCATGTAATTTTGATTTCACGATCTTGAAATCGGAACTTTATCTAGCCTCTCTATCAGTAGCTTGAGATCGATCTATGTTTACGATGATGCAATCCGATCTTACTACCCCTTTTTGAGTGGTCAATTTGGGGATTTTGTTTAGGTGTGTGTTTTATAATCCGATCTTTGCAATGATTTTTGATTAATCTAGTTCACGAGGTTGTATTATGTTGGGGGTTTTTTTTTTTTTTTTTTTTTGTTTTCGGATTGAAAAGATACTTTCTGGGTTTGATGATAGTGAAGGTGGTGGTGGGTAGATGGTGGCGGTTGGATGTTGGTGCTTGTTTTGGGTGGTGGGGGTTATGCTAGAGGTTGAAGATGAAGGCATATTTTATTTTGACCCCTAATCTTTTATTTTTAACACTTAAACTAAAATATTTGTAAGTGAGATTCATTTACGAGTGGGAATGACATATTTGCCCTCAATAAAAGTCACATGTTTTGCACATGATATACATTTCGTTAGTTTTTTAACTAGCTAACGAGTTTTACACTTGATTGCTCCGGTTCAGCAAACTCAGGAACCCAATCGCAACTTTGACAAATTTAGTAACCGATTGCAGAATTTTGTAAAACTCAGGTAACCAAATTGCAATTAACCCTATTAATTTTTGTTTTTTTGTCATATGTTTGGAAAAATAAATTTCTATTTTCTTCATTTTTTTCATTTTGGAAATTTTTTCGTAGAATACTTTTGTCTAGTTTAAATTTTGTTTTTAGCATGTTAATTGACATTTCACTATCTTCATAAGGGCATACATTAATCACTTCTCTGTTAATTCCAATGTTATTTGGTTGGTATGGGATTTCTGTTTCAGTTTCATTTTCGAAAATTGTTTCATTTCGTGAAAAACTATCTTCATGTTTATTTGTATGTTTACTTGTTTGTTCGTATCTTCCTGATGTTGATTTTCTGGATGGTATGTTAAAATTAAAATATGTGTTTCTATTAAAGATTGTGATCTTTTGAACTTTAGATCTACAGATCCATCTTCATATTGTATGATTTGTTCTAAATCTGTTGTTTGTTTTTGTTCTTTTATTGGGACGGTCCTAAAGGGATATGTCCATTTTTTCTGGTAAAGTTATATCGTTCCATTTTATTGTTTTAGGGATATTAATGCTGGCTTTTGTTTTATCAATTTCCCAAAAGTCAGTTTCTCCTATTTTGTTTCTATTGAATGCATTAGGACAAAGTCCTGTATTCATTACTTTAAAATGTAATCTATAAAATATTTCGTATACATGAGATCCTTTTTCATATGATAATTATGTGTTAAGATATCAAGAGTTAAGATATCTAATTTGTGGGGATCAGTTAAGGAAATTGTAAAATTTGGATTACTGTTAAAGTGAATTGATCCATTTGTTAAACTGGTTTCAATAGCTCCTAATAAAGAGTCTATGTAATTTAAATGTCTAGCATCTCATAAAGCTATTTTTATACTTGTATTTAATCCTTCCATTGTTAATGGTTTGATTACGACTTGTACTAGTCCTATATGTAAAAATTTGTATCCTTGAGAAATATATCTTTTCATTGATGATTTTGAAAATAAACTTATGGTTTGATTGTTGGAAAATAAGGGAATGACTGTTTCTTTTGTTTTAATTGCTAATCTTGACTTTATGTCAAATATTCCTTTGTCTTTGTAAATTTCTGAATTTGAGATTAAAGGAGGTTTCCAGTTTGTTAAAGATTGGGTATTCCATGTAATTTCTTTTGATAATATATTTTGATTATTTTCACTTTCATCATTCTCAATTTGTATATTATAATCGTTCATTTGACCACGATTTCTAGGAGGCCTTCTATTCGTAAAACTACCTAACCAACTCATTACTTATTATTTGTCTTGCTTCTCGGATACACTTCCTTACCTTCTGGACGCGCGACTTACACTCCTATTGCGTGACTTAGACCTAGGTGACACACCGACTCGGGACAAATAAATAGGTTGAGTTAATTAAATAATTTGTTGAATATTAGGCTCTGATACCAATGATCAGAGTGGATCGATTCTAACATAAAAATTGAGAGTAATAAATATAAAATAATCAAAGTATATATCATAAAAATTGCGGAATGAACAATGAACAGTAAAAATGAATAGTAACTTTTTTTGAATAGTAATTTTGAAATCAAAATTTTGATTTTTGAAATTCGTATACGTGGGCTTCGTATAGACCTCAAGGCTCCTTTCGTTTGGAGGTTAGTGGTTTCCACCCTTCGTACTGTTTTTGTGTAAATAACAATGTGTAAATACTAAATAACAATTCTAAATACTCGAGGCAAGAGTAGAAGAACTTACTTTGTTTATTGATTGTTGATGAGTACAGTGGATTGTTACAGTGGATATATAAATAATCAAAGTATATATCATAAAAATTGCGGAATGAACAGTAAAAATGAATAGTAACTTTTTTGAATAGTAATTTTGAAATCAAAAATTTATATATATGTTTGTGTTTATTGCATATGTTGTTTCTAACAAATGTCTTGTAATTTTTGGTACAGTTTGTCCATGCAAACCGAATCAAGTGTTATTCTCCTAGCAAAATGCAGATTTTTAAGGATAATTGGGCAGGATACTTGTATAACCGATTTATTAAAGAGAAGATGGCAGGGAAGTAGTAGAAAATAGGTATTACAAAGATTTTTTGTTGTAACTACTCTTTGTTACTTTATAACTTTTGTGGATGATTAATTGTAATAATTATTGTTGGTGTAATGAAATGTTGATTATAATTGTTGAATGAAATGTATGTATCATATAAATTCTTATTTATTTGATTTCTTGTTCATAATTAATATAATTTGAAGCCGGTTCAGCAAGGAAAAAAATAAAAAAAATAAAAAAACTGCCTTAGATAGCGCTTTTTATACGCTATACAAGTAATACACGTAAAAAAATAATCTTACTTGCATAAAAAGCGTTACATGACAATTATATTGAGCTACTATATATAAAGCTACCATAGCGCATAGAAAATGCTACGTTAGTCAATTATAAAAACTAAAATACCATGCTTGGACAGCGCTTTAAAAAAACGCTATGAAAGCCGCTTCTCAAACATAGCGCATAATAAGCGCTATGTAAACTTGCATAGCGATAGCTTACATGGCGCTTATTATGGAGCTAATTTGGCGCCAGGTTTAGAGATTTGAAGTACGTTTGGTCATGTTCTAAGAGATCGTTCAATTTTTCTTTTGACAGGGATAAGGAACGTGGCTAACCACGCCAATATTCGCCTCCCGTCTTTGAAATGCCATTTGCTTGTCATTGTCCCTATGTCATGCTTTCTTTTACTTCTCAGATTAAATATCACATTTTTTTTTTGTACGTTAGTACAAAGTAACTTTAAGTAATAATTTTAGGTGTGCATCAATAATATATTTTATAATATTCTTAGAATAATCAAATCAATCTAAATTTATTGATGAAACTTCCTTCGTACTAACATACCAAAAAACTGATGTTTGTTGTGGAACAAAAGAGGGAGTGTCTATTATTAACTACCCTTCTTAACTAAAAGCACAAAGCCACATGGCTTATGTCCAAGCGAGATATTGAGTAAGTTTAAGATCGGTCATAGTGGTTTTGGGTTTAATAATCTCTGCCGGCTAGAATTGAAATTAGGTGGTTGGGGAATTTCGAGAAAAAAAAAGAAGAAAGAAAAAAAACACTAAAAGTACAATAATCCTCATTCCCGCACATAAGTAGTCCCTCATTCCTAGCACAAGTGTTACATCTTTTATTTTTTGGTCGTATCACTATAATTGGAACTACCAAAAATGAAAATGTTTTACAAATGAGATCAACTTGTCATACTCACAACAATAATTTACTTACTATTTATTACACTCATTCTCCCTCATACTTTATGTATACCCACAACTTCTCCTCCATCATTAATAATGGGTACACCTCTAGTACTACTGGTTTGGGGACGGAAAGAGTATAAAATAACACGCAAACACGAAGATTAAAGGAGATGAGGAATACTCCCTCCGTCTCAGCACAAGTGACACTGACGGTCAATTTGACTAAACTTTGACTAATAATTTAATATGATATAATAATCTTAATGAAAATCCAAAAATTGTTACTGAAAATGTTATAAAAGTTGATACACTAACAATTTTTGAATTTTTATTTGAATCATTATATTATATAGTACTAACCTCCGTCCCAACTCAATGTGCACTTTTCACTATTTATTTGGTCAATTCAATCAAACTTTGACCATAATTTTATGAAAATGTTGATATTAATAAGCAATTTTAAAACTTGTTATTGTTTCATCGTAACGAATAGTATCAATAACATTTTATAGAATTGCATAGAGAAATCTAGATTTTCATAAACTCATGGTCAAAGATCAATTGAATTGACTAAAAAAAGTCAAACAATGCACATTGAGCTGAGACGGAGGTTAGTATTAATTATTGATCAAAGTTTAGTCAAATTGACCACTAGTATTACTCGTGCTTGTGCCGGGACGGATGGAGCGGGACGGATGGAGTATTTAGTTAGAATGGCAGAATTACATTAATACCCTCATTGCATCACATAAATCGGAAATAACCCTAACCTCATCCCATTCTTAAACTTCTCCCAATTCCGCCGCCACCGTCAACTCACGCCACTCGCTCTCACCGGCGATCGCAACTGCTGTTGATGTCAGTCTTTCTGCTGTAGAATCTCAACTACGCGGTGAACAATCATGGCTTCAGACTTTAAGAGGAAGGAAGGAAGGAAGGATCCAAAAAGGTAGTCGCAGCTTCTTCCTTAATTACGGACTATATTTTTCTTTTGGAAATTGATTTGAATTTTGAAAGACCATTAGTAGAATTTTAGTTATCGTTAACTTTGTTTTGAAACAAAATTGCATTTTCATTATTTGAACTATGTTAAATCTCTTGAAACTGCGCTTAATATATGTTTGCCAATTCATTTCTGGTTAGGTTGTTGGATCGATTGGAGTCGTAGATGTTGTCGGTTTGGGTGGATTTGGGAAATAAAGGTACTTCGCTCGCATTTATTTTATACCATTTTGTTTAATTTTTTTATTTATTTATTTAACTGATTTCCTCATTTATATTCTCTGCAAATGAATATCAATGTCCATTGTTGGTCAAGATAATGTATTGAACTGATTTGATAGTATGACATTATTTAATGTTGAGAGAGGTTAAATTAGCAAAGAGTTCTTGTAAAAATCATCGGTCATTGGTTGTTCGGCACCTTCTGTAACTAAGTTTATTAGTATTAAAACTAATTATCATCACGATAAAATTTTAATTGGGTACAATGCTTTTTAATTTTTTTTAAGGTAAATTGAATTTATTTATATAGTATAATATTATTGATTGAAATTAATATTAATATAATTTTTTTTAGTTAATTTATTATTAGTAGTTGAGTAGTATTGTGATTACTAACCCATCAATAATAAGTATTTACATATCCAAAGTAAAAAAGGATTAAAATCAGTAAAGTAGTTATAAATAGAGATGTTATATGTGGAGCTTTATTTACGAGAGGAAGATTTAAATCAGCAAAAAGTTTTTGAAGAAGGCTAAAAATCATTGGTTATTGATTGTCTAGCACCATCAAGTAAGTTTATTAGTATGAAACTAATTATCTTCCCTGCAATATTTGTATAGTATATATACATACTTGTGCATATATGGGAGCTCTCACGCACATATATAAATATATATATATATATATATATTTGTTTGTACAGGGTATTTTGAGATTCATCTGCAATACAAGAGCAAAACAAAACCCTCTGAATTGTTATGTTCTTGATTCTTTGTTTAAGATAACTAAAGGAAGGAATATAACAAGCATGGAAGGGAGTTCAAGAGCAATAAAGGTGACTATCTACTTGCTCTATAGTGAGCTCTTTAAGTGATGCAGTTTAGCATAGTTTTAAGGGCAAATTGCAGATTGGTGACCTGAGTTTGTCACATGTTTGCAATCCCCAACCCGAGAGTTCAATTGTGGCAATCAGGCACCTAAGTTTGTCAAATTTTTGCAATGTGGTGAATAAACCAACTTTCTGTTAAATTTTTGACGGACCTATAGACATGTGCATCACACATGACCTTTTAAAAGGGCATTATTGACTTAAAAAAAACATTAATGTGCAACACCAGCCACCACCACCACCTAGCCACCACCACTACAGCCACTAGCATCACCACCATCATCAATCAAACCTACAACTTGACAAACTCGGCCCTATAAATTCCAGCAACTTGACAAACTCCGGTAAAATTGTACCAAATCGGGCCCAAGTTCAAGAAATTCAACACCCGGATTCAAGAAATTCAATACCCGAATTCAAGAAATTCAATACCCATCATCAATTTTGTTCTTCAAATCCATTACAATCATCAAACCTATGCCGTTTGGAATATGGCCGTGGATGAGATGTCAGGGCCGAGTAGTAGTGGTTTTTACAGGGGGTGAGGGAGAAGAGAACAAAGGTGTTTGATAGAGGATCGGGCGGTTCAGGTGAACCCAGATTCCGGCGAGATTAGCGCAAAGTTCAGATCTAACAACTTCAAATTCCAGCGACTTTTTTGATGCTTTAGGGTTCCAGCAACATTCGATTTCCAGAATATGAATTGGCGATGTCTGCGTGCTGGGTTGAGATGGTGATCTGCAGCGGCGATTTAGCGATGTCGAGGAAGAAGACAGAGAGATGTCGTGGGGACTGGGAAGGGGTTTTGTAAATAAGTTTTGTTTTTACATGTTGGTCCTTTATATTATGGTAATACCTTTAAGATCAATAAAAGAGCATTCATTGTTTTTATTTCTGGTTTGTGGTCAATAATGCCCTTTTAAAAGGTCATGTGTGATGCACATGTCTATAGGTCCGTCAAAAATTTAACAGAAAGTTAGTTTATTCACCACATTGCAAAAATTTGACAAACTTAGGTGCCTGATTGCCACAATTGAACTCTCGGGTTGGGGATTGCAAAAATGTGACAAACTCAGGTCACCAATCTGCAATTTGCCCTAGTTTTAATTTGGTGACTGTATCCATATTTTTTCAATAGTTAACAAGCATGTTTGTTTTTTTTTTTTTTACACATCCAGATGATGTCTAATCGCATGATCTCATTGTTAACTATCATGTTTGTTTGTTTTTTAATTAAATTTTGTTATGTTTAAAATTATACTATTTATATTGCACATTCTGGTTTTTTTCTCGTTCTGGAATCATGATGGATTGTTAGTAGGAGTAGTTGGGGACTATTTAACGATCTCGAAACCGATGAGGTAGGTTATCCTTGATCTACTCTTTATTGTAGTAAAAAACTGTTCCCCTGATTTTTAAGTTGAGTTTCCCATCTTCCTCAGTAAATTTCAGTTGTGATCTTTGAGACTGGATCAAGAGAGTCAATATGATGGTGAAAGTTTTGTTACATTGTTGACTGTGTTGACGGTTATCAGGACTTGGAAATATTTTTTTAAATAAGGTTGATAATAGATAAGGCATCTAAGTAATGCACAACAGCAGCCTACTCATTTCTTAGTATATCAATTATGCTTATAAATTCATTTTCTTGTTTCCTTGTCTTATAAACTTGAAATATTTTCTACTCTTTCTTTGTCTCATTTTTGGTGTACTCTCACAGCTTGATAAATTTAGCCGACCCCAAATCATTTTGGGACTAAGGCTTGTTGTTGTTATATGTGCTCCCTCCGTTTCAAAACAAGTGTTGCAGTTGACTTTTCAAACCTTTTATGCCATACCATGTTAACTTTGGATTCCCCTACTTCTACATTCTTGCTTGTGTTGGATAGATCTAGGCTTCCCAAAGGGTGAATTAGGTAACAGTTTTGTATGAGTCCAAGCAATCCTCGTTCTCTTAATTTTTTCTCCTATACGGTAGGACTTGAACATTTATGGACACGAGCTTGTTCATTACAACTTTTCTACTTTACCATATCTATTGGTACGTCCAAGGGAAAATACTATTTCGAGCCTGTCTCCTTTCACAAAAGTTACCATTGTATTAAGACATTTTGATTCATTTGTTTATTTCAACTTATCAACTTCTTTATCCCAACATAACGTAATCTAATATTAGCCCCTTTTATCTTTCGATTCTTCTCAACCTACCCCCTACGTGAGTTGGTTTTCTGATATAGGTACCTTTTTGTTGAAATTCATTCGAGCACGCTTTTAAAACATGATAAAATGGGATAATGGTAATTCATTGACGAGAATAACTGAGTTAATCTCAACCTATCCGTATTAGTTGTTTTGATCTTATTTTAGCACTTACAGCTACCTATAAAATCACTAGTTTAATATAGGGTGTGCGAGTGAAAACGATAATTAGGATTCGTAATGCACTCGATACACCCAATATAATAGCGTATACATAAATGGAAAGTACGAAAAATAAGCTGTTCACTAATCACAAGTAGTTTTACAACTACACTAGTACATAAATCAAGAACTAAATCAAGCAGTTAATACTTCTTCTTATTTCACATGACAATTCTGTACTTTAGAAAAACATAAGTTCACATATACACGTACACTACTATGTGCAAGCGTATATAATCACCCGTTTTTTGTTAAACCAAAACAAGGAAAAAGGACATTTCCCGTTTAAACATATTAAGTTATATGTAGTCAATATGTTGTGCTGCAATAAATAAGAAAATGAAATATAAGAAGTGTACGCATGTAGCTACTCTGACACGTGTATCAGGAATTATAATGAGTACTTAGGATACATTTGATTTCACGACGCAATTATTTTCTGATGAAACATAACATAAAAAGCATGCCATTGCTTTATAATATCTGTTTTTCCGAACATCTGAAAGTAAGAGATTACATTAGACATACATGATATAAATGAATTACCAGAAAATAGAAAGTAAAAAAGATAAATAAGCTCACACGTACTACCAAACTCACGTGTGTATCAAGAACTGAAATGATTAGTAGGTTTCTTCATTTCACGACACAATTCTATTTCACTAATATAAATGCATTACCAGAAATCGGAAAAAGTAAAAGAGAAAGAACAAGGATATCACACGTACAACTATAGTGACACGTCTATATCAAGAACTACAATGAATATCTGAGGTAGATTTTCATTTAACCACACAATTCTATTTCACCAAACTGAAGTTTGCACATAAGAACAAGGATATGACACGTACAACTATAGTGACACGTCTATAGCAAGAACTAAAATGAATATCTGAGGCAAATTTTCATTTAACCACGCAATTATTTTAAGTTATTTCTACTAATTAACTTGTACTGCATCTGGTCATTAAAGAAATCCACGCATGTATAAAAGTTACTGAATTAGTATGATTAAAAAAAAATTGCAATTAAAACAGCAGAGATAATCATGATCATAATCAATTTTCACAAGATTGGAAAGACCCCCTCTTACGCATAAACATGAAGCCCAAGCACATAAAAGTGAGCAAAAAATCTATCAAACCAAAAGAAGCATTGAAAAGCAGGAATCAACTGATAAAACAAACCAAAGGGATGAAACTTACCTATAATCGCCGGAATATTGAAAGGTCGAGCTAGGGTTTCAACTAGCCGATGTCTTGAGTAGGTGACATAATACGTGAGAAGCGGGATAAATAGGGAGGCCTGAGTGGGAGTGAGATGGAGGAAGGACGTTGGTCGGAGGAATGGCGTCGACCGGTGGAAGGGCGTAGGAGCGAAGCTAGGTCGTGGGTGAAGGAGGCGGGGAGATTTGGTGTCTTTTGAAAAATGCATCCAATTATCCAAATATCCAACTCAGTCGATGATAGGGTATCTAGGGTTTTCTAAAAATCTAACGGTTCATATTAAATCACTAAACTTAATCAATGGTCTATACTAGGGCTCCACGGTTCAGCTAGCTAGGTTCAACAGTTCGGCTCCACGGTTCGGTTTCGCG
This sequence comes from Campanula takesimana, assembly GCA_026119855.1. Taxonomy (NCBI): domain Eukaryota; kingdom Viridiplantae; phylum Streptophyta; class Magnoliopsida; order Asterales; family Campanulaceae; genus Campanula; species Campanula takesimana. Next base: position 2,150,576 of record JAOWBW010000296.1, on the reverse strand, counting down.
GTTCGGCTCGATATGGTTCGGTTCGGCTCGGCTTGGAAGGGCCAGACCGTAAGTCGAACCGAACCGTATGGTTTATCACTTTTCTAAACCGAGCTGAACCACATAAGTTTAAAAACCGAGCTAAACCGCACGGCTTGGTTCGGTTTGGTTCCAAACCGCGGTTTGAGTCAAACCATTTCCACCCCTAATTCAACGTAGCGCGTGTGAACACCTTAACAAATCCTCAAGTACACCAAACACAATCTTACTAAAAAAAATCCACTGAATCGTAAAATCCGCTTTTCCATTATTGTGAAAAATAAAGAGATTACACTAGATATACCCGACATAAATGCATTTACCAAAAACAACAGAAAATTCTACTAATAAAAACAAGAAATATAATTACAAAAACAAAATCTTATAGAAAACCAACTTTCGAAACAATAGAAGAAACTGATTATTAAGCTTTAAGATCCCTCAGTTACGAGTTGAAAACTAGTTTCAATGATATACAAACTAGTTTCTCCTTAGTGTTATTGAAAAATTAGTTTTTATAAGATTCACTCAATTACATATGCTATCTATGTAAAAAGAAAAGGGAAAAGAAAACAAATATAAAAATGTAACTTTGTTGTCAAACTCTTTTTTCTTTCTTTCCACTCCATTTCTCTCTCTTGCGTCAAGAAAGAGAAACGACAAGCTAAACACACACACACACACATCAATTTATCATGCATAAAACTGACCTCAAAGCAAACAACAAACGTGTTAGAGAGAAGAGCCAAAAACAGAGAAGCAAAGTTGTTGTTGGAGGTGGGTCAGCAGAAGAATCATCAATGGCTGCAAAGAAGCGTTCGTTGCTCGAAATTCTCAATGAGGGTGGCAAAGGGGAGTCATCTCCGCACCATAACATCCGCCGGAGGAGACGTCCAACCCGTCTTACCCCCGCCTTACAACCAATTGGAGATGATAATGATGATGGTACCCTTTTCTATAACACTCAAACGCACATGCACACAATTGTGTGTATATTTGATGCTTCAATTTTGATGATCAATTGTTATTTCTGTGCAGATTCTGAAGGAATTGACCCTGCAGACCTTCCTGAGTACACCATCTCTCTCTCTCTCTCTCTATATGCACACACACACACACACAACACGCATCTATGTGTATTTACTTGTGTATTTGAGAGTACTCATTTCTTTGGGTAGCCATTTTTGCCTACTTACAGACGTTTCAAATGTTGGGTTTGTGCTGTTTTTTGGTTCCCACGGGAATTGTCAGTTGTGATGTTTCCATGGTCTATACTTGGTTTATTAATTTGTGTTTCTGGTTGTTGGTGGGAATTTTAAGAAAATTGTTAAATGCGATTTGATGAATTTTGTTCGATCGCTTGCTTTAAGAGAAGTTTATTTTGGGAGTGGGTTTCATACGTTCGATTTGCTTGATTTAATGCCTGTGCCGCTGTTGCATGTACTGATCGGGGTCCGATCAGTAGAGATTATGAAATTACCCATTTTGATTGAAGGTTTTATTTATGGATATTTTTTCCAATTTGTATGTTGTGTTTCATACATGCAAATTCCCTTTTCATTTCCCGAAATGCTCAATACTATGTTTGTTTGTTGAATTAAATAGATTTTACGGAGTAATTTGAAGTCTTATATTGACATATAGCTAAAGGGATCTTGATCTGATTCCCCAGAAACATCTCTGTAGCAGTAACTAGCCTTCAGTTGCAGCTTTTGTCCTTTTTAAGCATTATGATCAACGTGCATACAAAAGATGTTTGCATGTGATTGTTTTTATTCAGTTTATCTTGATAATATTTTTTTAACTCCATACAATTTTCTCTTCTTGCTCTACCCTGCTCTAAGTCTTGTAGTTTTGACTCAAAACTTTTGAGTTGGTTGATCTGGTTCTTGCTTGCTTAAACGTAGTTCCAATGTTGGCTGATAACTAGAAGAATATTGATCTAACTACACCTTTTTGCATATAACTAGCATCCAATTGCAGCTTTTGTTTTTTTAAGTGTTATGAGGCGCACAGGATGTTTGCATGTGAATTTACCATTCTTAAAGGATTCCTAGTTAGAGTATCTTGAAAAGAAATGCTTAAGATCTTTTTCTTGCATGTTTCTTTATCCTCTGTCCATACTGTTCATGCCCCTTTTTCTGGATTTTCACTTTCTTTGACCCTTATTCATCCCCAGAGGTTTTCACTCTTTGAGATGATTTATCGCGTTTGCTTATCTCATGTCATGGTTTTGAAAACTTGGGCGTTGTACCATTGTGTTCTGCTTTTATCGCACATGATTCAGTCTCTCCTAATCTGACTCCGATCTCTCTCTCATCCTTTATCTCATGTCATGGTTTTGAAAACTTGGGCGTTGCAACATTCTTGACGCTAATGTCTTATTGCGAGAGGGGGGGGGGGGAGTCGAAAGGAGGTTTCTCCAGACTTGTGCGTGATGTGTAAGAACTCTGAATCTTGCCATCATTGGTTCATTCTAAGATTGTTCCTTACTTTTTTCCTCCGGCTTAGCCATTTGAAGTTGCATGATAAGTCCTACTCTTTGTTTATCTTCTCATTTTTAATCTTTTGGCTCTTTGTTTATCTTCTCTTTTTAATCTTTTGGCTCTTTGTTTATCTTCTCTTTTTAATCTTTTGGCTCTTTGTTTATCTTCTCATTTTTGCTTGCACTCTCTTATGTTCTAGTGGGATGATCTTTTGGTCTTAGTTAAACGATGCCATTTTGAAGGTCAAAGGTCAATTATTTTCCTTTACCTTGCGGAATGACAAAGATGTCCCTTAAAAAGTCATGTGCATGGCACATGACACTGAGTGTGTCGAGAAATTGACACCCAGTCAGTTTTTACATCAATTTGCAACAAATTGTGAAACATGGGAGTCAAATTGGCGCATTTACACTGTTGATAACCAAATTGCGCAAGTGTCTGAAACTCAGGTAACCAAATTGCATTTTGCCCTAAATTTAATGGTATGTTAAGAATGTGTATGATTCAGAACAACAGAATCAGGAGCTTTAGTAGGAAGAAAGTACAAGAGATAGCTTAAGAAAAGCATCAAATTTGTTTTATGTGTCTACTCTAGAACCATTCCTACTTCTTTCTTGAGAACAAACATGCTTCTGTGGTTTTGCTATATCTGTTTTGCCTCATAATGGCTTTTTCTTTATGTTTTAACTTCAATTTTGATATACAATTTTGATTTTCTTCATTTTGGCAGATTTATACCTGTGGATCTTGAAGATGTTCGTCAAAATTTTCATTGTGCAATATGCCTCGGTATTTGTTTTTCTTACTGCGTTGCATTTTTTGTTATTTTTCCTGTCTAATGCAATTCAACGTCCAGCATTTGTGCCTATAACCATAAGAGTAGAGTAAGCCATTTGGCCATTTTTTTTTTTTAATCTTTATCATTGTGATACATTTATGTAATTCAAACTTACCGATAAAATTTTGCACCACAGAAAATCTTGATATTCTTCTTGCAGATACTTTTTGTACTCTAACTACAATTTTTAGGCTTATCCCTAGCATTATCCAAAGGTGTAATCAGCTATGTGCTTATTTCTGATTCTGAAACACCATGGTTTCTCTAGCTAGTAACTGGAAACTAAATAAGACATTTTTCGCGATTCCAGATCTTTTTTTTTTCGTTTTCTTTTATAAAAGATGATCTTCAGTTATATTTTGCCTAGTTGATCCATTTCTTGAGCTCTTCACGATCTTGATTCATTTGCACCCCACCTCCATTCTTCCAAGTCATGCGTGTTTTCTATCTTCTAACATGATATCTCCTCCTTATTAACATTATAATATGTCTAGGGCTATCAATTTGTATAAAGCTATCTAATCCTATTTCCAGTTACAATGTCAGGTAGGCCTTTTATCCTTAATTTGATAATCTTGACCACACATGCAAAATAGGTAGGGCGATGGGACTGACTTTCGATGGCAACTATGAATAGCTTGTACTCTCCCCAGATATTATTGATTTATGCCATCTCCATTCTTTAGAAAAATGTCAATTTCAGTTATTTTGTTTCAGGAATGAGTACAATATCTACTCAAATTTACCTTCAACAATAGCACTTTTCGCAGGCATTACATTTGAATATGAGCTTACTCTACATGTACTTCCTTAGCAAAGATTTCTGTCCTTGCGACTTCAGTAGACCTGCACCTATGTAGCATGAATACTCTAAAAACACTATTCATAGTGCAAGTGGGTAAAAAGTAAGTAGCAAGTGTTGGGTTTTTTTGTAATTATAGAAGCATTAGAAGGACAAATTTGTCCAAAATACTATTCATCCTTTCCCATCACTTGCCATTTTGGGAAGGTACTCTTACTCTGGGACGTACTAAAATAGAAAGTAGGACTCTTACTCTGGGACGGAGGGAGTATTTGTTTATCGATACATCATGGATGTGGCACATATACGACATGGATTTTTTTTTTTTTTTTTTTTTTTTGCAATTAGTATATTGTCATGTCCTTGGGGTACTAGTAGACTCTATTTTTTGACTTTGATTTATGTCATACCCGTATCCCACACTCATATCCGTGCTTCATAGACCTGCGCTTCTTTATTCAATACAGTAGGCAATGTAAAAAACAGTTCTTAAAATTTTGTATCTGACACGTGAATTTTAAGATTTATGTGTGGTAATGCTATAAAAATGCGAAATGTAAACCTAGAAATTCATGGAAGTACGTTCTTTTACGTAATTTCAGTTTAGAAAACTCGGATGCCTGAAGCTGTTAATCTTCATCAGTTTTAATGATGTATAACATGTTCGTTATAAAATTAACGAGGCCTTCTATGTGGACAGGTATATTGAAGAAAACTTGCGCAGTGATGAAATGCATGCACCGCTTCTGCACAGGGTGCATCGAAAAATCAATGAGTGGGGTATGCAATGAGCTTCTTTCATTTATGTTGTTTATTCAAAACAAAAGGGGACTATTTTTTATAATTCGGTGAGCAATTATCTGGTTGATGAATTTGTAAGAATCAGATGACCGTTTATTTTTCCATAGGAAGAAAAAGGAGTGTCCTACCTGCCGGGTTCGTTGTGCCAGCCGACGTGATCTCCGAGACGATCCAAATTATGATAAATTGGTCTCAATCTTATTTCCAGATGTTGAAAAATATGAAGAGCAGGTAAGAGTTTATAAATTAATGGGCAGGAGTGCTTATTAAAGATGTTTGTGTGAAAAATATTTGAAGGAACAGGAGTTTATAAATTAATGGGCAGGAGTGCTTATTAAATGGTTCTGTAAAATGTTTGTTTTTGTGATTCTTTACATTTTCTTTAAAATTATTTGCATCTTTTGTCACAGGAACTTTTTATTTCTGAAGAGGCGAGAACAATGAATATGCAGGTCAGAAGCAGGGATCCCTTAGATGCTACTCCCTCCGTCCCAAAATGAATCTCCAAAATATAAGATTCATTTTTTTACTGCTTTTGCCTTTTCCTTCTGCTGTTGTCTGGTCTGCAAAAGCTTCTTATTCTTGTGATGATATGTCATGCATTGTCTTTGTGTTGGTCGTTGTCCATTCTGCCTACTTATAATTACAGTATGATGTTATGAGATGCTTCATCTATTCATCTTGCCCGAATGGTATATTTTGTGGGTTCTGCTGATTAGCATCTGGGATCACTTGTTAAGAATCCACCTATATAAAGCTTTTACATTGGAAATGTTTATTGGTACATTGATAAATGTTTATAATATATTACTACCCCCGTCCCGCAAAGATGGTGCCATTTGAATGGCACTATTTTCCGGGATGAAGGGAGTAAGATTTAAGAATCATTTTTCATCACAGCCTCTGTGAACATTCTCAGCAAGTGCAACTGTCAGCATATCCAAATATGAATATAAGAGTGTTGGATGTCCCTTGTTTTAACTAGTATTTCGTTTATTCTCTCAAAATTCATACTTTTTCTTCCCGAAATACCCCCTCCTTGTTCATCAAATTTTAAGATAATAATAGCCTATACGTTCTCGTAGTTGAAAATAAAACTAAAGTTTGTACGTGCGTGTATTTCCTGCAAAATTTGTCAAAAAAACTTATTGTTTATTTTTCATTTTTTTTTGGTGACAGGTTCAAGCCTCCATTGCTCAAATCAAGAAGTGCCAGTCCGAAGCAGTGAAGAGAGGTGAAGAAAGGAGAGGGACTGAAGGGCTTTCTTGGGGTGGTGCTCGTGCTCGGAGTAAAAATCGGTATCCCAAACAGTTTAGTGTCAGAAACATTGATTTAAATAAGTGAATTTATTTGCTTGGAGAGAGGATTTTGTACATTGTTTATTTTTCAAACTTATTATCTTTTCTGAATAATCTGTTATCAATATTTTGACAAGCTCTATGGATATATCAACTTATTTAACTTCTGCTTATCAGCTTCAAATGTGAATTTTTTCAAGACTTCAATGGACTCCCAAAGTGTAGTACTTGCATGTAAAAAATAAAAAACAGTTGGCGTTTTTCCGTTCTGCGGATAACCCTCATCTGCTTCTATATTAGGCACATAAACCCCTTGTGGCCTTGTCCTTTAAAATGTTGGGTTGTTTTTTTGATTTTGTGGTACACGCTTGTTATAGTACAATGATTTGTTGGCCGAAGTGCATGTTCATGCTCCAGAATCATATACTCCCTCCGTCTCAAAATGATCTTCCCACTTGCCATTTCTCATTGTCCCAAAAAGTTCTTTCAATTTCTACAATTTGGGCTTAAATGTGCACAATCACAACATGGCTAGTGAAACAAGTGTCCACGTGAAGATCATTTTGGGACGGAGGGAGGGATATATATAGGGTGGGGGGAGAAGGATAAACATAGTTTGGATGATAAAATTGATGTTTGCAACATTTTCTAGTGGACATGGGGTTTATTTGGACACAGTTAAGTAATTTTCACACATCTTCATGCTCTTAATCACCAATGACAAATCTTAAGTCACATACAAATTGAAAAAAATATTTTTGCAGTTTTTTTGCTAGTCTTCATTTCATACACTCTTACATGAATAATTTTCACATCAGTATATATTTGGATGGTGGAGAGCTAAAGAATATCTTAGTACATGGTGGATGGGGTGGGGGGTGCATGAGACTTAGTTAGGGTTCAAGAGCTCTTGAACAAGTACAAAGTTTATCATCTCATGCCTGAAGCAGGGCTTGAAGCTGCAGAAGAAAACATCTTCCTTCTTTCCTTTCTCTCTACAATCTTCAATCTCGGGGACCTCGGTTTCGTTATTCTTTGTGAAGACCTGTTTTTTTTACAACCACCAAAAAAATAAAATCATGAACAAATAAACTCGTAATTTGAACACATTCCCACAAATATTTTTCGGTTCAGACACGTACTTTTGTGGTAAGAAAGGGCGGTCAAAGTTTGGCACGGGTCTTGCGTGAGGCACCAATGTTCTTCTAAGGTGTTTCAAGGCTTTCTCTTCTTCCATCTACATGAAGGGAGGAGGAAAATACATTATTAGTGTTTTTTTTTTTTTTTTTTTTTTGCTTCACATTGTTAGTACTAAACAAAAGGCTAATGAAGAAACATACCAGCTTGGCTGATTCTGCTTCGTCTCGGTATCTTTTATACATGGTCTCTTTCTCCTTAATCTGTTAGTTTTCAAGGATGTTAGAATTAGAATAAAAATGTTTTGGCAGATCAATTTTCTATTGGAAAATGGGTTGTCTGGAAGCAAAAAAAAAAGGTTACCTTTTTGTCAAATTCTGCTCTATCAACAGCTCGATGTTCTACATGTAAATCGAATTCTTGAACTTCTGTTAATGGTCTTCGTACTTTCTCAGGAACTGGAATCGGGTCCCTGAAATTTGGCACGACAAAAATCAATTGGTATAAGTGTGTATATATATATGTATGTACATAATACATGCGTATATATCATTTTGAAACTTCATACTCTTTAGGAATTGGTTGCGCTCTGAATATTCTCAACCGAGCTTCCTCCTCCTCTGTTCTCCTTCTCTCTTCCATTTCCCTCTGCATTTCCTCTTCATGCCTCACTAGACTCTCCAGTTGGAATGGTTCTGGTTTCGTGCATGGCTTTGGCTCCGGTTTCGGGGGGAGCTGCAATAGAGTTTATTAATTTTCCATCGGAAAAAAAAAAACAATATTGGATTCAGAAAAAAAAAATACGACGGGTATAGATATTACATACCACAGGGTAATCAGTTGTATACGGATAAGGATTTGCTTTTGGTATTCTTGCTCTCTCTTCTTCCAACTGTTTCTGTACAACTTCTGTGACAAACTTCTTTTCTTTCTCCGCTCCTCTCTCCTGAATAAATGACATTACAAGGTATTAAAATTTAGCAAAACCATAAATTATCACTTAAAGAATGAAATAACAAAGCTGTGATAAAGATCTTTCTCTCGTACTCCCTCTTGTCCCAAATTAATAGTCCCGTTTGACTTTTCAAACATTTTAAGGTTACATAATAAATTTTGGAAATTCAGTGATGTTGAAGCCTAAATTTTGCAAAAGAGATGAACTTTCTGGATAAACAAAAAGAGGGAAATGCGACCATCATTTTGGGACGGAGGGAGTAACGTGTTTGTTGTTTACCTCAGTGTGGAGATGGAAAGGATTTGGTGCAGTGTTCCTTGGTAACTTTTGTTCGCGATGGCTAGGTTCCGAGCACAAGGAGAGCTGAAAAAAGCAACATCAGAAGTCAGACTCATTTTAGAAAATGCACATTTTAACTAGTTTTATATGAATGATTCAAAAAAAAAAAAAAATACTAGTTGTATATGAAAAGAAAGAAGGAAACCTTGTCAAGTAAATCAGCAACATTCAGTGTTTGTGGTGGAATCCTATCATCAGTTGCAAAGTGAAATTCTTGAGGTACAGTCACCTGCCGCTTTGTGTTGCAGAATACTCCCAACTCCCCTTTACTTTCAAATATCTACGCGCAATTAAAAAAATTAAAAATCATATCGTTTAATAACAAAAAAGAAGAAAGATAAAAAGGTTTAAAGAGTTTAAAGAGACTGACAATGGGATTAAGATGTAGTACCTTCTTATTCAAAGGTCTAGCCTTGAACTTTGGGGCTTTTTCTAGCTCTTCTTTTTCCAGTTCTTCGGAACTTTTGATTCTTGGAGGACGTGCTCTCAATGATGTCTGCAGAAGGGGTGTCTTTGGTGCTGTAAGATGAGGTTTCCACTGATTATTCTGCAAGCAAACAATTTATCAGACAATTTTAGTATAATTCAACATAATTTAACAATGGGTAAGCGAAAGAATAAGAAAAAAAAGATTTCCTTACCTGCGGGGCGGAGGATTCAGTTGAGGCAACGGTTGATGTTTCTGCATTTTGATTGGCCCGTGCCATTGTTTCCAAATGGAATTCCTGCAGAGTTTAATTGAAATTTTAGCATAAAGCATACTTTATTCATTTCATTTACTTTACGTTCAAAAGTATACTCCCTCCGTCCCTAAGAAAATTTGCAAGTGGATAATTGTTGTGAGTATATACATTTTAATCCAATATACTATGTCTACCTGAAATTCTGGTGGCTGAGGTGTACTTCTTTGTAAAGCTGGTAATGTTGGAGCTTCTAGTATCTGCAAAGTTGCACAAACAGATGTTGTGATATTCAAAATCGTTATCTATATTTTTCTATAAGTCTCAATACTGAAAAGAAACTCGGGAATGGGAAAAAAAAAAAGCCCTCAAGGATTGAGTACCTTTTTGTTCACGGGACGAGCCTTAAACTTGGGGATTTTGGCCATCATCTCTTCTTCAAGCTCAGCTGAACTCTTGATCTTAACTGAACGAACACGCTGAGCAGTCTCAAAATCAGGCTCCTTGGGCCTGGTTAGTGTAAGTTTAGGCTTCCTTTTGACAACTGTTTCAGCATCAGCCTGGAAAGTAAATAGTACAATGTTAATTGTAAATAAAAAGGGACTCTTTTTTTTACAGATATAAATATTTAGTTTAAGTTGCATTATTTACATGTGAGCGTGAGATGTTTAAAGAAGGCATATTCATCCCCCTTGTGTTGGAATGGAATTTTTGCATCATTTCTGCCATTGAGACAAATGGAGCTGCTGGTTCCCGAACATACATCTATTCAATTGAAAGAACAGCAAAGGAGTCAGCTCAAACCAAAAATAACACTCAATCCGTCCCAAAATGAATGTGCAAAAATTTCATATTTTCTCTTGATTCATTTTGGGACGGAGGGAGTAATAAACTCCTAAACGAGCACAAAAGACAACGAAATCTCTCCAAACCCTCTACACACCTTTCGTTCTTCTTTGCGAGATTTAGCACTGGAAGGAGTTGCATTGGAAGTGCCATTGACTCCAATAGTTCTTGATTTGTGGGGAAATGTTTGCGGTTTGATACTTAAGATCTGAAAGTCAAAGTCAACAAAAGAGAATTAAACGACACGAATAGACAATGAATGAGCTGATTGATATAAAGAGCATCATCACAAAGCCCACCTTTCTGGATTGTCCTCCTTCCAGTTTCTGCCTCTTTATGGCTTGGTTTTCTTGAGCTAAGCTTGGAGTTCCAATCTTACTCGCCGTATTTGCATCCCTGTATCAAATACTTTTAGCCACATATAACAAGATAATACTCCCTCCGTCCCGGAAAGAAAGTCCTATTGACTTTTGTCGGTCAACACAAGTAAACATTGACCAAATATTAATGATGATCTATTTATTCATCCTACTCAAATTCTAAAAGTTGTTATTGCCCATAATTTTTTTTTCAAACAAGACTATCTTTTTGGCACGGAGGTAGTATAAGAATTAAGAAACAAGTATAAATGGCAGAATTCTTACCTTCTCACGCTTGCTGGTTTAATGCTTCTAACATTTGATAGTTGAGACTGATTTCTTGCCTTGAGTGAAGATGGATTCGCCACTGCACTTGCAATCTTTCTTGCTGTCAGTTGCTTCTTGGAATCAGACCGTAATTGTTTCTTCTGAGAAGCCATTGGTGGTTTCGGGGTGCACGTTTCTGCTTCCAGGGACACATTTTTCTCAACTGTAAGTTGATTAATGATCACAGGGGTCGTAGAATCACTGAAAAGAAACCAAAAGTATTTGTTCAGACTCCATTGTTATGAAAATCATTCTTTATCTATCCCTAAAACATTCGATGAAAGTACCTTTTGTTTTCTTGAGCGGCTATATTTTCCTTCTTAACTTCACAAATTTTCTCAGCATTAGAAATCTGCGGAAGTTCAAGATGATCATGTCAATTGTAAAAATAGGCATGCATTTTTTCTTGAAAAACTTGAATAATTATCAAATTGTTATCTCTTATCAACAAAAAAAGGCCACATACCAGATTGGAAAGGCATGCATTTTCGTCTTCTTTGGTCTTATTTAAAGTTACTTCTGTTTCTTCGATAGTGTTCTTTTGTTGAGGCCTGTGAATGAAATATAATACATGTCTCATTGCAGTAGCAGAAAGTTCAGTAAAGTAACAGTATGACTAAACCTATTAAAGTAATGCCTCAAGCACAGATCTCTTAGGGAAGGACGTAAATGAAAAATGCTGTTGGCCAAAACAACTGACCTTTGTTCAGTTATTTCTGTCTCTAAATCAGATTCCTTGATCGCATTTGATGCAGAAGATGATGAGTTGGAAGATTCTTCTGGTACAGGTAATGTTTCCCCTTCACTAAAATCGCAAAGGCTCTCCAGCTGAACCGTTCGACTTGTCTTAATTTTTGGCATAAAAGCTGCATAATTCATCAATTCCAATATGATCATCAAACACTACACTGGTCTTGAACAAATCAGCCCATTTATCTTAATACATCAATGCTTATAGATGAAAAACTATATTATGGCCTCTGTCATAGCTTTTGCAGAATCTGTATCGAAACACTTTTCTGTTTACCAATTCAAAGGGTTTCACAGAAATCAACGATAACGTAGTTAGCATATGCGAATGTGCTAATTTTGTCTTGGGCTTCAAGATTGTATCATTCTTTGGTGATCTTATAGTGTACTGGTTTGAATAACTTACTCCTTCCCAAAATGAATGTCCAACATGTTTAAAATTATTCTTGATCTAGAGTAATTTTTTTTTTTTTACATTCATTTTGGGACGGAAGGAGTACATCATTAGGACTGCAGCTATTCATCATGTTCAAAATCATTGCCTTTTTCTTTTGAAATCAGATCCTACTCCAGCATATGAAATTATGACACAATTGAATAGTTAATGATGAAATAAAGCAAACACCCTTCCCAACACCCCCCCCCTCCCCTCACACACACACACACACACACTCATAAATCCCCAAGTGAAACCCTAAGATCAGAAACCCCCAAGTATTACCTGATTCTAAACATTTCATAAACCCCTAAAAATTGACCTTGAAGATATAAAATTGATGTTGCAAATAAGCAAAATCAGCACAAGTTATTACAATTCATCAACCAAATCTCGAATAAAGAAATAGAAACAGAGATAAATTCATTTATCATCTGAACACGATTCAAGAAAATAGCAATTAATTGAAATGGTAAAGAAATCCCCAAACCCTAGTTCCCAAATTGAATGAAAAACCTCAAGAAAATCAAAACCCAGAAAATTCCCTAACTTACCCCAAGTCCAAAACTCAAAAATTCGAGAAACCCAAATTCAAAAACGAAAATCACAAACAGGCAAGAACTGATCAAGATATGACTTACGAGATGGGGCATGGCTGAGGGTGGTATCAAACCAAAGTTGGGCTTTTAGCATTTCATCCTCCGTCTCTCCTTCAATAAAGTCAAAGAAGCGAGGCGCGGAAAACTCATAGTCTTCGTCAATCATAATCAGACCCGAATCCTCCATTATCGACATTGGATCTTTAGTTCTTTATCAGTAACCAATTTTCCAGATCTTAAGTTCGATATAAAGAGATGAATAATAGAACGGGGGCGGGGCGAATAAGAAAGAATTGATGTCTGGGTTAGGGGTTCTTGCAGTGGGGTGATGAAGAGAGAGAGAGAGAGAGAGAGAGAGAAAACGATAATGGCAGGGGAAGAAAGGAGAAGAATGGTAACGTTATAATTTTGCAACGGTCGAATATTTGAAAAGTTGGGAGCTGACTATTTGACTATTAGATCGTAACGGCTAGAAACGGACCTCGATCTTGTGGTCGACGACGCCGTTTTTTATGTCAGAATAATTGTAGATTTTGGTTAAAAAACATTTAGCACTTTTATCTGAATTTTGTTTCACTACATTTATTAATTTATTGAGCGAATGGATATAAAAAAAGTAAGAGGGTAACAAATAAAGATAAATGTGATAATCGTCAATAAATAATACTCCCTCCGTCCTATTTTAAATTGCACAAAACCGTATTTGCATGAAAATTAAGAAAAAAAAGTAGAAAATGTAATGTATTGTGAGTGTAGATAGTTTGGTAGGAGAGAGAAAATGGGGTAGAGAAAAGTTAGTGATTTATAGTTGATGTAAGTGTGTAAGTGCGTAAAAAATTTTCATATTGGTATTTATAATTTTTATAGAACAACCAAAATGACAAATTTTGCATTTTAAAATGGGACGGAGGGAGTAGTAACAATTGTATTTCTCAAACTTTTTAAACATGTAAAAGTGACAGCTATTCCTATTTGAACACGATAAAATATTTTATACGGACTACATTTATATAAAAATAATGTTATTTCTTTAATATACTAGAAAAAGTAAGGAGTCAAACAAGTAAACTGATATAATCAGTCCATTTTTTTTTAATTATTGTTGGTCAAAAAAAAAATAAAAATTGAGACATTAAGCTAATTAAATTTTAACAAACATATATATAATTTTAATAATCATTATCAATCACATAAATGTTGGAACAATTTGTGATCCCTGAATACCACACTCATATTCAGAATAAGATTGAGGAAAGAGATGAAGGCGGAAGCGAGGTATTACTTGTTGAATCCATAGTTAAAGATGAAGGGAGAAATGAAGAACAAAAAGATGTAGGAAATGGATCTTCTAAATGATGAATGTCTTCTTTAATCTCTCAAGTACTTCCAATGAAAAGAATTTAGGAGAGAATATAAGAAAATGTAGTAGTCTTAAGTAGGGATGACAATTTGACCGAACCCGATCCGAACCTGAAGGTGATCCGCCCCGAATAAGTAGGATTCGAGTTGTAATTTTCATGACCCGAGCGGGTTAAGGTCGGGTTCGGGTTTTGATACTGACCCGCCGTGATCCGACCCGACCCACACCCTTATGTACAAAGTCAAGATATTATGTTAGTTAATCATATCATATGTTGTGCAATTTATTTTAATAGTTGATTTTTAGTGAGGTTTGATGATTTTAAACTAATTTCTATAACTAATTAAAATTTAAGCTTATATGCATAGAGTGTGCCCAAGCAAATATGAGTTAAAAATTTTATAATTTTGTACGCTTCGGGTCGGATCGGGTTGGGTTCGGGTTTCCTTGTCTTCGGGTCGGGTTCGGGTCACACCTTTTGACATTAGGGTCGGGTTCGGTTTTGATGAAACCCGACCCGTTGTCATCCCTAGTCTTAAGGGTTGATGGAAGACCCTTTATATAGTAGACTTTGTGACATTTCATTTAGGGACCACACCTATTCATTCTTATGCAATGTTAATTTACCATTTTGCCCATCATAAATAGATAAATTACATTTCAGGGATTCTACATTGACTATTGTTGACTATACTTTATATTAATATCATAGATAGGGATGGCAACGGGGCAGGTTAGGGGCGGTTTCGTCAAAACCGAACCCGACCCTAATGCCAAAAGGAGTGACCCGAACCCGACCCGACATGAAGACAAGGGAACCCAAAACCGACCCGACCCGAAGTGTATCAAATTATAAATTTTTGAGCTCATATTTGCTTGGGCCCAATCTATGTCTAAGCTTAAATTTTAATTAATTATAGAAATTAGTTTAAAATCATTAAATATCACTAAAAAACAACTATAAAAATAAATTGAACAACATATAATATGATTAACTAACATAATATCTTGACTTTGTACATGAGAGTGCGGGTCGGGTCGGATCACGGCGGGTTAATAGCAAAACCCTAACCCGACCCTAACCCGCTCGGGTCATGAAAATTGCAACCCGAACCCTACTTTTTCGGGGCGGATCGCCTTCGGGTTCGGTCAAATTGCCATCCCTAATCATATACATGATTTTATTTATGAAAGTGCTAAATAACTTGTGTTGCAAGCCATAATGATCTAACAATAAAATTATTATGGTAGTAATCTTATTATTCATCAATTACAAATTCCTGAATTTCATAGAATATTAAATTTTCATGATTGTTTGGTCATACTAAATCAAGTCAACTTAAACAATTAAAATTAGATTTCTTGGGCACCTGAGAAAATAATTTCACTTTAATTTTGATATAGAACTAAAATTATAATTAACTTATCCACAAAAAAAATCCAAAGGAATGAAAGGATATAGAAGTCAATTTTTTTATATCGATATCCGAACTGAATCTTGTCTATTCATAGCTTCAACTCCGTTAGACTTTTGAGATTCTTTTTATGGTAGTTTGTACTCTCCAATTTTTTTCCTTGTGGTATCTTACATGCGCATATCTATCCGCTTGAACTGGTATTCTGACTACAAATATATAGCCAGTTTTTAGAAAACAAAGATGTTAGAAGGAGCAAAATCAAGAGGCGCAGGAGCTGCTACATTATATATAAAATAAGAGATAGAGAAATTGAAATCTTTCATAACTTTATTGACCTGTCCATGAAAAAAAAAGTCACTCTGATAGTTCTCAGGAAATTCGTGCGGCGGAAGATCCTGAATTTGAGACTTCCCGGGAATTCCTTCTTCTTTAGCTTTTCAATTACATCGAACCTTGCCTATTGCAAGCTACAATTCCAGTTGTTCCGACTATCGGCTACCTCTATTACTACCAGAAGTGGAAGGGTATGGTTCGAAAACATATTTATTCTGATTCAGAAGGCGAAATGCACTGGAATACCGATGTGCATCATGCACCTGAATTGAAATATGGTAATGTGCGTTCAATCTTCTCCTTAAGGCCGATGGGTAGCCTTTGAATGAAGATTTCCAGAAGAAGATGCCATTCGTGTGATGAGAAATAAAAAAGAACATCAAAAATTCGAGTGGCTAAAGCTGAAGCAGCTACTTTCGACCAACATTATGTGATTCTAAATTCAGAGCAATGTTGCACCCTCTTCAAATTCTGCTAATTCGTCCGCCATTATTTCGTTAAGAGATTCCCGTGAGAACTTTCTATATATTTCTATGGATTCTCTCTTTTATATTTCGGTAAGAACTCTCGGAAGACGAAAGAGAACTTATTTAGACGAAAAGTGTGTCGGTGCCATTACCCCTAAAAACCCTACAGCGGCATCCTTCCACATTGGCAGCGAGTGGAGTGCCAAGGGTTGGACTTCCCTACTATCTCCTTCGTCGACATCGACAGAGGACGAGTCCTCAGTCAATCAACGCGAGCCGATGTTTGGAACCCGGATGCCTCGCGAGCTGGGCTTTTAGAGATGAGTCCTTTTGGCGAAGCCGAGTCAATTTCGGGCCACCAAACATAGGTCAAGCAGCACTCAATTTTCTTTTCTATATGAAAACCCACTAAATAAATTTCCAATGCATTTTCTTAATAGATTAAGAGATTCGTTAATTGAAATACTATTTAAAAAATAAATAAATACTACAATATATCAATTAAATTTGCATTCATTATAAGTATATGTGTATTTTCATAAATATTTCTTTATTAAATAGATTTACGTGCTCCGTTACATATTCTTCTAAAAAAGATAAAAAATCTTTCAAAAACAGAAATATGAATCTATCAATACAAAATTGCACGTGAAATAACTTATGGATCATTTTTTGAGGACAAAAACTTGTGTGCACACATGCATGATCCGTCTCATCCATGAGACGGGTCGCTTTTTGACCCACCCGCCCGACCCACGAACCGGCTCCAGGACCCAGGGGTCGAACCTGCCACGTGGCAGCCTCTCATAGGCCCAATTTTTTTTTTTTTTTTTTTTTAATTTTTATATTTTTTTTTCGGTTTGTCATAAGTAATAGTTACTATAACATAATGTAATGACTGTATACATATAAAGTAACAGTTTGTATACATAAAAGTAATACATATATATAGAAAAAGTAACAGTGTTTTTTTTATGTTTTCTTCGTTTGCAAAAAGTAATACTTATTACAACTAAAATGTAACGAACGTGTTACTTATATGTAATAATGTTTATACACAATTGTAACACACATGTATAGAAAAAGTAATAATTCAACCATTTACATTTTTAGAGCTAAAAACACTTGATTAGTGTTACATGTAAAAGTATTACATTATCTATAGAAATATGTTATAATTTATTTTATTAAAGTGTTACATTTACTTGTACAAACAATTACATTCATATATGAGTTGTTACTTTTCAAATGTTACTTTATTTCAAAAAATTAAATCAAAATACACAATATTTTACATTTTTGCAAAAGCATTATTACATTTCAGTATAAATGATAATTACATTTAGATATTGTTTGGGTTACATGTAATTATAGTTAGTATTACATTTGAAAAAATGGGTAAAACTTGCTTTTGTTTTTGTAAAACAGGTGTTACATTTACTTATGAACAATGTTACTTTATATGTATACAGTCATTACATTAAGTTATGGTAACTATTACTTTTGGTGAACGGCTGAAAAGCCGAAAAAACAATATAAAAACTCAAAAAAAACCAAAAAAATAAAAAAATAAAAAAATTGACATCTGGGAGGCTGCCACGTGGCGGGTTATGCCCCATGGGTCATGGGTCGACCCGTCTCATGCATGAGACGGATCCCCTTGTTCTCATGGGAGACCACCTCTTTTTTGAGAGACCGAAGTCTTCTTGGAAACCCTCCACCGAAACACTTTTTTTCTTTTTTCTTTTTTATGACGATTTTATATTTCTTTTAAGGTCAATCCGTCACTCCGCCACTTCAATGAGATACTATAATACCCATATGTGTCAAGTCCAAAAACCTTTAATAGTTGTATCTCGAAGAGCTTTTGAATAATAAAGTTTTACTTTGTAAAAAATCAATTTAATTTTATGTCCTTATAAAAAAGTAATTGTTTTTCAGGAGCTTTTGAAAAAAATTAATGCTTTCTTTAAATCATTGATGTTTTTTTTATAAAAATTTATTTCTTTTTCAATTTTTAGGCCCCCATACGTTCTTATAATTTATTTTCTTTTGATACCCCTTTTGTGATTCTTGAGGCCCTCATATTTATTAATTTTTCATATACATTTTAACTTATAATAAGTCTTTTGCAGTTATTTGAGCTCTCATATTTATTGATATTTTTATATTTATGCTGTGTATCTTTCGTCATTTTCTTGACATTCATGTTTTTCAATTACTTCATATTTTTATGTACACAATTATTCTTGCGATGGTTTAAGTCCCGCTAAATTCTTTAGATATTGCATTAGTAAAAAATTATACTAAATATTAAACGGGGCAATTTTCCCAGTAAAAATTTCGTAAAAAACATGTTTTACACTTGTTTTAGTGTAAAACGTGTATTTTAGCTTTTATGGAAATCCCATTTTTTCATCTCTTAGTGTAAACGAGTTTTTCATAATACAGACTATTATTCCTATTATTTAGATCCGCCAGTGCATCACACTACAATGACCCTCAAGCATGACAATTACGTGATAGTGATATTAAGTACGCTAAGTAACTGATTACATCTTAAACATGATTTTCTATACATCAAAATCGTATGTCGCCCTTAATTTACAATCAACCAAATCAAAATTTAGACTATTATGGCTCGAGCAAGTGTTTTGATTTCACTCATTATAACATTAATCATCTCCACCATGGCTGGGACGGGCTCGTGCAGTGTGTACGGGTGCGAGGACGTGGGGGACACGTTTGGTTGGTGCGAGCCGTACCTTGAAGGGCTTTACGACGAGCCTTCCGTTAATTGTTGTCCTGGACTTCGAAAACTTAACGGGATCGCTAAGTCGAATATTCCGGATGAACCGAGGAGGATTTGCCAGTGCATAGAGACTTTATATGACTGGCCACACTTGCCGTGGCAACAATCCTTAATTGAGGCGCTCTATATCAAGTGTCACATTCATCTTAGCTTCCCCATTTCTGAAAATATGGACTGCTCCACGTACGTATATATATTTATAATGTTTTGTTACATTTATAATGTTGCTTCTTTATTTTCTTAATTACACACTCTTAATCAAAATATATGGTTTGTTTGTAGAATTAATTAGGGGTGGAATTAAAATTTTATTTCGGAATAGAAGTAAATTTACGTGTTTGGAATAACTTTGAAGCGAATATACACATTAACTTTCAGACTTTCAGTTTAGTATTTAATGAAATATAAAAAGAATATTATTAAATCTTATCTAATCAAAATATATATTTTACAAAATAAATACTAATAATCATTAGTTTCTCATTTTTCACTATTAGCATTAAATTAACGAGTGTAACAGTAATTTTTTTTTTCGTAGGGTTAACTGAAGAACGAAGTACAGAAGAACTCTACTCTTGAGTGAAAAATTATTACTAATGATAGGTGTTACACCTTTAATCTTAAATTTATATAATTAATAGAAATATGTTATAGATTGATATACTATCTCTTTAGTTTATTTACTAAATTTTTTTTTTAAGCAAATTTTATTTACAATAATTGGGTAATCAATCAAGCATATGCCAAATCCAAAAAAAAAAAAAAAAAAAAGACTTGGCCTCCACTAATTGCAAGACCCTTACTCAGTGAACGGGTCAAATTGCTCAACAATGGTCCAAGGTCCCAACTATTATGGGCCTCTAGCTTTTTGGAGCGACTTCATCAACTACGGGACATCATAGGAAGTCCAAGGAAGTTCAAGAATGGCAACTTTCGACTTTCTCATCATCTTTCTAAAATGATTTTCGGCTAAAGCCGAGGAGGAAGCCTAGGAAATGGGGACTTCCAATTTAACACTTGGCAAGGTCTCCTAACACAAAGGGAAAGGATAACTCGCGTCCCAGTTAGGAAGGGGGTCAAGATTGTTTTATGAATATATATTACAGTTGAGGGTATTCAAATTTATCATACAAATGGGGTTAAAGTGATAATTTGGTACAATATTTTACACAAAATCAAGGGTGATGACGCCCTGAAATTTGGGCCCCTTGGGGGTACCCAAAGTATCAGAAAGAGCTCTCAAGATCATCAAACGGGTCGGATATCTGGCTATGAATATCTGTAAGATGAGCACACCGTTAGGACCAAAGCCGGGTTTGACCCCGGCTTAGGCCCTCGGGTGTGAGAATAAGATCTCTAAGGAAACTAAGAGCAAGGCCTTGAATGCCTTGGGTGTGTGTATGCGTAAGAGAGAGGGAGAGGAGAGCACTCAAGAGAGTGTAGAGAGAGAATATAGAGAATAAATCATACCTTTCACCTTAGATGAAAAGGGTAATATATATGAGGGATAAAGGGTATATTTGTCATTTTAGGGGGTCCTTCCTTTTGTGTAGGGTAGGAGTATATGGGCTGTATATTTTGGGTATAAGGCCCGTATAAGAGAGGTATAGGAATAAATATATCCAAAAAGCCAAGGCTCATTAAAGGGGGTCAAAATGTATAAATTCAACGTTTTTAGCACTAAAAAAAAACATTTTTTGAAATTTAAAGGTAGTAAAATTGACATGTTCCAAAATAAGGGAGTCGAGGGATCCCTTCTACATAACATAACTTCGTCACTGGGCGAGAGATGAAGCACAAGTTGTCAAGTTGGCGACTTCCTAGTAGAAAGCATACAGAAGGGCCAGTCAGCATTGACTAACAGTCACGAAAACAAATCAACAACTTTTGACTTGGATATTACGTATTCTGACAAAATGACAGATTTACCTTTTGATGTCCTACTGTGCGCACCCACTCAAAGAGGTGGTAACGCATTAAGGCTGGAGTGCCAGCTAGAAGGTGACAACTATCACGTACTATACTGATGCAAACACACTTTATAGAGTTATATAACCCTTTCATCCTCATTGTATTATAAGTAATTATTGGCACTTAAGCTTATGTTTAGTTCAAGTTTTGGGTTTATAAAGGAAAGGAATTTAAGAACAAGGGTAAAGGTAAAGAAATTGTTGCCAAACCTAAAGCAAACATGGCAAAAGTTGCTAATGTTGTTGTAGTGGCTAAACCAGACACTCAAAAGAATGCAATTTGTTTCCATTGCGGTGAGATTGATCAGTGAAAGAGAAATTGCAAAGCCTGTATGGAAAAGAAGAAGACAGAGAGCAATGAGATTGCTTCTACTTCAGGTATCTATGTCACGACCCGAAATCTAGGCTCTATTTTATTAGTAATAAATAATAAATAATTATTAATTATTTAATTGCTTATTTATTTATTTAAATTATTATTTATTTAAATATTTATGTGTGCAATTTATGTGTTATAATAATTTATGCCTAGCATTCTATTTGGGTCTTAATAATTAGTGGGAGTATCATAGTTGAGCTAGTTAGTTGGGGAAGGGGGCTAGGTGTAACATTTCAAAATAATTCCCCTACTCCATCTCTTCTCCCTCACCTCCCTCACCTTCTCCCTCACTCCACCCCTTTCCCAGCCCATTTCTCTCTCTCTCTCTCCAAAGAAGAAAAAGGGGTAAGTTTCTCTCTTCATCTCTCTTCATTTACTTCCTCTTCCTCTCATAATCTCTCATTTCTTAAAACTCGAAATGTGTTTAGATCGTCGATAGGATCGCGTAGAACCAAAAAGAATTGAATTCCGTCATCTTTGAGAATTTTCAAGTAAGTTGCTTTTCCCCCATTTTTATGCTAAAATGTTCATATCATGTTCATATAATGCTTTTGTTGTTATATTTGAAGTTTGGTTGAGTTTAGAATTGATTTGGAATTTATTTGAGTTTTTGGGTAAAAATGGTGAAAGCTTGAATGTGGGAATTTGGTCTTGTTTTCGGTTGCTAAAGGGTGTTGTTAAGGTCCCCTTTTGGGTTAAATGATGTTTGGGTACCTTGGAAATCTTGTTGGGGAGTGTTGATTTTGGGTGTTATGGATTTGGTATGAAAATGGTAAGGCATTTTGATGAACCCAGCTGGGAATTCCTCCCAGCCTGCAGACCAGGCGCCCGCCCGCCTTGACCCAGGCGCCCGCCTGCACCCCCTTTTCCAGCGGCCCAAACCTTCTGTTGAAACAAGTGCGCGCCTGCTCCTGCCCAAACCCTCTTCAAATAAAAAACAAAAAAAAAAATGTTCTTCTGTTTTAAAATGAATGTTCATTTTTTTCTTGATTAAAAATATAATATAGAACTTAATTTTGAAAAGGAAAAAATAATGATCTTAAACTAATTAAACTGAGTTTAAATCTTGTGTTCATATACATGTTTTTTTTTAAAAAAAATTCAACGAACACAGTAGCTTTCTTCTTGTGTTTTAATCTTTAAGAAAGTACGGAATGGAAATTTGGAAAAAAAGAAATATTCTGAAACATTAAAATCATCAACCAATTGAATATTTTTTAAATTGTGACTTCTTTTGCACACACAAAAAAAAAATCCTGGTTTTTTAAAAAGCGAAATCCTGACTTTTTTCCAGAAAGTATAATATAGACCATGAGTATGCATGTCATGTCATGTACGCTTGTAATCCTTCAAAAATAAAAATAAATGTAAGCTTGTAAGTTGTAATGTTCACTGCGGGGTTTTTTATTTATCAAAAAATTGACAAAAATCTAAATTAACATTAGTGAATATATTGGTCAAATAATATTTGCTGAAAAAATAGTTTTAAAAAAATTATAATTATAATAAATATCAATGGATATATTGGGATTGAATTTCCAAAAAATAGTTTTTTTAAAAAATAATTACCAAAACAACAACCCTAAAAAGTTATTTACCAAAGTAGCACTTTTTGGTAAAACCGGAAGTGGGGGTGCCGGTTTTAGTGTTGAATCCGGAAGTCCCACTTCCGGAATTGACCTTTTGATTTTTTTTTATTTTTTTTTCGCGAAATCTGATTTTTATTTATTTTTTTTGAATCCGGAATTGGGACTTCCGGTTTTCAATTTCTTTTTTTTTTTTTCGAAATAACAAAAAACATTAAAACCCCACCCACCGAAAGTTGATTTGGCGTTTACTTAAAACCGGAACTGCCAATTCCGGTTTTGGCTTTTTTTTTTTTTTTTTTAATGTGAAATTTCCGGAAGTGGGAATATATATAACCATTCAACCACAACTTCAGTTTTTTCATAAGAGAAAGATAAAGAGAGTTTCTGAGAAGAGAAAGAGAGAAATAAAGAGGATTTTTAAGATTTTGGCAAAATCTTAAAAAATGTTAGTTTTTTTTTTTTTTTTTTTTTTTTTTCGTTTTCTATGTTTGAAGTAAGATATTTAACTGTTGATTTAAATTTTGTTCATCCTTTTGTTATTATGCAAGTATATATATGTAAATTTAAAATATGGCCTAACAAATTTGTGTATGAAATTTGCTTGTTTATGCTCGATGTTCAATTTCTTGTGTTTGTGATTTATAAAAGTGTAGTTCATTTGTTTGTTTGTTTTTTTAAAACACATGGTGATTATAATGTTAAATTAAGGTTTTGACAATTGATTTTTTCAATTCTTAGGAATAAATATGAATGGACTTCCACTTGTTTTCTGTTGGGAATTTAGTGGTACCCCGTTGTAATCCAGATCAAGAACAACAACCCACAAGCACAATATGAGAGAATCACACACAAGAACACAAGAATTGTTTACCCGGTTCGTTCAACACATGAACTACGTCCGGGGGCAATTGCCAAGCCAATATATTATTAATCACACCTTAATAATTTGCTACCATGTGTTCTAGGTCGTATCTATGCTTATATAGCAGTACAAGGAAGATCTAAATCAAATTAAGAAGAGATTGTGTCAAAATAGGAAACAAACAATTTCTGGCCGACATACCAGGCGCCCGCCTGTAGGCCACCAGGCGCCCGCTTACTCCTTATTCCAGAAACTGATTCCCACTGTTGAGACCGGGCGCCCGCCTGGTATGGACCAGGCGCCCGCCTGCTTCTCCGCCCAGGAATTCTCCTCCGGTTTGAATCCTTCTTGATCTCCACCAACTCCCCCGACTTAGACTCCTTTTCTTCCTCGTAGTTTAGGACTCCAATCCTATCAATCTCCCACCGGAGACTAAACTAGTAAGCACAGAAACACCCACAACTCCCACCACGGAGTGAACACCTTCGAACACATTAAACCCCCCTATATTGGCTTGACATTACCGAGCCTCCCGCTCAAGTACTAAGGCGAGTTGAAACCAAGCGACGCTTCAACCTCTCCGTGTTAGATAGTTCTTGCCTCCCCAAATCAGCTTCTACCTTGATTTCTCTCCGCAAGTCTAACTTCGCCTTCTCCCTCCAGACCCACCTTCCTCGCAATGCTTCCCCTTGAAACTTGGACACACCTTGTTTCTTGCATCGTCTTCTCTTGGTCTGAACATGCTCTCTGTTAGGGCACTTGGACTTCCACACCGCGTTGATCAACTTTGTGTCCTTCTCCCCCCTAACATATCGTTTCTTGATGTCTCTCCTTTCTACACCAATAGGCCGGTTCTTTAGCCTCTTGCTCTCACCCGAGCGAATGTCGACATTGTAGGTAGAGTACAACATCTTCTCCTTAACCCCATGAGCTATCACCTTAGCTCCTTTTGTGACTTCCCAAGACCCACCAGTGAAGGTCACACCATACCCTTCATCATCAAGTTGTCCAACAGAAATCACCCTCTTCCTCAAGTCCGGAACATGCATCACATCGTGCAATTGTAAAACAGCCCCGTTAGGTGTCTTCATCAACACATCCCCCTTACCTTTGATCTTCAATGGTTGATCATCACCAAGATAGACAACCCCAAAATCTCCAGTTTTATACCGCTCCATTGTTTCTGCATCGCCACTAGCATGACATGAAGCTCCAGAATCCAACACCCAATCTTCACCTGACTGCTCCTCTCCTAGGATTAATACATCCCCATCATCCACCACGTGTGCATCACCATCCTTCTCCGGACAGTCATAACTGATATGACCCATCGTGCCACAATTGTAGCACTTGACCGGCTTTTTCCCTTTTTTCGGTCCTCCCCTTCCCCTATTTCTCTCCACCCTAAGTGCAGCCCCATCTGCGGAAGATTCTCCCCTTTTCTCTTTCCTTCTCAACTCCTCTTGAAGGATGAGATCTCGAACCTCCGTATACACCAATGGTGTTTTCGACGTACTAATCGTTGTGACAGTTACCTCCCAACTATCAGGCAATGATTTTAGCAGAAAACATGCTAACACTTCGTCGGAGAAAGTAATATCAACACTTTTCAATTGGTCCACCATACCTTTGAAACTGCCGATATGACTCGCTGCTGTCTGCCCCTCTGACATCTTTGTATTCGCAAACCTCTTTATCAAATGCACCTTATTGATATTCGACGGCTTCTCATACATGTCTGACAGCATCTGTAGCAACCCCACCGTTGTCTTGGCCTCCATCGCGTTCCGTGCAACGTCGTCGGTTAGAGCGCTCCTCACCGCTCCTAACGCCTTCCGATCTAACGTCTCCCAATCCCCTTGTGACATGTCTTCGGGTTTCTCCTTTAAGGGTTTATGAAGATCCTTACAATAAAGGTAATATTCAACCCTTGTCCTCCAAAACGTGAAATTCACACCGTTGAATTTCTCGATTGAGTTCTTCATCTTGATTGCTTCACAAAGTCCCCAAGAACGTGATTCAAAATTAATCAACTAATGAAACTTTGAATCCTCCTAACCAAAGCTCTTGATACCAGTTTTTGGGGATTTAGTGGTACCCCGTTGCAATCCAGATCAAGAACAACAACCCACAAGCACAATATGAGAGAATCACACACAAGAACACAAGAATTGTTTACCCGGTTCGTTCAACACATGAACTACGTCCGGGGGCAATTGCCAAGCCAATATATTATTAATCACACCTTAATAATTTGCTACCATGTGTTCTAGGTCGTATCTATGCTTATATAGCAGTACAAGGAAGATCTAAATCAAATTAAGAAGAGATTGTGTCAAAATAGGAAACAAACAATTTCTGGCCGACATACCAGGCGCCCGCCTGTAGGCCACCAGGCGCCCGCTTACTCCTTATTCCAGAAACTGATTCCCACTGTTGAGACCGGGCGCCCGCCTGGTATGGACCAGGCGCCCGCCTGCTTCTCCGCCCAGGAATTCTCCTCCGGTTTGAATCCTTCTTGATCTCCACCAACTCCCCCGACTTAGACTCCTTTTCTTCCTCGTAGTTTAGGACTCCAATCCTATCATTTTCATGTGCTATTGGGGAGGAGATGATGAAAATCCGTTTGAAGGTGAACATTATGAAAAGGGGCCAAACAAACATCTTAAGGCTAAAACTCGTTGGAGGTATAAAAAGTTGATTAAGAGGTTATGTAATGCGATTGGTGTAGATCGACATTTTGTTCAATTACAAGTTATTTGTAGATATCCTCATGTAATTGGTCATGGAGTTGCAAATTACATTCCTTTTATCATTGAGGATGATGCATGTATGGACCTCATGTTTGATGTTGCTACTCAGTTTGTTGGGATGTCTAGCTTACAGTTGTATGTTAAGATAAGTTTAGTTGATAATGTAAATGTTGATGAAGGAGAGGAAGAGGGGGTGGGAGAGGAAGACTATGGTCATGAGGCAGATAACCTTCAGATGGGTTCTTTAAGCTGCCACCGTGGGTGGGACTTTGGAGCAAGTTCATCAAGACATGTGGAAGAGGAAGAGGGAGAGGAAGAAGAAGAGGAAGAGAGAGGGGGCGAGGAAGACATAAATGATTTGTTTAATAAAGAAGAGGAAGATGAAGATTATGAAGAGATGATTGACTCGTACATAAATGAAGGTCATGATGATGGATATGAAGATGAGGATAGTGCTACTGATGTTAGTGATAACGGGAGTGATGATGGGGTGAGGGAAGATTTGAGAGTGGAATTGGTTTCTTATGAAGAGCAGCAAAATCAATACTATGGTAGAGCAGAGTATCCTTTTTATCAAGATATTGGGAAAGGATCAGAGATTTATGATGATAACCAATATAAGTTTGATGTTTGGAATGCAGAAGAGGAAGGATCAGAAATTTACAAAGGTCTTCGGTTTGCAAAGAAGTTTGAGGTTCAACAGAAAATGAAGATATTTCATATTACGAAGAATCTGCGGTTCAAGGTAAAAAGAAGCACACCCAGCAAGTGGACTATTGAGTGTTGGGCGAAAGATTTCCCATGTAATTTTAATGTGAATGTGAGTTTGAAGAACGGTACGTATTGGGAAATAACAAAATACATTGGTCCTCATTGTTGCTTGGCTACAGGAATAAACCAAGATCATCCTAACTTAGATGCTAAGTTCATAGGACGAGAGGTTTTGAGTATGGTGAAGGCTGATCCTGAGTTGAAAATTGGAGTTGTGAGGGCGGAAATGCATGCACGATTGGGGAAGGATATTTCATATAGGAAGGCTTGGTGTGGTAAACAAAAAGCCATTGCAGAGGCTTATGGAGACTAGAAAGAATCTTATGGAAAGTTGCCGCGTTTGTTAGGAGCTATCCAAAAGTTTAATCCTGGAACCATTGTGGAGTATTCGAAACAAACTTGTCCTGGTACTTCATCTACGTTTGACGCTGCGTTCTGGGCATTTGGCCCTTGTCTACATGCATTTTCTTATTGTCGTCCTGTCATTTCTGTTGATGGCACATTTATGCATGGAAGATATAAAGGGGTTATACTTATTGCCATGGGTGTTGACGCGAATGATAGTTTGCTTCCTCTCGCATTCGCTATTGTTGAGAAAGAGGACTACCGTAACTGGAATTGGTTTCTAGAGCTTGTTTGCAAACATGTTATCAGGGGTCGTGAATGTTGCTTGATATCGGATCGTCATCTTGGCATCCTTTCCACCACTGCACAGGATTCTTGGCCACGAACAGTTGTACACAGATGGTGCATGTTGCATAAGAGAGCAAATTTTCTACAAGGTCGCAAGGGTGTTGGCTTGAAAGATCTTTTTTGGCGTGGTGTTAGCACCACCCAGGAAAGGAAGATGCAAATGTATCTGAGGCAGATTCATATAATCGACCCTGAGGCATATAAATGGTGGGAGTTTTTGGATAGAAAAAAATGGACTTTGGCATATGATGGTGGATACAGGTATGTGATTAAGACTACCAATTTGTCAGAAGTTTTTAATGGGGTGATGAAAGGAGCTCGTGGGATGCCTGTTTCAGCAATTGTTGAGACTTCCTTCTATAGGTGTGTGGCATATTTTCAAAGTAGACTGGAGACATCAATAAGGGCTATAGGGGGGGATATCACTAATGCCACACGAAAATTCAGTCACAGGCTTGATATGAAGTACCGGCACAACGAGAATAAGGCCGGGTATCATCATGTTACGAGGTTTAACACTACGTCAGTGGGTATTTTTGAAGTGACAACGAGACATCGGGGTGACAGAGGTGGACACGTTCAAGTTGTGAAATTGGGTGAACAAAAATGCACTTGTGGAAAATGGGTCCAATTTCATTACCCATGTTCGCATGCTATTGCGTGTTTCAAAGCGCAAAACATCGATAGTGTGGGCTACATCTCAGAGTTTTACAACCTTGACTTTTACCACAAGACATGGAGGGGTACTTTTCAACCGATCCATGATGAGGCCTATTGGAACGTGGACGGTTTTGTCCCCATTTTTACACCGAACGAGGACCATAGACGCGATAGGCAAGGGAGACCCAAGTCAAGGAGATTGAGAAATACTATGGATTGGCAAGTTGCCAAAAAAAAGAATCGTTGTGGGATTTGCAAGGTTGAAGGTCACACGCGAAGGAAGTGTCCAACTCGTAGGGCTTAGAATCAAGTCGTTTTTTCATCTTTCGTTTTGAAATTTCTGTAATATTTTAGAATTTTATGTATTGTGGTTTTATTTGAACTTGTAATATATTCAACCGTTGTTAACATGTAATTTCATTTAGTAATGTGAAATATATGTTTTTTTTTATAAACAAATGATTGGAGCGGATTTTGTGAGCAAGATTTTTGTGAGTAATTAATTACAGCTGCATGCAAAATGGGAGAGAGAGAGAGACTTGAGAGAGAGCATTGACTGATCAGAGATGGAGGGTTAGACTAGCCTCTCTGACATTGCATTTACTGTGATGTAAATGTTGAGTACTCCCTCCGTCCCTATTTACTTTACAAAATCCCAAAAAGAAAAAATTTAAACTTTTGTAAGGTAAATAGGGACGGAGTGAGCACACTTTTTAAGCCTAAATCATAGAAATATGAAGAATTTTTTAGGACAACGAAAAATAGCAAATGAGAAGATTATTTTGTGGGACGGAGGGAGTATTATTGAAAAACCCGTGACTTTTGGCGTTTAAACCCGTGACCAGCTGCATGTTATGTACTTTTGCCTTCTTTTTTTTTTTTTTGAAACTGGAACTGCCAATTCCGGTTTTGATTTTTTTTTTTTTTCGAAATATGGATCTTAAAATTTCCTTAAAAACCCCACCCATCCACCTTCATTTCGAAAAGAGAAAGGGAGAGAGCAGTGGAAAAAAAAAAGAAAGAAAAGAAGAAAAGAAAAGAAAAGAGAAAGAAGAAGAGGAGGAAGAGGAAGAAGAAGAAGAAGAAGGAGGAAGATTTGTTCTTAAAAAATTGTAAGTTTTTTTTTTTTAATTATTTTTATATTTTGTAATTTTAAAACCGGCAGTCCGAATTCCGGATTTTTCAATTCTAATATGATAATTATTTTTTTAAGTAAAATATTTTTTTAAGGCTGTTTTTTACATACTTAGACTAGGATTTTGAAGGCTGTTTTTGACATACTTAGACTAGGATTTGGCAAAAAGTGATAAAACAAATTTTGTTGTACTCTGTATGATCTTTCTATAGGCTGTTTATTTGATTAATTTGGACTTAAATTGAATGAGTTATGGTTGCTCAAAGTTGAGTATTTAATCAAAATCTTGATTTTTACATGATTTTGAAGGCTGTTTTTTACATACTTAGACTAGGATTTGGCAAAAAGTGATAAAACAAATTTTGTTGTACTCTGTATGATCTTTCTATAGGCTATTTATTTGATTAATTTGGACTTAAATTGAATGAGTTATGGTTGCTCAAAGTTGAGTATTTAATCAAAATCTTGATTTTTACATGATTTTGAAGGCTGTTTTTTACATACTTAGACTAGGATTTGGCGAAAAGTGATAAAACAAATTTTGTTGTACTCTGTATGATCTTTCTATAGGCTGTTTATTTGATTAATTTGGACTTAAATTGAATGAGTTATGGTTGCTCAAAGTTGAGCATTTAATCAACAATTCAATTTAACTTGGTCCTAAATTCTCTGTTTTAGATGAATCAATACGCAGCGCAGCCTTTTGCTGATCCAGGGCCGATAGATACATCAGTATTGACTTCACAGGCATTACATCGATCACAATTTATATGGGATGGTCAAGAAGTTGAGCGATTAAGAATTAGACCTTCAACTAGGCTTCCAAATATATTAGATTGGAGGATAGAGCAGAAGTTAAATGATACAGGATTTTATGGGGTTCACAAATTGGGTCATTTCCAAATTGATTGGCATTTGATAGAGGCGTTGGTTGAGAGATGGCGTCCGGAAACGCACACATTTCATTTACCCGTTGGAGAGATGACAATCACTTTGGAGGATATTGGTATGCTAACTGGACTTCCTGTAGACGGAGATGCAGTCATTAGTGATGAAACTTATAAGTCTAAGGATGAGTGGATTGCGTTATGCCAAACTTTACTTGGTATTACACCAACTCCC
The DNA here is from genome assembly GCA_026119855.1 of Campanula takesimana. Taxonomy (NCBI): domain Eukaryota; kingdom Viridiplantae; phylum Streptophyta; class Magnoliopsida; order Asterales; family Campanulaceae; genus Campanula; species Campanula takesimana. The sequence goes on along the minus strand of JAOWBW010000296.1, from coordinate 2,119,581 downwards.
ACAGAAATGAAATCCAATTCCTTGTCTGTTGCAAGGATTCTACAAGCCTTCCCTCACTTTGATGCACTTCCCGCACGCGCTGAAGGGTGGTTGGTTGAGAGGTACGCCCGAGCATATATTTTTCTATGCTTAGGAGCGAATCTTAGGGGTACATGACACATGCTACTGCCTATGAGAGTTTGGTAAGATTTATATAATGCTTTTTCCATTTTTTTACAATTATATTTGCTATAATTATATTTCTTATTTCTTTAACAGATTCAAAACTTGCAACAACTATACATCTCCAACAACTGTGAGTATAACCGTGCAATTATCCGACAATCGTTGACAACGATTCGGGAAGTGCAACGACTAGATGCCCACCAAGCTAACCCCCCACCACCACCACCACCACCACCACCACCACCGCAAGATCATGGACAAGGTATGTTACAGAGGCGAAGTCAGTTACAGGATGAGGAGGAAGAAGAGGAGGATGAGGAGGAGGAGGAGGAGGAGGAGGAGGAAGAGGAGGAGGAGGATCTTTCAGCACCACCACCACCACCACCGAAATATCGTGGACAATGTAATGCAGAGGGGGGAATTGGATGATTATCGAACATGTTTGATTATAATCAGTTTTCACATTCACAGATGCAAAATTTTGGTAACTTCAATCTACCAAGTGGGCAGAGCGGCATCACACAAAGAAATGTTCCTCAGACTCCAGAGCCTTCCTTCGGATTTCAGCCATATGCTGGTAGTAGTATTCCTATTCCTCCATTCAGTGTTCCATCTTATAGTGGGAATGGTAGTACTCATATAGACCCTACTCCTTCATCGTCATCACAGCAACCACGACAACAATCATCATTACTATCTCGCTTCATTAGAAGAACAAATAGGAGGGAAACACGTCGTCCTGCAACTTACACCCCATCCGATCATCCTTAAGGGATTTTTATCTTATGTGACCGGGATGTGGTCACTATTTATGTAGTCTCTGACGATGTACTGTTTCTTTCTATATTGTTATTTTATCTATTTAAAAATTTGTGTTATTGTTATTTTAGGTTTTGTAAAAAATAGTATGGAAATTTAGTTATCATTAATTAACTGAACTTTCAAAACCGGAACTGCGAATGCCGGTTTTATCAGAAATCTCAAAACCGGAACTGTTAATGCCGGTCTTATCGAAAATCTCAAAACCGGAACTGCCAATCCCGGTTTTATCACATTTATCTCTCTTTAAAAAGATCGGTTAACTCAAACCTAACGTATCCATCCCTCCTCTATTCTTCCATCCAAACCTCCGCCCCTCGACCTCAAAACTAATTCATCTTCAAAATGGATCCATCGCTCCCCCGCTGGTATCTTGGAGGACGACCTCTTCCTGGTCATCCTGGTCAACCCTCTAATCCGCAATCTAATCTCTCTCAAATCGAACAAGAGTTAGAATCTCCACCGCCTCATATTATACCTGGTCCCGCCGGTGTCGCACAGTCCGCCATGCGTCGGCATCGCTCCGGAAAAGCTCATGTCTCTCAGGGACCCCCGATGTCGACACAAGAGTCCATAAGGAGAGCGATTGAAGAGCCGGTGGAGGATGAACATTTCCAGCGCAGACCTTGGCTATCTGCAATGGAGTATCTCACTGCAGAGGGTACATATTATCTGTTGAAAATGATCAAGGAGAAATGCGATAAATATGACAGGGTGGAACAGGTATAATATTAATATTATTTATAGTTAAGGTTAATATTTAAAAATAATTGGTCGTTATTTTTTTGGTCTATTAGGTTGTTGTTGTTGTCAAGGAGTGCACACGAAGTGATTATGGCTCTCTTTTTGTGACTTTGAAAGATCCTACGGATACAATTGAAGCTACCATTGGTGACAAAGTGCTTAAGGAAAGTGAGTATGGAAGTGACATATGTGTTGGTGCTGTTCTGATTCTTAAGCAGGTATGAAATATTTTCCTTAACATTACACTCCCTAAAGATATTTTCCTTAACATTTTGTTCTAAATGTTTTGTTTTGTTGATCTATTAGGTTGTTGTCTTCGCCGTCTCACGCTAAAAAAAAGTCCTTAACATTACACTTTCCAATGTTTTTAAGGTATTCCCTAAGGATTGTTGAGTTAATTTGTTGGATATGTAATATTTGGATTTATGTCGGATTTCCTATGTGACCGGGATGTGGTCACTGAATATTTGGACTTATGTAATATTAACTATGTGACCGGGATGTGGTCACTCAATATTTTGACCTATGTAATATTTACTATGTGACTGGGATGTGGTCACTGAATAATTGGATTTATGTATTATATATTTCCTATGTGACCGGAATGTGGTCACTGAATAATTGGATTTATATATTATTTATTTCCTATGTGACCGGGATGTGATCACTAAGTGTTTGAATGTATTAATGTTGGATTTGTGGAGAAGTTTATTCTATCCTATAAAATCAACGTTTTCCAATGCCAGATATTCAGTTCCGGATTCAAGCAAAAAAAAAAAAAAATCCCAGATTTCGCGAAAATAAAAAAAACAAAAGGTCAAATAAAACCACAATACATAAAATTCTAAAATATTACAGAAATTTGTGAACAAGTTTATTTATTTATTTATTTCTTTCCTATGTGACCGGAATGTGGTCACTAAATAAAACCACAATACATAAAATTCTAAAAAAATAATAATCATTTCTTTCTTCTTCTTTTTTTCCCCTATGCCTTCTCCCTTTCCTATGTGAACAAGTTTAATGTTTTTTGTTATTTCGAAAAAAAAAATAAAAAAAAAAATTGAAAACCAGAAGTCTCAGTTCCGGATTCAAAAAAAATAAATAAAAATCAGATTTCGCAAAAAAAAAAAAAAAAAAAAAGGTCAATTCCGGAAGTGGGACTTCCGGATTCAACACTAAAACCGGCACTCCCACTTCCGGTTTTACCAAAAAGTGCTACTTTGGTAAATAACTTTTTAGGGTTGTTGTTTTGGTAATTATTTTTTTAAAAAACTATTTTTTGGAAATTCAATCGATATATTGGTCCAATAATGTTTGTAGAATAAATAGTATTTTATCTAAGTGATTTGAATTGGAAATGTATTCAATATTTTAAAAAGGTAAGTGTTTAAGGGTAATTGTGTCAAGACATTTATTAATTCTCCTAAAATTAAGCATATGTAGTGGATGAGTATATTATGTAGTGGCAATAGCCACTCCCATAAATATATTATTTTCATGTTCTCACGGAGTAGAATATGAACCCACAATAATCTTTGTCCAACGACAAACGATTCTTGCAAGGAAATGTACACAATTTCATTCACACACAACATATTTTTTCAACATTATGAAATCACTTTATCTAGTGGTTTAATTCTTGTTTTGAACAATTGTTATTATGTCCGGATTTTAGTAGAATTATTATTTCAATTACTTGTTTAGATAATGAAGGTTATAGATTGCTTATTGGGAATAAGAGGTTTTCTATTTATTTTAATGATATGCTTTATTGTACTACAAATTAATTTAACGATCTTTATGTTGAGAATGGAAATAATGATAATTTATATAACATAAATGAGAAATCTAAACCCAATGATGAAAATCACACTTATATGTGGAATTGCCGTCTTGGTCATATTAATTAAATACGTATTTCTAAGCTCCATGGGGGCGGACTTTTGGGCTCAAAAGATTTTGAATCCTATGGGACTTGCGAGTTTTGTTTATTTGTAAAAATGACTAAGACACCTTTTACTAAGAGTAGTGAAAGGGCTGGTAAACTATTGGGCCTAATACACACCAATGTATGCGGACCATTAAGTAGTAATGCTAGGGGAGGACTTCAATACTTCATAACATTCACTGATGATTTTAGTAGATATGGCTATGTCTACTTGATGAAAAATAAAGTGAATCATTTGAGATATTTAGAATATTTCAAAATGAAGTACAAAATCAACTTGGTAAAACTATCAAGGCACTTCGATCCGATCTTGGTGGTGAATATTTAAGCCAATAATTCATAATAAAAATTGTGGAATTATTTCGCAATTAACTCCACCCAGAACACCATAATGGAATGGTGTGTCTGAGAGGAGAAATCGGACTTTATTGGATATGGTTCGGTCTATGATGAGTCAAATTGATCTTCCATTGTCCTTTTGGGATTTATACATTAGAAATTGCTGCGCTCACACTAAATAATGTTCCAACTAAATCAGTTCCTAAAACACCATATGAGATGTGGACCGAAATAAATACTAATCTTTCTTTCATGAGGATTTGGGGCTGTGAGACTTATGTTAAGAGACTTGTCACTGACAAACTCTCACACAAATCTGATAAATGTATTTTCGTGGAATATCATAGGAAAACCAAAGGATATTACTTTTATAACCACACGAACAACAAAGTGTTTGTTGTTCGGGATGGTACCTTTCTAGAGAAAGAGTTTATCTCCAAAGGAATCTGTGAGAGCAAAGTAATCTCGAAGAGGTTCGAGAACCAAAAAATAACATTGAACCGATGGTGGAATCTGAACAAGTTACACAAGGAGTTGTGGAACCCATTCAAGATACACAAGTTCGTCGTAAATCTAGTAGGTTACGATCTGAACCCGTGAGATATGATTTCTCGTGACAGATAGTAATGAAGTAGAAATCAAGTAGAAATCATTGAGAATGATGAACCTACTTCCTACCAAGAAGCGATGTCTACTCCTGATTCAGATAAATGGCTTGGAGCCATGAAATCAGAATCCAATCCATGCATGATAATCAAGTTTGAAACTTGATAGATGCACCCGAAGGTGTAAAAACAATAGGATGCAAATGGGTTTTCAAAAAGAAAACTGACATTGATAGAAAGTTGCATACTTATAAAGCTAGACTTGTAGCGAAAGGTTATAGGAAAATTCATAGTATTAACTATGATGAAACCTTTTCAGACGTATCAATGATCAAGTCTATAAGAATTTGAATTGCCATAGCCGCATATTATGACTATGAGATATGACAAATGGTCGTCAAAACAACGTTCCTTAACATGAACTTACTTGAGAATGTGTATATGACACAACCTGAAGGTTTTTGTAAATCCAGAAAATTCCAACAAAGTATGCAAGTTGCACAAATCCATCTATGGATTAAAGCAAGTCTCTAAGAGTTGGAATATTCGATTTGATGAATCGATCAAAGAGTTTGACTACATCAAGAACGAAGATGAATTGTGTATACAAGACAATTAGTGGGAGTGTAGTATTATTTCTAGTGCTATATGTTGATGACATATTTCTCATTGGAAACGATGTTCCTGCACTTCAGTCTGTAAAAAATTGGTTAGGAAAATGTTTTTCAATGAAAGATATGGGTGAAACCGCTTATATCCTTGGTATTAAGATCTATCGTGATAGAATAAATAGATTGATTGGTTTAAGTCAAAGTACATACATTGACCGGGTTCTTAAAAGACTCCGTATGGAGAACTCTAAGAGAGGTAACCTACCAGTGTTACATGGTAAAAGTCTTAGCAAGACTCAGTATCCTCAGACAACTGATGAGCGTGAATGTATGAATAGAATCCCATGTGCTTCTGCAATTGGATCCATTATGTATGACATGATATGTACTAGACCGGATGTCTCTTATGCTTTGAGCATGACGAGCAGATACCAATCGGATCCTGGTGAGAGTCACTGGATAGCTGTCAAGACGATTCTTAAGTACTTGAGAAGAACTAAAGATTCATTCTTGATATATGGATGTTTGGAAGATGATCTTATTATAAGGGATTACACAAATGCAAGCTTCCAAACTGACAAGGATGATTATAGATCGCAATATGGTTTTTTGTTTATGCTAAACGGTGGTGATGTAAGCTGGAAGAATTCTAAGCAAAGTACTATAGCTCATTCTACAACGGAAGCTGAGTATTTAGCTGTATCAGATGCTGCTAATGAGGCTGTTTGGATCAAGAAATTCATTACTGAATTAGATGTGGTTCCTAGCATCACTAATCCAATAGACCTTTATTGTGATAATAATGGTGCTATTGCTCAAGTAAATGAACCAATAACACATCAAAGTTCCAAACACATACTTAGGCGTTTTCATCTCATTCAAGAAAGCGTAGAGAGGGAGGACGTAAAAATATGCAGAGTACCAGCTGATGATAACATAGCTGATCCGCTAACAAAGGGACTTCCACAAGCAAAACTTGATGGTCATGTTAGGTCTATGTGTATTAGATATATTGATTGGGCCTAGTGCAACTGGGAGATTATTGGTGTATATGCTATAGGCACGTTATATGAACGCTCTTATTGTTTCTTTACTATGCAAACACGAATCCATAAAATGCTCATACGATATAGCGACACAAGAAGCATCAACACAGCATCCTCATCCTCAATCTTGGCATCTATATTACGTAAATCATGTAATATAGAAGTAAACTTACGTAGATGGTCATCTATTGGCATACCTTCCACCATTCGGAGCGTAAACAACTTTTTCTTTAGATAAAGCTTGTTGGTCAATGTCTTAGTCAACATGTCTTCCAACAACAACCACAAGGTACCACCGGAATCTAAATCTGGTATGTTGACTAGAACTTTATCATCCAAACATATGATAATTTTTGAATGAACCTCTCATCTAGATCCACCAAATCTGCCGCTTCCGCCTCTGCTGCTTTTTGGTCCTTCTCCGAAATCTATACTCTAGCTGGAGTAGATCCAGTGGATATAGCTTTTCCCATAGGATTTCTTCGACCCTTTATCGCTATAGCCACGGGGACCCATAAACCCTTGTCCCTCAAGAGTGCCTTCATCTTTACTTGCCATAAAGTAAAGCTATTCCTCCCATTAAATTTGTCGATCAATGATTCAAATCTTTGATCCATCTTCTCCTCTACAGTGGAAAACCCTAGATCTCTAAGCAACTAAGCTCTGGTGCCACTTGTTAGAGAAAAATTAAGAACGATGGTAAAATAAATAATCAAATCGAACACAAATATTTACGTGGTTCACCAACTTTCCTACGTCCATTGGCGGAGGGAGAATATATTACTTTCAATGATGATTACAAAAGACGATCTCTCTATCTTGTTGCATGAATTATTAAGTCTAATAATTATGTCAACCTAAATCCTATATCTCTTCTTGTAACTCTCGAAGATGAACAACTCGTTGTATATATGCTAGGGGAGAGGGTTATATTTATAATCATAAATACAAAAAACCCTAGGGATGAAGAATTCCTATTTCTTGTGTACAAAATAATTTGATTCTCAGTAAGAATCTACTTTCCTAATTTTTGAATAACTCTTTGTACCAATACAGACCAATTACGACAGAAGAGGTATGGAATAAAAATCCCCAAAAGACTTCACTTTATTCCACGCTAAAACTACATCACACGCATGTTTTGCCACCGGGAACGATTCCGGCTGGTGGGCACAAGTCGTTCTCGGTCCCTCAATCGGACCGGTGTGTTTTTCTCGAGTGCCAGTCGTTCCACCAATAAAAACTCGTTACTCACTTTTTCTTTCATACTTTATTATTCATACTCATAATTATTTTTCTTGATCTCCAATAACATTAAACTAGCAACTTTAGTCCGGTATGGGTATGAGACGGAAGAAGTAACTTACTCCTTCTGTCCCATTTTAAACTTTAAAGTCAAAGCAAAATTTGTCAACTTCATTGTATTTTGACTATTGATTTAGAGAAAATTTGATTATCCTATTGAAAAACTAAAAGTTACTTGTGAGAATATTGATAATGTTGAATCAAAAACAATTTTTAAATTTTTTATTAAGATAATTAATTACTCCACCCGTCCCAATTTAAAGTTCTTAGTTTGACTTTGCACGGAGATTAAGAAAAAGTAAATGTTGTGAGTATAAAAAGTAAAGTGAGAGAGAGAAAGTGGGTAGGGAGTTTTTGTTGTGAGAATGACAAGTGAGTCCCACTTTCCATTTTAGGTAATAAAGCAAAGTAAGAACTTTAAATTGGGACAAACTAAAAAGGAAAGTAAGAACCTTAAAGCGGGACAGATGGAATATATTATAAGTGTTTAGTCAAAGTACAAGTAAGTTGACAAATTTTCCTTTGACTTTGAAGTTTAAAATTACTCGTATAAATATTGTACACTTGCCCCACCTCGGGTCGACTGGATGATACTCCCTCCGTCCCAGACTAAGATTCTTGCTTTCTTTTTTGGTTTGTCCCAGACTAAGACTAAGGTTCTTAGTTGTTTTATTACCTAAAATGGACCATGGGACCCACTTATCATTCTCACAACAAAAACTCCTTACCCACTTTATCTCTCCTACTTTCTCTTACTTACTTTTTCATATTCACAACATTTACTTTTTCTTAATCTCTGTGTAAACTCAAACTAAGAACCTTAGTCCTGGACGGAGGTAGTAGCATCTTTGATCTTTGACAGAGTCAAGAGAACCTCAGACGCGGAGGGACGTGAGGTGAGATCATGAGCCACACAGCTGCTAGCAAGCTGTGCCATGGAGTAAGCCAAGTCGAGTGAGTACTCATCCTTGAGATTAGCGTCCATGAGCCCTCCCACCTTCTCTCTCACACTCTCCCCTCCTCCAAGAACCTCCGTTATTCTTGAAGACAGCTGCAGTTCTTCCTCCGGCGCCGCTTCCTTTCCCGTCAATAGCTCCAACATGATCACTCCTAATGCAAACACATCCATCTTAGTGGTGATCAATCCGATATCGATGTATTCTGGAGGCATATAACCATATGTCCCAACCACATGTCTGGTTAACTGCAGCCCTTCTTCATTCACGCTCCTTGCCAAGCCAAAATTAGTGATCTTGGCTCGCATCTGACTGTCGACAAGTACATTGCTGCTGTTCAAGTTCTTGTGGATGTAAGGGGGATTGGTAAAATCGTGAAGGTAATTCAAAGCATTGGCAATATCGTAAGAAATCTGAACCCTCTCCTTCCAATTCAGTACCGAAAGGGTATCTTTGAGTGACCCATTTTCAGCATACTCGTAAATGAGATAGGTGTTGCCTTGGTGGAGGCAGAAACCAGAGAGCTTGATAATGTTCGAATGATTGATCTGTTTTAGAATATTTATCTCGCTGGATACATCACCCTCCATAATCTTGACGGCCACATTACCTCGATAGACTTGCCCCTTTAGCCTGTTTTCTTCAGTGAAGTGGCCTGTGGCTGCTTCCAAGTCCTGGTAATTGTAAACAGTAAGCCGTTTTGTAGAAACCAACCATGGATTGTTACTGCGCATGGTCAGGGGGGAGTAATTGGATAATTCAGTGACATGATCTGTTGTTTGGGTTCGAGGGGTAGCAGGGAAAGTGGCAGCATAAACACGCACTCTGCCTGTTCGATGAAAGTACCAAAGCAGGAAACTAGATAAGAAGAGCATGAGGAGGAGGACGCTTCCCATTCCAATTCCAATACCAGCCAAAACCCATCTGCGAGAAGAGTTGTTATCGTTGCTGCCAGCACCACCGTAGGTAATGAACTGCTTCGGGAAGAGTGGAATGAGGAGAGGAGTAAAAGGGAAAATGGGGCTGTCGAAGGAGAGTTCGTTGGCCTCAAGTATAGTTAGAGGGTCAGAAATCCCAAAGGTCAAAGAGATGGAAGAAATGGAGTCCCCCCAAGTAACGATATAGGTGAGAATGGAACTGATGCCAGAAGCTGTCTGATTAGGAGTGGGACAAGCGCATCGGAGTGGGACAGAAATGTCCATCCCAACCGCGAGCTGGCCATTGTTGTAGGGGTTGTGATTGATCAGGGCCTGACAAGTGGTGAGACCGTCATACGTGTTATTGGCAATGGAAAAGAAGGTTTCATCGAGGCTTTTCAAAACATAAGAGGCACGGTAATCATAGAACAAACGATGCGAAAGTGGAGAGGAGGAGCAGGAGCAGTTGGAGATGGGGATAACGAGGAGGGTGTCAGAAGGGATGGTGGAATGGGTGGAAGATAATCTGTTAATTCCGACAATGGAGATGGGGTCCACATGGAGGAGGGAAGCAATTGAAGAAGGGGTGTTATATAAAGGGGGTTGAGATCGGAAGGTGAGATAGGAGGAACATGAAGGAGAAACATTGCTACAGAGGAAGCCGAGGGCAGTGGTGTCGTCAAGGTCGCAGTCGAGGTATTTGTCCTTGATGTAAGTCTGTTGGGATTGGGATACATTGATGATCATCATAATGCAGAATTGAAGCAGTAGTAGAGATTTTGATGATAATAGACGTAGCCGCTTCATCTTCCCTTTACTTGAGTTTGGAAAGGTATTGAAGATGAATAGGAATGAGAATGGGGCATAACGTGTTAAATGGAAGCAATTTGGACCAGAATCTTGCATGAGTCAACTGCCTTATTGCTCAAAACTCTGAGCTACTACTTTATTTTTCAAAATTGCACAACTTTTTCAATGGTAATAGTTACGACTGACTTACGACCATTTCTTATTTACATGGAGCAATTTACACGTTGAACTTTTTATGCAGGGATGATGTCGCTGTTCAGTTGTAACGAGTGTTGAAATGTGGTCAAATTACTGTGGTCGAGATTCGGTCACATCCTTTTTCTTTTTCCCCTTATTTATACTCACGGACAGGGACGTAGCTAGAAATTTGAGTCTAGGTCAAATTGTTAACCTTAAACAACAAGGATGATTTTTATAACAAAATGGGTGGGTTCTATCTTGTTTATATCAATGTTTAAAACTCAAACGGGCTAGAAATATTGAATAAAAAGTATATATTATTTCTTTCTTAACATAAATATTAAAAAAAATATATATATTTTTGGTTGAGAATAAATTTAATCATATTTTATTCTTTCATTTATTTTAAGACGGAAAGAATATAATTCATATAAACACAAATTATGAACGATATAAGTGTAAGATGATGACAATTCATCTAATAAACTAAGAAAAGAATTAAAATTAGCCTAATTAACTGAAAAATAAATTGGGACAGAGTGAGAATTACTAATTAACTTAAAAATTTCAATTGAAAAAAAAGCTTCCCAATCAACAACGTTGAAATTCCTCCGGAACGACACTCGGCCTCGGCAATTAACCGAATGTGCAGGTTTAAATTTAAATTCATCTAATACAAGGACAAGAATGATAGAGCAATGCGGAGCACAAAATAGAGTCACAAAATCTTGCTACAAAATGAGGTGGCGATATTTTATTGGTCGCATCAATAGTGGACCCGCAACACTCTAATTAAAAACACCAATAAAATCATGACAAAGACTTAGGTGAGAACACTGTGACCCGTCTCATGGATGAGACGGGTCATTTTTGACCCATGACCCGGCCCATTGAAACCAGCCCCATGACCCAGGGGACGACCCTGCCACGTGGCAGCCTCTCATAGGCCAAAAAAAAAAATTTTTTTTTTGCTTTTTTTAAAAAATTTTATATTTTTTTTTCGGTTTGTCAAAAGTAATAGTTACTATAACATAATGTAATGACTGTATACATATAAAGTAACAGTTTGTATACATAAAAGTAATACATATATATAGAAAAGTAACAGTTTTTTTTTTGTATGTTTTCTTCGTTTGCCAAAAGTAATACTTATTACAACTAAAATGTAACGAACGTGTTACTTATATGTAATAATGTTTATACATAATTGTAACACATATGTATAGAAAAAGTAATAATTCAACTATTTACATTTTTAGAGCTAAAAACACTTGATTAGTGTTACATGTAAAAGTATTACATTATCTATAGAAATATGTTATAATTTCTTTTATTAAAGTGTTACATTTACTTGTACAAACAATTACATTCATATATATGAGTTTGTTACTTTTCAAATGTTATTTTTTTTCAAAAAATTAAATCAAAATACACAATATTTTACATTTTTGCAAAAGCATTATTACATTTCAGTATAAATGATAATTACATTTAGATATTGTTTGGGTTACATGTAATTATAGTTAGTATTACATTTGAAAAAATGGGTAAAATGAGCTTTTGTTTTTGTAAAACAGGTGTTACGTTTACTTATGAACAATATTAATTTATAAGTATTCAGTCATTACATTAACTTATGGTAACTATTACTTTTGGTCAACGGTTGAAAAACCGAAAAAATAATATAAAAACTCAAAAAAAATAATAATAATTTTTTTTGACCTCTGGGAGGCTGTCACGTGGCGGGTCATGCCCATGGGTCATGGGGCGACCCGTCTCATACATTAGACGGATCTTCTTGTTCTCATGGGAGACCACCTCTAGAATCATTGAACCTAAAATTTTATAACTTTTTTATGACTTTAGTATTATTCAGAATGGTATCCTCCATTTGTTTCAGCATCACAATCACTCTTACATTGATGTCTCGCACCATGGGCAAGTATATACTCCCTCCTACCCCATAACAAAGTATCATTTTTTTTTTTTTAAAGGAGTATCAATTTTATTAGTTAGGTATTTTATTAGAAGTACCACTTTTTTATAACAGAAAATACATAATCCCGCTGTTCCAAGTAAGTTGCAATATTCTGCCATTTATGGTTTTATTTAAGTTGCAACAATTCAAAAACGGAAACTTTTTATTACTTTTACAATCCTCCTCTCATTCTCTCTTTACCTCCCAACCAATCATTATTCTCCACTCATTCTCTTTCTTTCCCTACTAATTCTCTATCTTCCTCACCACCTTTCATTCTTAATACTCCCTCCGTCCCACCGAAAATTGCAAAACTTACCAAAATGGGCGTCCCATAGAAATTGCACATTCCATAAATGGAAACTTTTTAATACTTTTTAATTAGTGGGTCCCACTTCTCATACTCACATCCACTAACCCACTAACTATTCTCTACCCCACTTTCTCTCTCCCACTCAACTATCAACACTCACAACACATCACATTTTTCACTTTTTCCCTTAATTCTTGTGCCATATTTTTTTTTTGAAGTTTCCGGCGGGACGGAGGGAGTATAAATTAGTATCCTTAATTTCTCAATTTCAAAATGAATGTTTCAACTTACTTGAACGGAGGGAGTACTATTTTCGTCCCGAAATAAATGTCTTGATTGACAAGTCAATGTTTTTAATCTTTAGTTATGTTTTCTTGATTGCCCCGATCTATTCATATGCGTAGAGTAACATCTTTTATGACATTGCAATGCTTGTGCTTATTAGAATGGGTAGTATGGAAGGATCACCAAACATTATGCTCTATTTTTAGCAAAATGATATTTATTTTGGGACAAATCTATATATAATATGAAAGCAGAAACATTTCCTGCTCTTACATTGCGCCACCTCATAATGCCACCTCATAATACCACTTGGCGCCATTCTACCATTCTATTGGTCAGCACATTTTGAGGCTTTCAACATTAAAAAAAAAAAAAAAAAGAAGGAAAAACCTTCTACAGAACTCGGCTGAATCAATTAAGATTTGTAATTTGAAATTCAAAATTTACAAAATTAAAAGATTAGATTTGAAATTTGAATTTATATTTTATTATTCTAAGTGCATGAAAGATTGATCAAATATCTATCTTTGGTAATTATTAAACTCAGATTTTAAATATGCTATTTAGAATATTTGACCACACCAAATATAAGGTGGGAAGTTTTGATAACTTTCCTTTATTTTATCCGAAATTTTCGATTCAAATATTTGCAAATATGCTATTCATGAGATCTCCTTTGATTGGTTTATTTGGTAGTAAAAATATAAATAAATGACCATAAATATTTGCAATTTACGTGTTCTGTATTCCGTTTCATTTTTATTCTCACCTAAAAAAAAAATTTTAGTGCTTACATGTTCTGTATTTAGTTTTACCCTTCTTCCACACTTTCTTATGCTCTCTAATCAGTAGTTATTTTGCTTCTCTTATAAGACAAGTGCATTATACATACTCATTCACTCCTCTGCCTTTGGTGTTTACAGAAAACGCACAGTTTAATTATTGCAATTTCATTCACTATTTTTCTCTCCAATACTTAATTTATACGTGATAAATCGTACTTCCTCCGTCCCATAATATAGTCATGTTAGATTCATTTCATAAAAAGTAATTTTATTGTTGCAAGTTCATCTTTTTTCTCTCCAATGCTTAGTTGATACGTGATGAATTGGCTTGATTCCTAATTTAAAAACAAATTTAAAATAGTAATTCACTATATATTACGAATTATTTGATATACATTACGAACTATTCAAACTCAATCCTTCTGTTCAAATCCATGAATGTCACTTTAATAAAAAATCCTACTGACATTTTTCATTTCTTTTATTTTCAGTCATAACGAAGATTATGAAGATTGAAAATCAGATTATATATGAATATGGCATGAAGGGCATGAAGTGTTGGCAACGAAGTGTACCCGTAAACCCTATATTTTGAGGAAGTCTTATATGAGACGGTCTCACACATGAGACGGGGCTTGATGAAAGGGGAAATTTAAAAGCAGATAATCAATGATTCAAAAAAAAAGACAGATAATTAAAATATTTATAAACACGATCAAGCTTCAAATAATAAGTAACTAATTGAGCAAATTGCACATTGGTACCCTTAAGTTTCATACGAGTTGCAATGTGACACATAATATACCATTTGTTGCGATTTAGTACTTAATGTTCACACTTTGTGGCAATATGCAGCTTTTTTGGATGGTCGTTAACAAAATAGACGAAAAACTTAACGACAGTCATTAAATTTTACAATGACCACCCTTAAAAAGTTGAATTGATGTATTCACTCTGTTAGGATTCATTGTTAGTACACACCTGATTTGATTAACCCATTCCACGTGTCTTTTTATGGACTTTAGGTTTACATGTAATGAAGTTTTACTTCAATTTTTAGACAAGTCCATTTCTAGATGTTTAGTAGTTAGGCTGAGTTATGTTCGGTTTATTCATAGCGGTTTAGTGTCCCTCAAGCCGCCGTCTTCAAAACCGCCAGCATGGTGCCTTAAGTCCCTCATCAAAACCGCAGTTTGTGTCTTTGATGAAACCGCACTTCAAGTTCATTCATGAAACCGCACCTGCATCTGGTGGAACCGCCGACCAAGATATTGAAGAAGTTATTGCTGTCATTTACTCCTTGAAGACAAACATTCACTTTTCAACCGTAAATGAATGACTGGTGACTTGTCCTTAAACTTCAAGTCATGTTTCAGTTATTCTTGGAATGTCGGTTTGTCTCGTTTTTTGAAAAGTTACCGTTGTACTTTTCCAACAACTAAAAGGACAATGTCAGGTGGTGATCCAACAACTTCCTGCCACAAAGCAAAAGCAAAGGACGACAGTGACAGGTCAACCAATGGGATTGTGATAGCGCATAAAACCGCCATACAATGACTCACCTCATTGTCCAACGGTCACTAATGCCTTCACTATAAATAGCCTTCATTTCTCAACAATGAAGGTTACTGAGCTTCAAAGAGAATATCCCAAGTATTCAAGTTTGCTTTGAAGATTGAAAATCCAGATACTCATATCTTCATCATCTCCTTAGCAAACCCAGAGTTCTTCTTCAAAGCTTCAAGCCTTCAAATCATCACAACTCAGCCTTGCACAGAAAGTAATCACTTGCTCACCATCACTTAGATATTTTGAGCTCTTGATTTCTTTCCACACTACACACCCGGAGTATATTTTCTTATAGATTATATACCTCGAAAACACAGGTTGTTATTATAGCATTGTTAGGTTAGATTGTTTATTTAGAGTTTGGATTCTTTTGTAATCTTGTAAAAACTCCTCTAAATCAATACAAGTCTAGTAGCTATTAGAAAATCCTAGGCTAACCACCTAGGTAGAGGACGTAGTTCTTTCAAGAACGAACCTCTTCAAATTGTGTGTCTTTGATCTTTAATTTCTGTCTTGTCATTTACATTTATGTTTATGAGCTTTATTTACTTTTTATGTGAAATGACTTGATAAATGATTTGCATACTTTTGTGATACTTCAGTAGTGCCTTGTCAGTTGCATCATTCCATTTTCAACCATTTAAACCGCCCTACTCTTCATAATTCAGTTTGGCCAAAACCGCAAAACTCCGCTGTGCATTTTATCTGAGCGGTTCTAGTGCTTTAAACCGCAATAGACCAAACTGATAAGTACTTGGTTGATTTTCAAGGGTATTTCGAAAAAGATTTTAAACCGCTATTCACCCCCCCTCTAGCGGTTCTATACCCTTGTTGCCCTTTGGGACCAACAAGTGGTATCAGAGCATATCTACCAAAAATTATTTTACAAGCTTAACCGCTTGGGTGCTGATCCAATGGCAAACATAAACTCCCATATGATGCAGACATCCAACTCTAATCACTTAACTATTCTTAATGAAGATAGTTTCATCTTCTGGAAAGATAAGATGAAGAAGCACATGATATCTGAGGATCGCAGATTATGGACTGCAATTGTTAATGGACCTTATGTCCCGATGAAGGCTAACCCTGATGTAGGTACTGCTGGACAAACCGCGGAAATCAAGAAGCCGGAAGCTGAATGGACCGAAACTGATCAACGGAATGTTGACTTTGATGGTAGAGTTATGTCCATGCTTGTATCAGCTATTGATCTAAGAACTCACTCAAAGGTTCTAGATTGCAATACCGCAAAGGAAACATGGGATGGCATCATTGACTTTCTGGAAGGAGATGCCGACACCAAGAAGAACTGCCTCTACCAACAGAGAAGGCTCTTTGATTATTTTGTCAAAGACCCAAAGGAATCTCTTCGCCAATGCTATGAGCGGTTCGTGGAAATTGTCAATGTATGTTTCTCTCTAGGGCACAAGTATTCCAATACTGACCTGAACATGAGATTCATGCAATCTCTTGGTAGCAAATGGCTGATCAAAACTACCAACATTGAAGACAACAAAGATCTAGAAGCTCTTGATCTTCGTCATCTTTATGCCATGCTAAGGGTATTTGAATTCAAGCTTGAGGAAGCTCATGAAACCGAAAACAGATTCAAGTCTCTTTCTCTTGCCGCTTTCAACAATGCCACATCTCCAGTTTACAATCCAGATCACAATCAAACCGCATCTAATACCCATTTACAAACCGCTTCTTTTGATCCAAATATTCCAAGATATATTTCTCAAACCGCACCTCCAGAGTATTACCAACCGCCTCATCAACCTTACCCTCAACATCATCAACCCTATTCTCAACCTCAGCAATCTCATCAATCCTACACTCCATCTCAAAATTCCCAAAGTGTAGCATCCAGTTCTACTCAAGTTGACTTTGATGACATGGATGATGATGAGTTTGCTCTCTATGTGAAAAACTACACCAAGTTCAGAAAGAACAGAGCTCAATTTCAGTCAGGCGGCCCTGCAAAGTTTGTCCCTCCAACCAGATTCAACAAAGCAGCTGATGCTAAGAAAAGGGATGATCTTCTTTGTTACAACTGCAGACAACCAGGTCATTTTGCCTCCAGTTGTCCCAAACCGCGCTATGAAGCCGCTCCTGCCAAGAAACCGTTCAACAAAAAGTTTTTCAAGAGAAGAGGAATGGTTGCTGAACAAGGAGAACAACCATTAACATGGATGGGTTCTGATACAGATGATAGTGATGAAGATGAAGAAGTTGCAAATCTTTGCCTAATGGGATTTGAAGAAAAAGTTGAAATTGACGAAAGCCTTCCACTGCCACTCCATCAAATGAAGTCAGTTTCACCAAGAACTCCTGAAGCTAAACAAGACAAAACTCCTACTTCACCAAACTACTCTCCTGAGGATAAAACCGAACAAATCCATGATGATCAGGTACTTGAACGTGCTAATGTTATTTGTCAACAACATACTGTACTTAAAAAGGCATATAAATTAATGGCTGCGGAACTTGAATATTCCCAAAAAGAGTGCAAGTCCCATAAGGAGGAGATTGAAAAACTCAAGCTCCAAATTGTTGGGATAGCTTCTATTGTGGAAGAAAACCGCTACCTTAAGGACAGAACCGAGGTTCTTAACACCCGAATCCATGATCTTACTGCACAAAGGGATGAACTTAAAAAAGTGACCGATGTGTGGACTAAGTCTGGTGTCACCATGGAACAAATCGTTAATTCACAAATTCTCTCTAAGGAGAAAAGTGGATTAGGCTTTAAAACTGATGATGGGTGTAAGTGTCCTTGTCTCTGTGCTGAAGGTGGTGTGAAACCAACTGAACAAACCAAAGAAATTCCTAAGGTGAATCATGCTGGTAAAAAGGGCTCAACACAAGAAATTAAAAAGCAAAATTATTTCTATAAGTATCCTAAAAACCAGACTGGGAGAGATCCAAAGTGGAAAGAGAAATCCACAGCGGCTGAGGCAACCAAGGAAGTATTGAGTAATGAAACCGCTCCTAGTCGGTTTAAGGAATATCCTGTTATATTTCCTAAAGCCGCACCTAAGAGAAAGGTGGAAATCAAGAAGGTTAACTTTGTTAAAGCTAAAACCGCTGACCCAGTAAAACATGAGAAACCAAAGGTCAGTAATGGGTTTGTAAAACCGTAACCACCACCTGGCTTAATTCATTGTTCTATCTGTGCCGATTTTGGTCATAGTGCTGGTCATTGTCTTTTAAGATTCACACCCAATGCCAAGGGACGTAAAAATCCTAAGGTCAAACAGGTGTGGGTCCCAAAAAGCTTCTAACCCTAGGACCCAAGGAATAAGGGGGACCAAAACCTTTCATGTTTATTTTTCAGATTTCATGTTTTATGTCTGGAACCGCTAAGAAGAACAAGGATCTCTGGTATTTGGATAGTGGATGCTCACGACACATGACTGGAGATTCAGAACTACTCTGCAGTTTCATCCAAATGAAAGGTCCCCCAGTAGTGTTTGGTAACAACAAGAAAGGAGAAACAGTAGGATATGGAGCAATCAAACGAGGAAAAGTGACTATTGAAAATGTGTCACTAGTAGAAGGACTCAAACACAACCTTCTCTCCATATCTCAGTTTTGTGACAAAGGAATGAACTGCATCTTCACATCAACTAGCTGTTATATCAAATATGCTTCCTCTGGAGTCACTCTACTGACTGGCGACAGAACAGGTGATGTTTATATGATAGATTTAAGCAATATTGTTTCTATTGCTGACCTCTGTTTTGTAGCCAAAAATATAAGTGAAAGCAGCTGGTTATGGCATAAGCGGCTCAGCCACTTGAACTTCAAGTATCTAGCAAAACTGCACAGGGATGGTCAAGTAAAAGGACTACCCAAAGTGGCTGACCATCATGATGAAAAGTGTAAAGCATTCCAGCTTGGAAAGCAGCCCAAACAGTCATTTCCTAGTAAAACCGCGCCCTCAACGAACCGCTGTTTGCAACTGCTGCACATGGATTTATTTGGACCTGTCCCAACCGCCAGTATAGGAGGAAACCGCTTTACACTTGTGGTGGTTGATGATTATTCAAGATATACATGGGTGGAAATGATGGCCTCTAAAGATGATACTTATGGCATCATAACCGCTCTCTTTAGACAGCTCCAAACTCAGAAAGTGGATGACATTGTTGCCGTGCGTTCAGATAATGGAACCGAATTTACAAACAATGGTGTTGCCCAATATTGTGATGATCATGGAATTGATCATAATTTCTCTGCCGCTGGAGTTCCACAACAGAATGGAGTAGTGGAAAGAAAGAACAGAACTTTGATTGAAGCAGGAAAGACTATGATTGTAGAAGCCAAGCTTCCCAAGTACTTCTGGGCCGAAGCTGTCAATACCGCATGTTTCACCCAGAACCGCTCCTTCATCATCAAAGTTCACAACAAGACTCCTTATAAATTGTGGAGAGGCAGATCACCCAACATTGCCTTCTTCAAGATTTTTGGATGCAAGTGTTACATATTGTACAATGGCAAAGAGCATCGAGGTAAATTTGATGCTAAGGCCGATGAAGGTATTTTTGTTGGTTATTCTAAACACTCCAAAGCTTTTTGTTGTTTCAATAAGACATCTTTAAAAATTGTAGAGTCAGTCCATGTTACATTTGATGAACATGCTCTCCTTGAGCCACATATGGCTCCAAATGTTGCTAATGATTTTAGTGATTTTGAGACAGGCACTAGACATAGAGAAACTGACAACCATCCTACTGAAACCGCTACATCCACTTCTTCAGCCGCACCTACTCAAACCGCTGATGGTGTAACTGTTGAACCGCTGTCCTCTGATCCCATTCAAACTGTTGAACCAGTTCCAAATCTAACCTTCAATGAAGATTTCAATGATTATCAAGATGATCCTCCTCTGGAAAATCTTCAAGAAATAGTGGTTCAAGACAACCTCCCTCCTAAAATTAATGAGCATAGAGACCATCCAACTGCCAACGTTATTGGTCCTATCAGTACTGGTGTCCAAACCAGAGGGAGTTTGACTCACAGAGATGATCACAGTTTGTTCTCAACTGCTCTGTTATCTCAGATGGAACCGAAGAAAGTAGATGAAGCTCTAAGTGATCCAAGTTGGGTAATTGCAATGCAAGAAGAGATTAATCAGTTTGAAAGATGCAAAGTTTGGACTCTAGTTCCAAGGCCCAGAGATCACACTGTAATTGGAACAAAATGGGTATATAGAAACAAGATGGATGAAAGTGGTGCTATAACTAGAAACAAAGCTAGGTTAGTTTCTCAAGGTTATAGGCAAGAAGAAGGGATAGACTATGATGAAACCTTTGCCCCTGTAGCCAGACTTGAAGCCATAAGATTGTTCCTGGCCTATGCATCCTTCAAAAAATTCAAGTTATATCAAATGGATGTGAAGAGTGCATTTCTGAATGGTGAACTACAAGAAGAAGTTTATGTAGCCCAACCGCCAGGATTTGAAGACAACAAACTTCCAAATCATGTCTTCAAACTCAAGAAAGCATTGTATGGACTCAGACAAGCTCCAAGAGCATGGTATGACACTCTATCTAAATTTCTTATTGAACAAGGCTTCTCTCGAGGTAAAATTGATACAACTCTATTTATAGCTAAACACAAAAGTCATTCATTATTAGTTCAAATATATGTTGATGATATTATTTTTGGTTCTACTAATGAAACTATGTGTGTGAAGTTTGAGAAGCTAATGAAGAGTAAATTTGAAATGAGTATGATGGGAGAATTGACATTCTTTCTTGGACTCCAAGTCAAGCAATGCCATGATGGGATCTTTATCAACCAAGCCAAATACACCAAAGATTTGATAAAGAAGTTCGGGCTTGAAACCGCTAAACCAGTTGATACCCCAATGCCTAAGGCCTGCAGTTTGGATCGAGATGAACATGGTAAGAAAGTTGATCAAACTCTCTACCGAGGTATGATTGGCTCTCTACTTTACTTAACTGCTAGTAGGCCAGATATCATGTTTAGTGTTTGTGTTTGTGCTAGATTTCAAGCTGACCCTAGAGAATCTTATCTTATTGCTGTTAAACGTATTATTAGAGATTTATGTGGATCTGTTACTCCAAAGAATCTTCATTTGATCTATTAGGTTATTCAGATGCTGACTTTGCAGCATGTAAGATAAGCAGAAAGAGCACAAGTGGTACTTGTCAGTTCCTTGGAACACGGCTTGTGTCATGGTCCAGCAAGAAACAAGCGTCGGTTTCAGTATCAACCGCTGAAGCTGAATATATAGCGGCTGGAAGCTGTTGCTCTCAAATTCTCTGGATGAAACAACAGTTGGAGGACTACGAGATATTTGAACAAAACTGCCCTATCTACTGTGATAACACTGCTGCAATATCCATCTCCAACAATCCAGTTCAGCACTCAAAAACCAAGCACATCGACATAAAATATCATTTCCTCAAAGACCATGTTGAAAAGAAAAACATTTTTCTAGCAAAGGTGGGAACAGATGATCAAATTGCTGATATCCTCACCAAACCGCTTGAAAATTCCAGGTTCTATCATTTAGGAGGAGAAATGGGTATGTTAGAACTAACTTAAGATATCATATCTATATATATTATTTTTAATATCTTTTGTTCAAGTGTTTTGGCTATGCTTAGAAAAGTCATCTAGTGTGCGGTTCTGTCATCATTGAAACTGCATCAATAAATGGTTCGGTACAAGATACTCCATCAAACTGACGAGTCAAAATGAATGAAATCGGTTCTTTTAAAACCGACAAGAAAGCAAAGTCATTCGGTTTAAACATAAAAACCGCCATCAGATTAGAGAGACATCAGTTTCATTAAAACCGCTAAAGATGTAAGGTAAGTCGGTTTGCTCAATCAAACTGCTCAGGTATGAAATTGCATTTCAGTCCCTACTTTATGTCATATCAATTATAAGGATCTTTTTGCAATTTTCTCTGCCGCATTAAATTCTATGTGACATGGGACGCCATCTGGAGATAATCGTGCGCCGTTCTCCTCGTTCCATTACCCGAGGAACAGTTATTTGAGTATAAAAGACAAAGTTTATTTCTTTTTTACCTTTTTACCTTCTTCATCATTTATCTCTCTCTTCTGCAACCTCTGCTTTCTACTTCCAAAATTTCTCTTACTCTTTTCGAAATTCTAATGGCACCTAAGAAATCATCCGACCCTTCTGCTCCATATACATCTAAAACATCCAAAGGCGATATGGTATGATTTCTTGAACCCTTCACTCTAGCATTTCATCTTTTTCCGCCATTGTTGCTCGTAAAAGCTTCTTCGTATTCTAATTTTTTCCTTGCTTTTTCGTTCAATTTTTTTGGTTGATTATTGCTTACATATGTTCATATATGCTGGGTTTGATATTTATTTCTTGTCTTTTGTTCAATTTTTGAACAATTTTGATTTTTGGGTTTTCGGGTGTTCTTTCGTATTTCTTTTGATACTATGTTCTGGGTTTGTTATTTGAACTTGTTCTTTTAGAACTTTGTTAGTATCTGCTCTTTTCGAGTCTTTTAGTATACTTATTTCATGTTTTGGTTAAGTTTTTGTTTTGCATGTTTATCCCCTGTTCATCATGTTCTTCATGCATTCAAATCCTTTTCATGTCTAGTTTCGGGTGTTTACCATTTTACCCCTGTTTTGCTTCAACCGCCTATTTCATTGTTAGAATTCCTTGTAGCAGTTTGAATGCTTGGTTTATCAAACTGCTTGCACCAAACTCTTACTAACTTTGATTATTTTTAGGATGAATCCAACTTTGTACCTGGATCTCAGATCATTAAAGCCGAATTTGAAGCTGATGCAGTTGGAAGAAAACTGCTTGCCCTACTTGAATCATCAAAACTGCTGCCCCTATTCCAATTGGATGAACCAAAGTTTGACAAAAAGCTTTGTGCAGAATTCTTTGACAATGGGATTGTATGTGTGGTACCTCTATTGAATGGTAAAGGTGAAGAAATCAGAGACTTAGAGTCTGGAGAAGTGAAGACTGAAAATGCTATCAAGTCCACTGTCAGGACAAAGGATGTAGTTCTATCTGCTTCAAAAGTGGCTATTCTGGCTGGTTTAGAAAACTCCGGAATTCTTTCCATCAAACCAGAGTTAGTCAGCCGAACTACTGAGGAGCTATTAGGGGTTTCTGTCTTCAACACTAAGTCCACCCCCAAGAAGGAGTTTGGAGAAATTATGGCAATGTTATGTGATTTGGTAGATACTGGAGTGATGTGCAAGAATGGCAATCACAACAACTTTACTTCTGAGCAGTACAACTACTGCATGGCTATCTACAAAGGGAAGAAGCTGCACTGGCCAAGGATCATCATGCAAGAAATGATCAATTCCCTCAGCCGCCATACTTCTGCCAAAGCCGCTGGAAAAACAAAGATCAGAACTCACTGCAGACTCTTAACAAAATTCCTTCATCAGGATTCTATGATCTTTAAGGCTTCTGTGGCAAATGAAGCTGAGTGGGTGCAACCGAATGAGAAGACCTTGTTTGGTGCTTCAAAGCTTGATGCTTTCAGAACCGGGTTTGGATGGCGGTTTGCACAAGCGGTATGGAATGCTGATCCATTGACTGAAGAACAGAGAGGACCCTATCCTGAGGCTCGGTTAAATAAGTCAGGCAAACCTTATGCCGGTGCCATAGCAGATCAAGCCGCAGCTACTAGAGCTAGAGAAGCTGCTCAAACTGCCACCTTGAATAGACTAGGAGTTAGCCTGGATGGAACTGAGGCTCCAGTTGAGAGGGAGTCTGCGGTTGAGGGGGAGCCTGCAATCCCTGCGGCTCAACCCAGGGAAACCGCGGCTCCAAGAAAGAAGAAAGCCAAAACTACTGACTCCTCCAAACCCTCATCCAATCTTCCTCCAAAACCTTCATTACCAAAATCCTTCCTTATTCTATCCAATCCCTCTTCTGAACCGCTTCCACCTTCATCTAAACCTATTCCCTTCACTAAATCAACTCCTCCTACCTCTTCTAAACCCCAGATAAAACCCCTTTCCCCAATCAAGCCAAATGTTGAAAAATCCTTGAATTTTGTACAAGATGTGAATCTCTTGAGAAAACTGAAAGCCACCACCTCTGAACCTAAACCTATCTCACCTCCAAAATCCCCTCTCAAATTGCCAACTATTCAATTCACTGAAGAACAGTTACAGCTAATCTTTTCTACCCTTCCCAACCTCAAACCCTCCACTCAAACCGAGCCTGAGCAGACCGAAATGTCTGAGGCTGCGGTTCCAGTTGAACAAACCGATGTATCTACAAGTGCGGTTCGGCCTGAGCAAACTGATGAGTTTGAGGCTGCAGTATTGCCTGAGCAGACTGAGGTGTCTGAGGCAGTTCAAGATGAGCCTGAGCAAGATGATGACAATCTTGAGGTTCAACCGCTGAAGAAGAAGAGAAGATTAATCAAGAAATATGATTTTGTGGAGTACTGGCAATCAAGGCCACCTGGTGCAGTGGACTTCACTGAAGCTCATGACAAGAAGGATCACTCACCCATTGAAGGCCCTTTTCCAAAGGAGTTAAGGGAAAGAGCTGAACTGAGAAAGGCCGGAATAGACCCCATGTTGGTTGAAACCGCTCATCCTTCTTTGAAACGAAAGCTAGTGTTTGACTCACCAGAGCACACTCCTTCACCTTCTGGATCCCCTACACTGCCTTTTGCACCATCAGTTCCACAGTCGGCTCAACCGCAACTGATCAATATCTCTGCCCTCGGTTTTGCTTGAGTTCAAAGTTGAAGTTAGCTCTCCCAAACCGCGTGGTGTGAAAAGGAAGTGTGCACAGAACATCGCGGCTTACCTAAAGAGGTTTAGAGCTACTTCTTCCAAAGCCAGCCGCCATGGATCCATCATCAAAGCCGCCAACAAACTTGAAGAGCAACGACTCAAGTCTGGTCGTCCAAATCCTTTTGCAATCTTTCCAGCCGATGAGTCTCAGACTGCTTCAGATCAACTCATTGCTTCAACTCTTAATCAAATTATTGAAGATCTGGCAGTTGAGTTCATCTTTTCTCTCTGCTCTCAATTTTTCTTTAGGATAAACTGCATTGTCTGTCCTTATCTTTATAGATGGCAGTTCTCTCCTTATTCTTCCATTCCTCTCTCCAATACCCAACTTCTTTCCATTTCCCCTTCTCTTCCCTACACTTCATTTTCTATCATTCCTTCCCCTTCCTCCCTTTTTGAAACTGATCCAGTAAAGATTTAGTTTGTTCTGGATTCTTTTTTTACCCAATCTGCATTTCTTTCCTCTCTGCCCTTCCTTGTTGATGCCATTAAGAGGGAGAATGCTATTGACCCTCGGATTGGGCAAATGGAATTCAAGATTGAAACCCTTCTGGAGAACCAGCTCAAATTAGAACAGAAGCTTGAAACTCTGAATGAGCTGACTTCTCTCAGACTTGAAGCGGCCCAAGAAATGAATGAGGCTCTGGAGAAGAAGTTAGACCAACTAGCTGATCTAACGGTTTCATCAACTGACTACTTAGTTCAGTATGCCAACGACCTGAAGAAGCTTTCTGAAAGAATCTTAGAGAAGGTAAATGAACCGACCCATCTTCGTCTTAAGTCAACTAAATATGTGTTTGAAACCGCCAGCCTAGTTGAGCCTTCTGATGCTGCTCAAACCGCAGACCAAGCCGCCGCCAGGGTTCCTGATAGAATTGACTAGATATCTTTCTATCCTTTTGTAATCAGTTTTGCCTTTCATTATTTTCCTTGTAATTTGTAACTTCCAAAACCTTTAAAGGATTATAATGAAAATGAATGCATTGCATCCAATATTCCAAAACTTTGTTTATTCAAACTACTTGTTTGTGGAACAATGCATTTCTAAAAACTCATGCACTATTCATCATGAAATTTTTTTCTAAGTGTATGTGTTTTAAACATTCAGTTTAAACATGCATATCTGATTTTCATAATCACAACTCTTTATATGCATCTGAATGTATTTCTGATCTTTCTGTTTTTCATTTCCTTTGTTTTTGATAGATTAGAAATCTATGATCTATCATTGTGTGTGCATTTGACTTGGGACATGCAGTTTCAATACATATTCATTTGAGCATGTTTTTACCAAGTACAATGTTTGCTCTATCATAGTGTGGTAATGGCATCAATAAAATAGGGGGAGATTGTTAGGATTCATTGTTAGTACACCCACCTGATTTGATTGACCCATTCCACGTGTCTTTTTATGGACTTTAGGTTTACATGTAATGAAGTTTTACTTCAATTTTTAGACAAGTCCATTTCTAGATGTTTAGTAGTTAGGCTGAGTTATGTTCGGTTTATTCATAGCGGTTTAGTGTCCCTCAAGCCGCCGTCTTCAAAACCGCCAGCATGGTGCCTTAAGTCCCTCATCAAAACCACAGTTTGTGTCTTTGATGAAACCGCACTTCAAGTTCATTCATGAAACCGCACCTGCATCTGGTGGAACCGCCGACCAAGATATTGAAGAAGTTATTGCTGTCATTTACTCCTTGAAGACAAACATTCACTTTTCAACCGTAAATGATTGACTGGTGACTTGTCCTTAAACTTCAAGTCATGTTTCAGTTATTCTTGGAATGTCGGTTTGTCTCGCTTTTTGAAAAGTTATCGTTGTACTTTTCCAACAACTAAAAGGACAATGTCAGGTAGTGATCCAACAACTTCCTGCCACAAAGCAAAAGCAAAGGACGACAGTGACAGGTCAACCAATGGGATTGTGACAGCGCAAAAACCGCCATACAATGACTCACCTCATTGTCCAACAGTCACTAATGCCTTCACTATAAATAGCCTTCAATTATCAACAATGAAGGTTGCTGAGCTTCAAAGAGAATATCCCAAGTATTCAAGTTTGCTTTGAAGATTGAAAATCCAGATACTCATATCTTCATCATCTCCTTAGCAAACCCAGAGTTCTTCTTCAAAGCTTCAAGCCTTCAAATCATCACAACTCAGCCTTGCACAGAAAGTAATCACTTGCTCACCATCACTTAGATATTTTGAGCTCTTGATTTCTTTCCACACTACACACCCGGAGTATATTTTCTTATAGATTATATACCTCGAAAATACAGGTTGTTATTATAGCATTGTTAAGTTAGATTGTTTATTTAGAGTTTGGATTCTTTTGTAATCTTGTAAAAACTCCTCTAAATCAATACAAGTCTAGTAGCTATTAGAAAATCCTAGGCTAACCACCTAGGTAGAGGACGTAGTTCTTTCAAGAACGAACCTCTTCAAATTGTGTGTCTTTGATATTTAATTTCTGTCTTGTCATTTACATTTATGTTTATGAGCTTTATTTACTTTTTATGTGAAATGACTTGATAAATGATTTGCATACTTTTGTGATACTTCAGTAGTGCCTTGTCAGTTGCATCATTCCATTTTCAACCACTTAAACCGCCCTACTCTTCATAATTCAGTTTAGCCAAAACCGCAAAACTCCGCTGTGCATTTTATCTGAGCGGTTCTAGTGCTTTAAACCGCAATAGACCAAACTGATAAGTACTTGGTTGATTTTCAAGGGTATTTCGAAAAAGATTTTAAACCGCTATTCACCCCCCCCCCTCTAGCGGTTCTATACCCTTGTTGCCCTTTGGGACCAACACACTCCGTCTCAAAACTATCTTCACATTTAATAGTTAAAAGATGTATGCCCATCAAATTGTGCAAAATCTTGAACTACAAAAGATTGAATTAAAGTACTCCCTCTGTCCCAAAAATAATCTCTTCATATTTTTGTTCATAAACATCATTTCGAGACAAAATGAAAATCTATACTAATTTTAATTTTATTACGCATTTGTCTTCGGTAGTGCGTTTGAAATTAATAGACCCCACTTTTCAAAATGTATACCCATCAAATGGGTGAATTAAGCGGGATTATTCCCTCCTAAACATCCCAGTTAATTTTTGTTAACGATCACATTTTCGTTAATTGCATAACAGGGGTTAGTCAAGTGATAACACATGTCATAAAATTGTTAAAAAAATGTGACGGCTCCATGTATAAGGTGAGGACATTAAAAAAAATGTACTTGCATGAGAATATTCCAAAACAAAAACCATTGATGAGGACGTTAAAAAAACACGTATACTTTAGTGACCAATTGTGTATGTAAATATGTAGTAAACAAGGTATGACCCGAAATGGGTTAAACAAATAAATCGAGATCCCCAGATATAGAATCATATAAGCTATAGAGTTAGGAATAATCTAGGAACACTAAACAACAATTTAAAATTTGAACAATTTTTATATTTTTTAACACTTTAATCGAGATCCCAGAGATAAAATTGACTCAAGAAATTCAATGTGAATTTTGAAAATTTTCAAACATTAATTCTATAAATAAAATAGTCGGGTTAGTTGGGAATGTTTCCATAATTACTTCCTTAAATCCTGCCAATAAGGAGATACTTTTCTTACATAATTTGAAAAGTTTTTGCATATATGGAAAATGTAATTGTCATGTTTACAATTTGGTGTAGAAGATATTCTTTATATGGTAAGAAAATTATATAGAAATAAAATATACTCTGAGTCCCATTTTTTTTATCGTTATCACGAAGGAACTTTGAGCAATAATTAAAGCTACTTTTACTTATCCTAATGAAATTTTAAAAATTGTTATTGATACACCATTATAAATACTATGAATATCAATTTTTAGATTCTCATTAAGATAATTAAAAATAGCTTTAATTATTACTCAAAGTTCCTTCATGGTAAGGATGAAAAAAATGAGACTCTTTTTCCGGTACGGAGGGAGTAAATACTTTGAGGTTTTCAAACGGATCATGATATCACGAGTTTCATGCTAATTGGCTTAAATTTATGCGTTTTGTTGAGTTGTATTTTTAATTATTAGGATTATAGGTCAGATTATCGCTTGGTAAGTTTATTGTGGTGAAAAATGTATTTTAGAGAAAGCAAGAGGAAATTGATTATTTTCCTCCACATGAACAAGCTTATGGTTAAAGAAATACTCCTGTTTCATTCCATGGACGTGGATTTTCTCAGGGACGAAGAGAGCAGTTGTTTATTATCTGATAAACTGTAACACCTGTCGGAAATGATGTACTCAATGTCAAAAAAATATCAAAAATAAATAAATCAACAAAGTTGTATATTTTTTCTTCACGTTGCTGCTCAATTAAAATTTAATTTAGTTTTTGTAGGCTTTTTTTTAGGACGGGTGGAGTATCATATTTTCATTTTTAGACCTCTTAAAATAAATGTTGCTTTCCTTATGAAAAAAACAATTTCAGTAAAGAGTTAGTCTTATGAAAAACATGTTTTATACTAAAAGATATATAAAACATGTTTTACAATAAGAGATTTTGTTTTACACTAAGTGATAAAGATATAAACTAAAATGGTTAATTAATAATGAAATAATTATGTTGAATTGTTACTTTCAAAAAAAATTATGTTGAATTGTTGTTGTTATACTTTAATGACATACACTTTTGAAATTTAAAAGCAGATAATTGATGATTAAAAAAAAAGAACAGATAATTAAAATATTTATAACAACGATCAAGCTTCAAATAATAAGTAACTAATTGAGCAAATTTCACATTGGTACCCTTAAGTTTCATACGAGTTGCAATGTGACACATAATGTACCATTTGTTGCGATTTAGTACTTAATGTTCATACTTTGTGGCAATATGCAGCTTTTTTGGACGATCGTTAACAAAATAGACGAAAAGCTTAATGAGTGTCATTAAACTTTACAATGACCACCCTTAAATACATAAATACCTCATTTGTCGTGACAAATAATAAATTTAGTTAATAACAATATTATAGAGAATAAATATTTAATTAATATTCCGTATATATTAAGGTTCAAATAATAATCTGAACCATAAATTTGGATTCACCGACTTTGCATCTTTAGAATAATCTTCGTCTAAAATAATGTCCTTTTTCATTTTCAAAAAACCTTAAAAATTTAATCTGTTGTAAATTTTAGTAACGTGTGTGTATAAACATGGCATTACAACATATGATTGCTTTACGGATTTATTTGTTTTTTAGGTTGTGGATCAGTGCTGCGTGGTTGTGTCCCAATTGACAGCGAATCTTCTTTTTACAAGGTGAGAAAAAATTAAAACCAAAATTCTATTACTCTGTGTGTCATTAAACTCTCAGCTATTCCATTATGTATGATGCGACTTAGCCAGTTGACTAATCCTATATTTTAAGTGAGACAGGTTGCAAACTTTGTGGAGGTTGAAGTTTGAAGCAAGTTGCGGAAGTAGAGTATGGAAACAGGAAGCAATGTCAGCTACACAAGTGAGCATAATGGCTAAGGAAGCCCCACCTCTGTTGCTTTTAAAGTAGACACAATTGCTGTTTTTTTTTTTTTTTTTAATCATATAGAACATGTAATTGAAACATGTTTTTGAAGTTGATTCCAAGATAATCTATCAATGATGGTGTTGCTTTTGATTTTTCATAGCAGGAAGTCTCTTTCTTCTTTTTAGAAAAGATCTATTATTTAGGCCAAGTGCAAGCGCTGACTGCTCATGTGCTCCATTTCAGGCCGTCAGAGTTCATACAATGTTTGTGTAATCAAATGGAAGATAATGAACCCCGCAATTATATCCATTGATGAGGTAGATGCAATTGCTACTGCTAGGTTCGATGCTCAGACTGGTGCTCACAGAGAAGTTCAAAGAATCCTCATGGCATGGAACTCTTAAACCAGATGGACGGGTTTGACCAAACAGTTAACGTCAAGGTTATAATGGCAACCAATTGAGCTGACACTTTGGACCCTGCAATTCTCCGTCCCGGAAGAGTTGACCGTAAGATTGAGTTTCCTTTACCTAATAGAGGCTGGTCATATGCACTTCCAAAATGAATTTTGAGTGATGAGGTTGAATTAGAGGAGTATGTTTCTCGACCAGATAAAATCAGTGCTGCTGAGATTACAGCTATTTGTCAAGCAGGAATGCATGCAGTCCAAGAACAGATATGTCATACTGCGTAAGGACTTTGAGAAGGGTTACAGAACCATCGCTAAGAAGCCCGACACAGACTTTTGTTGGGGTATCAACCCAAGCCCACATCGGCAATTGAAAGAATTGTCTAATATATATAATATATATAGGTGTCCACCCACTTCATTAGTATGAGGCATTTTGGGAGTTGACCCAAAAACAAATCCGTGCGGGCTGGGCCCAAAACATTGTGGTTCAGGATGTCTCAATATCTACTTGCCGAAGATGTTGCCCTCCATTTACTTCTATTTATTCAACTTGGAATTGAGCTTAGTAATGCTATTAACCTAGAAAAACATTGAACATAGTGAGAGGAAAAGCATAAATACCAGTATGCCTTTTGCATTTGTATCAATTTCGTTTCAAGCCTAGAAAGAACTACTCCCTCCGTCCCAAAATGATCTTCTTATTTGACTATTCAAACTTTTTAAGAATATGGATACTAGCTTCACTAGCCATCTTTTGTTTATGCACTTCGAAGCCCAAATTGTACAAATGAGAAGAACTTTTTGAGACAATGAGAAATGGCAAATGAAAACATCATTTTGGGACGGAGGGAGTATAATTTTTACTGTCTTATTTTGCTACCTCTCTTTGCATTAGTTTCTTCATTATTCCCGTCGAATTTCGACGGGTTACTCACTAGTAAAAATAAAAAGCAAGACATTTATTTTAGGATATAAGGAGTAATCCGTTTTATTTCTTATTCCCACCCATAATTAACAGCTAGTACTCCAGTAGACGCTCGCTCGGTGGCGAGAGCTTCCAAAGAAGGGGTTGATATCACACGAAATGGAAGACGACAAAATAAGCACAGACTTTTAATCTGGACAGAGACAAAACTAAAGTAACCACCAATCTCATGCTTATTTCATGACAGACTCCCTAGAATGTTTTGCCAGCGGATGCACAATTTATGTTACAAAACTTCAATTTTTTTTTGAAACGCGATGAAATTATAATACATTACACCACTAAATATTCAAATTATATGTTGAATACTAAATTAAACTGTAGACTAACAATAACAATTGTAGATATTATTACAAATAAAATAAAATATGACTTGAATGGTTAGATTTTTAGATTTTCTTGAGATTGTTACAAAGAATTTATAGAAATATTACAATTACCGTTTAGTTAACTAAAAATAATAATAGTAAATATATATGACTAGTATTAATTAGTTAATAATCAGGGCCGGCCCAAGGGGGGTAGCTGGGGCGCCCGCCCAGGGCCCTTGCCTGGAGTGGGGCCCAAAAATTTAATAGCCTATATATATACACACACACATATATATTATCTTTATTATGAAAAAAAAATATCACTAATTCTTTTTTAAAGAAAATCATCTGACACATTTTATTTGTTCATTTTCAAGCAAAAGAGCCCCAAGAAAAAAATACACAGAAGATGCCTATTTTATTTGAGGAAAAAAAAAGCAATCAAGGACAGCTACATATATAACTTTTAGGGCATTCACATTCCCTCATATAATTATATTTGAGTCCTCATACTTTGTTCACGTTTTTAATATTTTTGTTATATTCCCATGACCTCATAAAATTTCTTATTTGACTATTGAAAGAAATGTTGATATATTTTCCTTTCGTCATTATTCTTAATCAGAGTAAGATTTACATTCGTAGCAAATGACTATTTAAGCATTTTTGTTGTTTAATATAGGAAGTTCACTTATTTTAATAACTCAAAGAAAATTATTTTTTTCTTGTGACAAATTGAAGTAAAATGAAAACATCTTTGTAAGACATGAATATGTATAATCTTATTTGGAGAAATTTTTCTTAGGCATATTCTTATTATATTATTATATTTTTGGTGAACGCAATTTAATCTTATCTTTTGCAAGAGTTTTTAAGACTCTTTTATATATTTATTTTATATATTCTTTTGCAAATTTTGGGACGATATATGTACATTTTTTTCATCATGTTTTTGTTGTACATTTTTTTTCCTTTTATAATTTTACTGGGTATATATATATATATATATAT
Source organism: Campanula takesimana (assembly GCA_026119855.1). Classification (NCBI taxonomy): domain Eukaryota; kingdom Viridiplantae; phylum Streptophyta; class Magnoliopsida; order Asterales; family Campanulaceae; genus Campanula; species Campanula takesimana. The sequence continues at coordinate 2,086,145 of JAOWBW010000296.1, read as the reverse complement.
ATATATATATATATATATATATATATATATATATATATATATATATATATATATATTGTTACTATATTTTATGATATAAATTTATAGGTTTGATTATAACCTTTAATTTAGCTATTATTATGCTAACTTCAATCATTTGATCTTAATTATTTTATACTTATATACAAACTCAAAGTACAAGTTAACATGCAAAAAAAAAATGCTAGTAAAAAAACAGGAGTTTTGAGGAAAAAAATAATATTTATAAAAGGTCGTTCATTGTTTCAAAAATAGAAAGGGCCTTTATTGGACCTCGCCCAGGGCCCACAAAAAGCTAGGAACGGCCCTGTTAATAATGAAGAATGGTTAAATTGAACTGATTTTAAAATATATATATATGACTATATTAATTTATGAAGAAGGCCAAATCTATACTATAGTATTTTAAAGTTTGTGAAACTTACCTTGGAAATGACACGTAAGCCAAAAATGAGTTTATCTTGACTTAGAGAATGCCATGTAATATGACTTTTGGAATCATGGAGGCTTTTGGCATTCTCCTACCTAGGTAAAAATAATAGGTAATATCCATAGGTATGATAGTAAGTAATTTAGTGATTCTATAAGAAGATAAGAAGAGATTCATATCTAATAGAATATGTACTCTTATATATAAAGTATTAGACTAGGTAGACATATACTCTTATATATAGAGTATTAGACAAGGTAGGGTTTGGATGCATTAAAGAACAATTCATTAAGAAGTGACTTTTTAGTTTTTGACTATTCAAATTTTCATAATTCAATGGCTTTGATCATTTCATATATTCCAAGAGACAACATATTATTCAAAACCATTGAATTATGATGGAATTAAAGTATCAAGTGAACTTGAAATCATAGAAAATGAAAAGATAAGATGAACCATTGTAATAAATAATGCTAAAATCTAAATAGTCTCTAACTGACCTTTTATCAATATGACTTGTATTTATGCTAACATATAAAAAGTCTCTAACTTACATATTATTAATATGACTTGCATTCATGATCTCATAAGTTATAAGACTCTTCAACTTTAAAGGCTACTACAAAAATATAAAAAACAAACATTTATTTATCAAATAGTACTTTTAAACTCTCAATTCTACCAAAAAGACACCCTTCTCATTTTAGATGCAAGGATAATTTCATTGTTCATACTTTTCTATACATAAATGAAGCCAATGGGAAGAAGACGACGCAATGATTTATCAACCCTCCATAACGGTAATATAATATTCTATTTCAATATTTCATGCATTATATACTAACTATTGTATTTGTTGTTATATTAAATTTTGTAGGTATTCCTTCAAAAGAAATTGTCGCGACCCCGAACCCCGCGGGCCCGAGATCGCGAGCTGAACGTCGACTTAAACAATAAACTCTAAAATAATGGAGATAAGAATTTCCTTTTATACCAAAAGAGGATAACACAAAGTTTTGAAAATAATTTAACAACGACAATGAACTAGTGTAAGACCCATAAGCTCACACTACAAAATAATAAGATATACAAATCTTAGTGACGTCAAAGTGTGGTACAACTATCCCCAAAAGAGTTACACATTTATATAATGTAAACCCACCAATATACACTTGCCCCAAAAGCTCAACCCTCGCGACGTCCTGTCTCGTGATCAGCGAGTCTAATCCTTTCCACCTGGGGGGGGGGGGGTTAAGGAAAAACAAAGACAAAGGAAAAGGGGGTGAGATAAATCTCAATAAGTTACTAATGCAACTACATGACATGCTATGATGCAATAATCAATAATAAATCACATAACCCATAGCAATTATCATATACCAGATAGCAGCGAAAATAAACACATAACAAAGGATATAGCCAAGGTTTTCCAACTGATAGAACCAAATAAAGGTCGCTGCGCAGCTTCAATAATCAACCATCAACATCTTCATAATAGCATGAAAGCCGAAGAGAAATCCCCGGTACAGGAACCAATAACAAAGTAATGTGCCACAAAGGGCGGGAGCCATGCCACAAAGTCATGCTCCAAACATCTCAACCAAGGCCAATCTGGAAGAGGAAAATAAGGGCAAAACAATGGTCGACACCATAATGGACTTGGCCGGTGCCATCACAATACCTCACATCGCCCGACACAACCACAAATACCAGCTGGGCTTTCAAATAAATGCTAAGTAATAAATACTAGCTTAATTAAACAATTTAGGGTTTCAAAGTAGGGAACCATACCAAGTAGTCACCAAGAAAGTGAAATGAACCAACAATAACCAATTAAGGTGCTCTAATAATTTCCACAATGATAACACAATTCCCATATCACATTTGACCACAAAGGATCCAGTTAATTCGAGCACTCAACCAAATTTACTCACTCATCTCGAAGAGCTTAAGGAGAGCTTTAAAACGATAATTTATACGCCTAAAACGGAGTCCGGATGAACAAGATACGGTCCTCGAAAGATTGGACAAAAAGGGAAATAAATTTCACAACAGGGGAGAGGGTGCGCGCGCCTCCTATGGGAGGGTGCGCGCGCCTCCTAGATCAGAAGGGGAAATCAAGATTGGAGGAGGGGAGGGTGCGCGCGCCTCCTATGGGAGGGTGCGCGCGCCTCTATCCAACAGAAGGTTTTTGTTCAAGAGGGGCATAAGGGTGCGCGCGCCTCCTATGGGAGGGTGCGCGCGCCTCCTTGCCCGGAAAGGCAAATTCCGGCCAAAAAATCTGGGTTTCCACCATTAACAACCCCAAATCCAAAACCAACCCAATCTTCACCATTTCTAACACTACCAAGATGTGAACTAAGGTACCTACACCATTTTGAACCAAAAGGACTCCAACAACATCATCTAAGGAACCTCAATCAAGGGTGATTCAAATACCAAAATTTCACAAAATGAACAAAAATGTAAATCATCACAAAATCAACCAAAGAAGCAATAAATGGAAATCATAGTATCATCTAAGCATAGGATGAACATTTTTAGCATCAATGGGGGAAAAGTAACTTACCCGGATTTTCTCAAAGTTGACGGATTTTAAATATTTTTAGCTTCCTACGATCCTATCGACGATCTAAACAAGTTTCATGTTTTAAGAAATGAGCAATAACAAGAGGAAGATGAAGAAAATGAAGAGAGAAAGGAGAGAAGAAAAACTTACCCACAAACATGGAGAGAGAGAGAGATTTGCTGGGAGAGAGAGATGAGAAGGTGAGGGTGAAAGAGTAGGGAGGTGAGGGAGAAAAGAGGGAGTAGGGAGAATTATTTGAAATGTTACACTAAGACCCCTCCCCTACTACCCCCTTTACTAATAAACTCCCCACTAACAAATAAGACTCAACTCTTCTACACTAGCACAAATGGCCCAAATAAAATGCTAGACATAATTTAATATAACACGTAAAATGCACACATAAATTATTAATTAAATAATAATTTAAATAAATAAATAAGCAAATAAATAAATAATAATTATTTATTACTAATAAAATAGAGCCTAGTTTTCGGGTCGTGACAGACTTTGCTAAAAAAAAGTCGTGCTATGAAGCGTGCTTATTTGATGAGTTAAAAAAATAAAAAAAGAAGTTCAAATTTACAAGCGAAAGAGAAGGAAGGAACAAGCATGTCGAAAGATGGACGAGAAACTTTTTTCGGCCAATCAGGTTTGAAGTCGGGTTTCTTTCATATAACTAAAGTCTCTTGCAGAGTTTAAGAATAATATTCGTAATAAAATTTGGGAAATTTTGATAGTTAACCTATACACACAAGCGAACACACACACATGTATATATATATATGCACACTAAATACACATGCCATTTTCCATATCCTCAAACTTTTATTTTGTTTACAGATTCATCAATGCGTACATCACAATGGACAAATAGTTACAGGAAAAGAAATTTACTATTGGATAATGAAATTGGTATCACATCCAATTACAATGTTAGGACATCAGGTATGTTGAATTTGTTAATTTAATAGAGTATGTAAAATTATTGCAGTTAATTACTAAGATTTAGATAATTACAAAGATTTAGAGAAAACTACAATAGCTATTGTATCTAACATATCAATTCGGACGGAAGGAGTATATAGGTAGTTAGGGCTAAGTAGTAAGCAACGGGTCTTCATTTCATAACTTTTCATAGCTTCTCTCATATATGACTGTGTGTATATATTAAATATTTTACAAAAACATGCCCGCATTCCTGTGACTATTCAACAATTTAGGAGAGAAATTTACTTTCATCAGTAATTAAACTTAGGAGAAATTCAAAACGGAAATTATTAACAAAAAGTTTGGGATGGAAGGAGTATAACTAACAAATCCAGTTTAACCTTCAAATAAATTATTTAAATTTCATTATCAAATGATTTTAGCAATAACATGATCTTTTTAAAAAGTAAAAAAATGAGACAATTTAAATTCACCATAATGTCATTAGGTGTTCTAGCTCCCGTGCGGAGCACATATTTATTTTCTAGTTTTATCTCAATTAAAAGAAACCCAAAGTTGCATTTGAGGCTTTGAGTAAACTTGTAAAAATGAGAGAGAGAGAGAGAGAGAGAGAGAGAGAGTAAAAAGATAGTATAGAATATGAGAGAGAATAAAAGCGAATTGCTGGAAGGGAGGCTCAAACTTAGGATGTCTAAGTGACTAAACTTTCAAACTGAGTTCTATTACCACTGGTACATACATAAATTCTTCACAATTATGCCAGTGTTTTATTTATATTGAATCTGCGGGTGCACTTAACAAATAAATTTGAAAAAAAACTATAAATTGCAGTTGACCGGGTGCACTTGCACCCCCATCTAGAACACAAGATCCGCCCCTGCAGATGCCTTCGTTGTCGACGACTATTCCATTCCATTCCATTCCCGAGAGAAAAAAAATATTATCTCCGTCTTATTTGAACCTTCACCATTTTAGTGATGCCACAAAATTTTTTAAAAAGTGTTGAGTGTAAGAAGGATTGTGAGAGGGAAGAAGTTAGTCGGTATAACAAGTGGGGCCTACAATTTAAATACTCCCTCCGTCCCATTTTAAATTTCAAAAAAAAAGTGGGCACAAGAATTAAGATGAGAATCTTTATATTATAAAATATAGATAGTGAGGTAGAGTGTTGTGAGTATAGAAAGTGGGTAGGAGAGAAAAAGTCGGGTAGAGAATAGTTAGTGTATAGTTGTTGTGTGTATGACATGTAGGTCTCACTAAATAAAAAAAGTATAAATAAGTTTCTATTTTGGGATTTTGAAGTTTAAGATGAGACGCCCAAAATGAAAATTTTGAAGTTTAAGATGGGACGGAGGGATTATGTGAGAAGGAAAAGTTAGTGGATATGACAATTGGGTCCCATAATTTAAGTGTGTGAGAGGGGGAGTGAGTAAGTATGATAAGTGGGGCCCATATTTTTTACCATTTTGGGAAATTATGAAGTTTTTATCGAGACACCCATTTGGATAAAATGTAAAGATTCAAACGGGACAGAGGGAGTATCTAAGATTTGAGAAAGCCGGTTGAGCAGCTGATGCATGCATCTTACAAGATTGAACTGGAATTGATTTAGGGTTCCATTTTTTTCCTGAGTTTAGTCAAAGACAAGTAATTACTATTCTTCAAACATCAAACAGTCTCTCCGTTTTAAAGTAAGTGAAAATTTAGAAAGAAACGCGTTTTACGCTGACTTAGCGTAAAACGTCTTTTTAAAAATGGCGCAGTGACATTTTTATAATAAATGGGAAGATGTTTTAAAACACGCGATGACATTTTTGTATATAACTGACACTTATCGTAAGTGTCAGTGTTAGTGTTAAAAAATGTCAGCCATGTTACATTGGCACTTATTAACACTACCACTGGCAGTTTTGATAAGTGCCAGTATCAATGTTTATAAGTGCACATATAATGCCTGGTACTTTTAAACACTAACATTGACACTTTTGAAAAGTGTCAAAGCCAATGTTTATAATCGCCAGTCCAAATGACTGGTACTTTATAATATTAATTCTAGCATTTACGATGCTTACCAGTTATTTAAAAAATCACTGCTTGTTTTTAAAAGAAGCGCCAACGTCTTTTGGAAAAACACGTTTTCCTATCCTTAAGATAAAACTAGTTTTTTTTTTTATAAGACTTACTCTTAATGTAATAATATGCCAAAAAAAAAAAAAAAAAACTCCCATTTTATCATGTTATTATGAATAAAAATTTGAGTGATAATTCTATGTTAACGAAAATTTAAAACTTAATATTGATTAATAGTAATATTGATGATGTATCAATAACAAGTTTTATATTTTTATTATCATAGCTAAATTAACTTAAAATTATATTTAAAGTTCATTCGCAATAACGGTAAAAAAGTGAACATTATTTTATTATTTTGAGGCCGAGTATTAGTTAGCTACATGAAATTATATGAATAAATTTACTTAAACTATACTCCCTCCGTTTCATGTCAATTGAGACTTATTTCTTTTTTCGTCCATTCCACATCACTTGAGACTGCCCAAAATGGCAAAGAATCTTTACTATTCTTCCAACTCATTATCTCTCTTACTTTATTTTTACACTCAGAGCAAACTCCCTTTCTGCCCCTCGTACTATGGCTCCAACATCAATTGACACACGTACTGCTGAAACAACAAATGTATGATGCGTACTATAGTTTTATTAGCAAAATTAACCAATTTACTATTCAGTTGTTAAATTTTTTTAACGAACATTATTTTTTTTAACGGGCATTAATTTATTTTAACAAAGATTAATAACCTAACGGAAACATATAGACCTTTTTACATACATCATCTTAACAAAGCTAACTTTTGTTATCTCCATCATCTTCCCAAACCCAACATCCACCCCCACCCTTTCCCAGCCCAACACCGCCACCACCGCCACAAACCATCACAACCAGTCACTACTCCACCCAACCAACTCCACCATTTTCAATTCGCCATTCACCCAACACAACAAATACAGCAACAACAAAACTGTACGAAGAGCCAAAATCCAAATTTTGGGGTTTTCAGATTTGGGAAGAAACATAAAAAAAATGGCAGCTTCAACTGATTCGAAGAAATCCAGATTCGAAATTGAATCCAAGACAATCTTCAACAATGTGTTTCCCAAACAACCCAGATAGAGAACAAAATGAAATCCAGATTAAAAAAAAATTCCAGATTCGAAATGAATTCCAAATTCGAAATAGAACCCAAAAAGGAAAAAAAAAATATGATTACAAACCGACTGTATTGATCAAATTTGGGGCTTCACCTAGATGTTCCAAAATCTTATATATCTCTTTTTCATACTATGAAACTAAGAGAAACGAAAATTTAACGTCATTAGAGGGAGCAAGAGACGTGGCTGTGAAGAACCCACCATTAATTGTCTTCTTTAGGTGTAGAGAGAGGTCAGAGATGGGTAAAATTCGCCGGAGAAGATGGTGGGGGGAGTGACTGGAGAGGGTGTGGGGAAGTCGGGAGGTAGCGGTGATGATGGAGGGTGGAGGTGGGTGGGTTTGGGGGAGATGAGAAGAAGATAAAGCAGGAGGGTGAAGGTGGGCTACGACGTAATTCAAAAAGGGGAGTGGCGGCCTGGAAAGATGGGGGTGGCGAGGGAGGGTGGCGGCCGATTGTGGAGGCTGAGGGTAAGCAGAGGGAAGCGTAGGGAGTGACTTAAATGGGGCTGGGTGGGAGAGATCGTGTTATTAGGGCTCTAAGTTTATTAATTAACATTGTGCTCCCTTACATTCTAAATAATAAATATCTGGTTCCAACCCAACATTTGTAAAGTTTAATTCTAACTTTGGTTAAATTATAAACATTTGTTAAAATATATTAACGTTCGTTAGAAAACATAACGCGTGTTAGAAATAATTAACGATTAAATAGTAAATTGGTTAATTTTGCTAATAAAACTATAGTACGCATCATACATTTGTTGTTTCAGCAGTACGTGTGTCAAATTGATGTTCGAGCCATAGTACAAGGGGCAGAAAAGCAGTTTACTCTTTACACTCACAACACCACTCAACTTACGTACTATTTCTCCCACTCATTCTCTATCATATTTAATTTTTCATACTCACAAACAACTCGTCCCACTATTTCTCTCTCTTACTTTTCTTTAATTTATGTGTCAAAATTTTTAGTCTCAAGTCACATGAAACGGATGAGTATATCTCTTCTTAATAATTTTCGTGCATAAACAATAATTTTATCACTGGAAATGACATAAGGACATTAATTTAATGAATTTATTGACATCTAAATAAGATTACCTACTTACCTTCAATATTTTTATTTATTATTATTATTATTATTTTTGAGTAAAGCTTGGGGCACAAAATGAGTTCACAAAATCTAGCTCACAAAATAAAGTGGCGATATTTTATTGGTTGCATCGATAATGGACACGCCACACTCTAATTAAAACACCAATAACATCATTACACTTAGGATTTTGTGGGCAAGTTTTTGTGACTTTTTTGTGCCCCTGATATTATTATTATTATTTTTTTTTACTTTTTTACTTTAATGAAAATATTGTACCCTTGACAAGTTTCTTGACATCTTCTTAAACTGTTAGCCTGTTACACATGAATGTAAAGTCTGATAACATAAATCGATGGGTCCAAACAATTAAAATCTAGTACAGAATTAATAACACCAAAGATAAAACTAAAATCCCAAAAAAAAAAAAAAAAAAAAAAAAAAGACAAAAGAGGGTGGGGAGTTGGCACTGCATGCAAATGCTTTAACATCGAGCTGCCACATATAGCCCTTTGCATGTCAACCCCTAATGCCATTCCGCCACGCACTTCATCCCCCATACCCACGCCATCCTCGTCACTCTCTCATGTCCCCCCATAAATGTCCCCTTTCCTCCCTCTTAACCATTTCATCAAACACCTTTCTTTCATGTCCCCAAACCTAGAAAATCCCAATCCCTAACAACAATGGCGGGCATTTGTACTGACCAACATCATCAACACAAGTTCCACCTTTCCCACCAGCTTTACCTCGGCAAGAAAACCCACCGGGAGATCGATATTCCACCCCGGAAGCTTCTCAGTCGCCGCGCAGTCCACGACTCCCCACTCGATTTCTTCACGGATTCTCCTCGATCCGATGAAACCCTCTTCCAGAAGTACCTTCCATACAACAACGCTGGCGCCGATGACGACGATGATGATGATCCGTACTCTTCCGACCATTTCCGTATGTACGAGTTCAAGGTCAGGAGATGTACTCGCACCCGGAGCCATGACTGGACTGACTGCCCGTTTGCTCATCCGGGCGAGAAGGCTCGCCGGAGGGATCCCAGACGGTTCCACTACTCCGGCACCGTTTGCTCTGAGTTTCGCCGGGGAAGCTGTACCCGGGGTGATAACTGCGAGTTTGCACACGGGGTGTTTGAATGTTGGCTTCACCCAGCTCGTTATCGTACTGAGGCTTGTAAAGATGGTAAAAACTGTAAGCGCAAGGTCTGTTTCTTTGCTCATACTCCTCGACAATTGCGTGTTTTGCCTACCCAATGTCATGATTCACCAAATTCACCAATTTCTGTCGAGAAAAATTTGGGTAATCTTCATTGCTGTGCTTATTGTCACTCTGCTATCACATCATCTCCAACTTCCACTATCATTGACATGGCCAATTTGTCCCCACCCATGTCACCGTCCCTCTCCCTCTCCCCGCCTCTGTCTCCGGTGAAACCATTCCCATCACAATCCGGGTACTCCCCAGTTTCCCGATTCCGTGATAACTCAACCGGAATCAAATCATGTGGATTGAATGAATTTGGGAATGGTGGGTTGAGCTATAAAGATGCACTTATTGAGTTAATGAGTTCTTTTGATAACATGAACATGAATGTCAATGACACAGTGAATACAAATGGAAATTATGGAAATGGGAATGGAAATCTTTCATGGGTAGATGTTTCAAACTTCAATTGTGATGAGCAACCACAGTTTGTTCTGTCTCCTTCAACCCCAACTACATCTGGATCAGGACATTTTTTCAGTGGCAGTGATAATTATTATCAAAGGAGGAGTTACTTTGATGACAAAGTGAATGATCGTAATGGTGTTTCTGACCCTGATGTTGGGTGGGTAGATGATCTTCTGACATAGATTTGAATGGTATCTGATTATGGTGAAGAAGAATAAAGGATTTTTGTAAATGTGGGTACTCTTAACCAAGACCATCCATATATATATGAAGTGTATTTATAGATGTGATGGGGGTGGGGGGGGGGGGGGGGGGGTGGGGTGGGTGAGGACCATGTGTGATTATTTTTTAAAGTGATTTTTCTGTTGATTATTGTTTACAGTGTTTGGATTGAGTCTGTAATATGAGGTTATGGAAGTTTGATTTTTTGTTGTAATATTGTGTGTTGTGATAGCAAAAGAGGGAGGAGATTGTTGTTTTGGAGTTTGAATGTATTCATACAAGTCATTTGCTGAATAATGTATTTTTGGGTACTCTCCCTAATTTTTATTTTGGTTGATGTTAAGTTTTGTTGATTACTAAAGATTTAGTATAGGGGAGGGGGTTATAGCTGAATTTTAGGCGAGATACTGAGAAGAGATCCTCTGCATAATCTTTATATTCTTCAGTTTCCTTTGTTCGTTGTGAATTGTGCCTTAAAAGTTGACATCTAGATTAATTTCAATGTTGTCTTTATTAATTTCAATGTTTTAAAAGACGCCTTTCCAGCCCCGCTTAGGCGCTAGGCTTTCATGAAACGCGTAGGTCTCGTCTAGTATATTATAGTTATTTTTGAATTCTCGGCCCGCCTAGTTCTGGCGCTAGGCTTCCTGCGGCGTCTAGTGTTTTTTTAGAACCTTGTTTAATTTCATATATAAAGTTTTAAAGTTAAAATAGTCAAACTAGTCATTTGTTTAAATAATTTAGTAAGTTTGATAAAAAGGGTAAGTGGGACGAAATTAATGAGTAATGAGTCTTATTTTTTGTTTTTAAAGCAAACCAAACATCAATTGCATTGCTAAAGTTTAAAAAGATGTAAGCTCCATAATAGTCGGAGTCTCATCGCAAATGTAGATATTTTCACAAAGATAAACAATCGCCAACTATCTATATGCCCCAATAAAAGACTTAATACATCTTGTTTTGGAATGTCTAATCCTAAACCAAATGTCCAACCAAAGCCGTGACGAACAATATCTTGTGATACACAAACGTTTCTCCAAGTTACACTTGGACACGGCCTAACATTAGCCTTCACAAAACCCCTAAACGGGACAATTTGGCGTTGAAAACATGATAAAGTAATGCATTTGGGTAGACAAGAAATGCTCAACCAAGCATCGCAAATTGCATCAATAAATATAAATATAAATATAAATAAAATACAAAGGCTCTCAACATGTAGAGAAGGCAAAGACTCTCGACAAATAAGAGAAGACAAAGGCTCTCGACAAATGAGACTTATTTATATTTGAAAAATTAAGACATCTTCATGATCTTTATGTGCTGCCTCACATCTTTATAATCCCTTGGTTTATGTTTCTGGTAGATCAATAAATAAGAATGATAAGAATGATAGCGAACAACGACGTAACCAAACATGAATACAAGAATTTTACGTGGTTCACCAATTTGGTTACTTGCACGGGCGAAATGATAATATATTACTTTCAATGACAATTCAAAAAACGATCACACTAATCTAGTTGCAGAATTATTGAGCCGAATAATTCCGTCAACCTAAATATAAAATTATAGATTTCTACTTGTATATTTCAAAGATGATCAGCCAAAAATATAGTATGGGCAAGGGTAGTATTTGTAGTTATAAATACTTAAAACCAAGGAAGAAGAATCATATTTCTTGTTTACAAAGTAATTCTATATCCATTGGAAAACTACTTTACTAATTTTTAAACAATTCCTTGTACCAATAGAACACCAAATTATTAGAACAGAAAGAGTCCTAATCCCGAACACAAATCACGTCAACACAATCTTGGGCTTTTGCAATTTGGCCCACATGGTACTTGCACAATCGTACCTTTTGCTTGGCACGGTCGTGCCACTGAAAGTCCTTCGATTGTGACCTTTATGGGCTTTCTTCCTCCCTTTTGTCAATTCAAATCCATAGAATTTTCTCAACTTATCGCGACATATTCTTAACCAATACGTGCCTATTGATTCAAAAGAATATTTCTAACAGTTTCATTAGCTTCAACATGTGAAACCTCACAATACTCGTTGCACCGTAACCATTCAAAAATGGACAGAGAACTACTTTGATATAGTGGTGTATACTCCGTCCGTCCCACCTCACTTGACACTCAAGAGGTGGGCACAATAACTAAAGAAAAATAATAAAATATAGAAAATATGTGGTCGAAAATGAAGAGAGAAAATGAGCACAAAATTTTGGGGGAAACAAACTTAAAAAAAATCCGGTTTTGAAGAGGAAGCCGTCACACACAATTGAAACCCACGTCGTCCTTTTGACCGGTTTACTAAACCGGTAAACCTAATTAAGCGCGTACCTTTTCTCTCTCAAAAACACACAGCGCCGTCTCTCTTTCTAACGGTGAAGACTGCCTTTAACCTTCTACTCTTTTGTTCAATTTTTCCAATTTGAAGTAAAATTTGTTTGATTCTCCTTCTGTCGTTCGTTAATTTCACTCTATTTGACGCAAATTACCTTTTGATTATAAGCAAAATAACAAGGAAAGGCATAGTGAAGTCAGGGCGTGATAGAGGTATGTGTTGATTTCAAGTTTTTTTTTTTGCTTGATTCTCACTCTATTTTGTTCGCTTATTCTGTTGATTCAAGTATTTTTTTGTTCGGTTTTTTTGATTCTTGATTAGGTATTTTGAGTTTGGTACTTGTTTCTCAGTGATTTAAAAAAGCAAAGAGAGTCTTTGTCGAATAAAGTTGAAGACTTTCCGTCAATCAAACATGACCACATTGACAAGGTTGTTGAGAGCAAAGACAACGAGTAGAAGAGGAAGAAAGCTGGTAGTTCGACTGCAACATATGTCAGACAAACTAGGTCTAGAAAGGGTGCTAGTCAGTGAAATTGTAACGTTTTGTTTTGAAATACAAACTTATTGTTTTTAAGTCCAAACTTATTGTTTTAAGTTATTAACTTGTTGTTTTTTATAATATCAAGTTTGTCTGTTAAAAGACCAAGTTACATTACTAAAATACTAAGTATAGATCTGATACAACATAACTTGATTATCATCAGACTGCACTAATAAAACACCAAGTTACTGTACTAAAACATAAAGTTACAATACTAAAACACCAAGTTACAATACTAAAACAATACCAAGTTATATTATAAGTTGATGTTCAAAATGCTCATTTCAATAAAAATTGCATCGTTATTATAATATCAAGTTTGTTTGTTCAAACAACAAGTTACACTACTAAAATACCAAGTATAGATCTGATACAACATAACTTGATAAACCACCAGGTTGCACTAATAAAACACCAAGTTACTGTACTAAAACATCAGGTTACAATACCAAAACACCAAGTTACTATACTAAAGCAACAAGTTACACTAAATCAATTCTATTTCAATTTCAGCAGTTTGAACATCTATATTTCAATTTGAGCAGCAAACGACCACATGATTCAAATTAAGTGTAGATATGGTGTTTTTGAGCCAAATAAAGATATTCATCTCTTCCAATTGATCTTCATTGTCTTTTTCAATCTCATTCTCCTCTGATTCAATAACATTTGTGATCTACTATCTCCATCTCCATCTCCATCTCAATCTTCTATAAGGAGAAAATCAATTTCAATAAGATCAATTAGCTCATTCGAATATCAATTTCAATTTCAAATAGAAAAAAATGCATATTAAATTTACCTGATTCGATCTCCATATCTTCATTTTCATTGTCGTTTGTAATAGATATCTCCTCTAATTCGACATTTTCATCCAATGTCTCTATTTCCATCTCCTATTTCAATGGCGACAGAGATAGAGAGAGAAATGGCGGAAGAACGGCACCTCTGTTTTCTTCTTTACGACTGCCCTGCTACTGCGTGTTTTTAACTTTTTATACCCTAATTTTTTTAATGAGCGAGTGTTGGTAGTGGTGCCCTAGGCACGTTTAATAAACGTTGTAATTGTTATCATTTATTTCATATCAATAAAAAGATGTTTTGATTATTATTATTATTCATGTTTACTTATAATAATCTCCGTCCCTAGTACTTGTTAAGCACTAGTATAAAGGCTAAATGATCATGCGATGATCATGTCAGATTTATGGGTACTTGTTTGGAACAAGGTACTGGACATGACCCGCTGTATGAGATTTATGTCATGGTCTATGTCGAACATATATCTCATATTAGTTATGTCATTTGAATCCTTAGACATGAAGTTATTATAGTCTTCCACTTGATGAACATTATGTTTGACATATTCAAACGCTACCTTTAACCGGGAAGTTATAAAGGGTATGATTGGCATAATCGGATTCACGTAGGGAAGAATAATAAGCTAAATGAATTTGTCCCTCTTCGGAGAGATGTCAAGCTTGGGCCTCTCGTAGGAATGGTGTTGATGAAATGTTCGGCCGGACTCAAATGAATTGATTTGATCAATGGCATTTGGATTATCAAGATATTCGGAATCGAGAAAGTATTGAACAAAAACAAGTTGACTGTTTGACCATGACTTGTGTTCAATGACATCGTGGACAAAGGGATTACGACATATTCTAAAGGAATGCGAACTTGTATCTAGTTACACTATTTGGGTAGGTATGACGGTTTGCTAGAACCTAATCATATCTTATGGTTTCATGTTTGAACCCATTGCCAACTTAGTATAATCCTAGAGGGTCACACACAATAGAACGAATCTTTAAAAGGACTAAATTGGAATTTTGGAAATTCTGGACATTCTGGGGAAGTGGGCGACCGCACAGTGCCGACTGGGCGGCCGCACACTTAGCTCAGATTTGTACCAGTTTGTTTCAGATAAATGTGCGACCGCACAGTGTATTCTGGGCGGCCGCACAGTACTGTCGGCTGGCACTTTCCTAATTCGATTTGGAATGTCTTTTGACACAAGATTCCTATTTGGAATAGGTCTTGGTTGTGTATAAAAGGATGAGTTCGGCCAGAACTTCAGTGATAGCCTTTTGTGAGTCTCCAAAGAGTTTGAGAGAGGTTTTACTTTGTTCTAAGACATCCTTGGTCAAAGAACATAATAATACACAAGAGAGAAAATTCCATATAGTTCAAATTCATTGTGAAAACGTGTTTCACAATTTGGTCTAGCAACCAAGATCAAAGAAGTTCCTTTGATATTCGTTCGAAGTGTGGATACCGCTAGAGGGTGAAAATCATCATCTTCAAAGTTCGTGTTCAAGCTTTGTGATCGTGATCAAGCCTTCAAATCTCCACCAAAGACCAAGAGAAAATTTAATAGCCATCAAGGGTTAGTTTTATCCTATATTCATGTTATTGTATTTGATTTAATCATATGAACGGATCTATGGGCTTTGGGTTTCAAAATTTTAAATGTTAAATTCCGCTGCGCATGTTACTACGAAACCCAACAGCGAGAACCGGTTCAGAAAAGGTAGGAGTTGGTTTGTTGGTTGTCCAAAACCGGTCTTTTTTTAACATTAGGGGGAAACTAGTTTCCCCCAAAACCAACTCGAAAATGAGTGGGGTAAATAGTAGTGTTGGTTTAATAAATTGAGTGCTGGAGAATGAAAAGAGAAAATGAGTGGTGGGGTAGAGTGAATATAAAATTATAAAAAATAGGCTATTTTGGGAAGTGTTAAGTGAGCTGAGACGTACCAAAATAAAAATAAGTGTCAAGGAAGCTGGGACGAAGGGAGTATATATGATTCGGATTGGTATAAACCGAGTTAATTTACATATGAACCATGAAAAAATTCAAACTGAACCGAACTAAATTACACTAGTTTGGTTTGATTTGGTTTAAAAAATGAGGCTCAACTTTGCGGTTTAGACTACGATTCAGTCTATGGTTTAGAGAGCATCTCATAATCAGATTTGTTCAGTTAAAAAAAAGGAGAATGTCGTAGGAGAAGAACGCTCTACACAATGTCGACCGTAAAAAGAACAAAATTAACTAGCGCCACAATAAATAAAGAAAACAAATCATGTTAAATCATAACATGAATCTTAAATAAGACGTAAAACTGTAATTATGATTAATCTAAGAGTTGGTTTTGGGGGAAACTAGTTCCTCCATAAGTCCGAGGTTGGGTTTGGAGGCTCGGTCTGGTGGTTCGATCTGATGGTTTTGCATAGCAATTCGGTCTCGCAGTTTCAAACCGCAATCCGGTTTGGTTCGATTTTGTCTTATTTAATCTGAATGAGGGGTCAAACCAAACCATCTGATTTGTCAATTTTTGAGATCAAACTGAATTACTTATGCTTGGAATTCAATTCGGTCTCAAACCGTAATCTAGACAGAACTGTTCACACCCCTACTTTGGTCCATACATATTTCATTATTTTTAGTATAGCTCAAAATAAATACTCCCTCCGTCCCGGACTAAGGTTCTTAGTTTGACTTTACACAGAGATTAAGAAAAAATAAATGTTGTGAGTTTGGAAAGTAAAGTAGGAGAAAGTATGAGAGAAAAAGTGGGTAGAAAGTTTTTGTTGTGAGAATGACAAGTGGGGCCCATTGTCCATTTTAGGTAATAAAACAACTAAGAACCTTAGTCTGAGACAAACCAAAAAGGAAAGTAAGAACCTTAGTCTGGGACGGAGGGAGCATTCTATTTAAAGAACTGAAAATTAGTGAAATTAGTAAGAACATTGTAGAAACATAAAAATTATGTTCAATTGTCACATTTTTTATTCTTCCGTCACATAATAAAAGTTACTTATTTAACAAAAGTTATTTTCTTAGAATGGAAATTTATAATATTTTTTCAATTAGTTGTTGTGGTATAGACCTTCCAAACCAAACAGATCGCAAGAATATAATGCGCAAACCCAACAAGCAAGAACGATAAAAGAAGCAAAAACAGTAAAGGGAACACAAAGAATTGTTTACCCAGTTTGTCAATATTTTTTACTACGGCTGGGGGCACTACCAAGCCTGGATCTTGCACTATAATATGTAAATTTGGAGTTACAATAAGTTATGGGGCGGACCCCTACTTATATACACAACCTAGAATAAGCCCAAAACCTAAACTGAAAAGAAATCCCAAAAAGACCCGAAAAATATCAATTTTCACGTCCAGGGGGTTCGACCGAACCCAACCCTTGGCGCCCCCGAACCCATCCCTTGACACCCCCGAACCCAACCCTTGACGCCCCCGAACCCAACTTTACGTCGGAATACAACCTTGACCAAAATCACCTAGGTTCGGCCGAGTCATATAATGGGTACGCCTTTTTCCCCTATTTTCTTCTTTTCTGATCGCTAGATGCCCGTTGAACTCTATTCCAACATTAGTTACCCATACTCACAACGATAATCCACTTACTATTCCATACTTGCATTTTCTTTCGTACTTACTTTCCATACTAACAATACACAACACCATATCAATATTCCTTTAGACACTAGGATGATAAAAGCTTTAATGAATAGTTTGATGTTTGTTTCCTGGGTGGGGAACTATTTGAGGTGTTTGGACAGCAAGGATGGTTGGTTAGGTGGTTATTGTCACACTTTCACAAGGAATGGCATGGGTATAGGGAGCAGCCCATGCTCAAAATGACCTTTGCACAAGGCAATTCAAGAACCGGGACCTGTGCACACCACTATGATATTCACTCGATTTCGGTTGCTTATTTCAATCACGACACGACGACGGTCCACATTCAAAGACTTATATAAAAATATTTCAAAAATTCATCTCGCACATTCTCAATGTTTATATGTCGATCAGCTTGATCTGTGTGCAGTCGGGCTCCGCTGACAACTCAAGGGTCCTTATCTCTATAACACTTTCTTTTTAGAGTTTGTTCCCCTAGTCTCCTTGCAATATTTCTCATTTCATAGAAAAGACACGCAATTGTCGTTAACTCTTGAACACATTTTATCCGATATTCCTACTCCCACCGGACAAATCATTAAATACATCATATACCTCTTATCCTATCAAACCCTGAATAACTATTCAAAGTTGTTAGTGCAGACTGTGGTATTACCATAAGTTCTGCCAACACTGTCTCAGTGTTATCAAACGAGTGTCTGAATAAATGTTTGAACATTATCTTCATGCTTTATTTTTGTACTAACATTTAATATGTGTGCAAGAATATTGTTTATTGTTGGTCCATCAATCACGTAAACTATGGTGGGAATGCTGGAATTATGCAAAGGAAGTTGAAATAAGATAAGTTACGCATAAAAGGAGATATTATGCGTAACATGGAGATTCTTGGCAAGTGAAAAACGTGGAGAATTGACTCATTCAATGACTGAGTATTTATCAAGAGAGTACAAAGAATATAAAGCTTGAAGGTATAAGGACACAATGCAAGAACTTGGGTTTCAAGAATTTGTTCCTAAAACGTGGACATGTGGAGATATTCTTCCCCAAGACTTGGCAACAACTCCATCCACTCCACCACTATTTCCAATGAGTTTATTAGCCATTATTGAAGTATTCCCCAAGTATTTCAATACTATAAATAGCAAGGATGTGGACAATGAAGATAACAACACTACAACACAAACTCGAGCATCATTGTCGAGTAGTTCCTTGCACACAAGAACATACACTTTTTGGTTCGATAAGACTCCGTCCTCACTACAAGTTTCCATTCTTGTAATATTTGATTTCAATTGTTTTTTTGTTAGGATAGAGTTTCGTGTATGATCTTCTTCGGTTCTTAGAGCAATTCTTGTAATAGCAATAAGAATCTTTCGGCCTTGTACGAATTGTATTTTAACAGTAAAAATCTTGCCTTTTGAGGCATCATCTAGGTATATAAATTTATATATCTTGAGAAAAACAATTTCTTGTGTGTTTTTTCCGCTGCAAAACTCTTTTAAAATTGTTTTTCAATTCAGGTGTGTAAAGTGTTGCCGAAAGTGTTATCATTGCAGTGTCAACACCTTTGATAACACTTTCTTTAAAACAAGCCATTGACAAATTATTTCAAAGGCCTCACAACAATTGTTGGATTTAAATCTTGATTTTTTATTTTATTACAGAAATTATATTCTAGGGCAAATTGCACTTTACTGCCACTAAGTTCACATGAAGTTGCAATGTAGGACTTAAAGTTTCATTTTTTTACAATTTCGTACACTATGTTCACAATTTGTTGCAATCGAAGGCAATTTTAGACGGTTGTTAAAAATGTTGAACGGCAGTTAAGAAAAGTTAACGAAATGGTTGAAAAGATTAACGAGATTCTTTGTAACTTGCATTGACCACCCCTAAGATTCAATATTTTTTTTCAGTTTGCAACTATTCTGTCAATTACATTACAAAACACACTAACACAAACAAAATGCATAAACATTTTGTTTCATTTAACTATTACAACCTCACTGCCACCACCAAACCATCCACACACCGCCATAACCCAACCATCTAACCACCACCAACAATATCTTCACCACAACCACAACCACCACTATCACCATCACTTTCACAATTAACAATCACCAAAAATAAAACACATTCAAAACTGAAAAGCCCCAAATTCACCACCAAATTAATTCAACAATTGATAACTATAAACTTGTATAATGCTGAATGCAAACAAAATTGAATGAAATCTGAAAAAGAAAGAAGCTTAAATCAAATTGTCTTCTAAACGGCGTACAAAGATCTGAAGAAGACATAGATGAAGTCAGTGATAGTTTTTAACAAAGGAGATGGGCAGCTTGATGCTTTGAAATAGGGTCGAGTGCGTCGATTGCAACGTTAGTGTCAAAGACGCAGATAGATCTGCTGGAGATCTGGGTGAAAGGGAAAGAAATTTGACTTTCGGAGTTATTTTGGGAATAGGGAGTGGTTGCTGGAATGGGTGCAGATGATGAAAGAGAGTGGGTAAAGGGAAGGGGTTGCCAGAATCGTGGAAGAGGAGGAGGAGGTTGTTGGGGAATTGTGGTATATCCGTGCAGTTCATGCCCATACAATTATGATAATGGTGAGACACAACAACCATGCATACGAATAATATGAAAGTAATCAACAAGAAAATAACACAATATTTGTTAACCCAGTTCGTCAACAACAATGACTACATCTGGGGGCACTGCCAAGCCAGGATATTTCACTAATATCATAATTTGTGTCTATTTACAATAAAGCCTACCGCTCTATATAGCAAGGAGTGTTGGAACAAGATGGCTTGCAATACAAGTTATTTAGACTTCCATTAATAAAATCATGACTATAATATTAATATAAAGTATAGTCAAACCTAGTCAATGTGTAGAATCCCTGAAATGTAATTTACCTATTTATGATGGGCAAAATGGTAAATTAACATTGCTTAAGAAATGAATAGGTGTGGTCCCTAAATGAAATGCCACCAAGTCTACTATATAAAGGGTCTTCCATCAACCCTTTCAAGACTACTTTTTACTTTAATTTCTCTTTTATTATTCTCTTCATTATTGTCTAGAAGTGTTTGAGAAACTAAAGGGCATTCATCATTTAGAAGATCCATTTTCCTACATCTTCTTCTTCATCTAAAAGTTCTCCCTTCAAGTTATCAATATGGATTCAACAGGTAATCATCGCTTCCACCTTCATCTCCTTCCTCATTCTTCTTCTAAATATGAGTATGGCATTCAGGGTTAAATTGTTCCAACAATTAGTATCAGAGCCCGCTCATTATTTAGTTTGAGTTTGAGTTCTTTTAAGAAAGCTATATTGCTTTAATTTGATTCATTTTTTCCTGTTGAATCATAAAGGTTTGATGATGATTAGGGACTCTAATTTATTGATAGAGTACTAATAATCTTCATCAGAAATTAAGAAAATAGTTTGAAAGTTTTGTTCATTAAATCTCAATGATTCAAGTGTGACTATCCCTTCATAACATGGTTTTATGTCTAGTGCATACCATGTGGATCTACTCACTTGATTCCATTAATTTTAAAACAAGATTATCCTTAAATAACATGGTTTTATGTTTTAAGTACATACCATGTGGATCTACTTGTTATTAATGCCTTTTGGAAAATTTGGACAAAAATCAACGAAGTGCAAAAAATCTGGCACGGTCGTGCCCTTTGTTTGGCACGGTCGTGCGCATTCATTTCCTTGAACCGGTGCATCTGAATAGTGCTGGTCCGGACGGGTGTCTTGTTTAATCCGGTCGGACCGGTTCGTTTGGCACGGTCGTGTCTCTGGTTTAGCACGGCCGTGCTCATTGTACCGTGAAAACATGCACTTTCGGATAATTTTGGCACGGTCGTGCATCAATTTTAGCACGGTCGTGCAAAGTGTGCCGCGAGAACATGCCTTTCTGTAAATTGTTGCACGGCCGTGCATCTTTCTATGCTCGACCGTGCAGCTATTGTTCATCAGAATTGGATTTTTTGAAATTTTCTGTATAATTTTGTTTTTCCCTTTGGAACAAAACATACATTTTTTTTCAAACCCTAAGGCCTTGATTAATTATATGCTTTGACAAGTTTATTCATTGTTTAAATAATATTGTCGCCTAAGTGATTTACGTTATTTAAACCCTAAAATTGTAAAGTGTTGGATGTTTAAGTTGATATGTGAATGGCTTGAATTTTCCAAAGAAGATCTTGACATTTGACTAAACTTAGGCATTCATGTGGTAACAAGTAAAATGAACATTAGGTTATTTTCTTAGGTACTTATGTCGGCCCAAAGGAAGATTAAGTATTTATTAAAATATAAGTTCAAATTACTTGGTGCCTAAGGCAATCATTTATGAGTCAACTCGCAATCCAAAGATTAGTTTTGATGTCATGTTGATTGTCTTGTTGATGGATTTCGTTGATATAATTAATCATTTTTCATTATGTAGTGTCTTATACATGTTTTGTATTCATTCTTGTTCTCGAAATTCCAACAGATTTACTTATAGCTTCATCCGTGATTACTGCTATGAGTACCGTACCGATGCTTAATGGGACTAATTTTAAAACTTGAAAAAATAATTTGATGATGATCTTAGGCTATATGGACATAGATCATGCATTAAGGGAGCCGTTTCCTCTTCCTCTCTCTAACGAAAGCACTCAAGAAGAGTGCTTAAATGAGGAGTAGTGGAAACGCTCCAATCGTGTGAGCCTAATGATCATGAATATAGTTGTCCCGGAGACCATTTTGACCGGTATCTCCAAGGATATTGATGCTAAAATATTCCTTGATATGCTTGAGGAACGTTTGGCATCTACCTCCTCTCATGGGACAAAGAGAAAAGGGAAGGATGTTGCGGTTGCAAGAAATAAGAAGCGTAAGGGATCATCTAATGATCATGAAGAATGCTTCTTTTGCAAGGACCTCAATCACATGAAGTACGACTGCCCTAAGTATCACGCTTGGCGTGCTAAGAAAGGTATGTCATTTGGTCTTTGTTTGTGATAAAGGGTAATTTGGTTTCATTTCCTACATATACATAGTGGTTGAATATTGGAACGACAACTCACATAAAGGAAGTTTATGTAGGATTGCCTGAAATACTGAAGTCCTGGAGAAGATGAAGGATTCATCTATATGGAAGCCAGGATCCGGTTGAAGTGCAAGGCATCGGGAATTTTTGTTATTGTTAAAGTACTTAGTAATATTTGTATAAATACTACATTTGTTGTACCGTCATTTAGACGGAATTTGATATTTATCACACTATTGAACAAAGAAGGTTATTTTGTTCAATTTTATAAATGTGATTTTTATTTTTATTCCAATGTTGATGGTACTAGTACTTTGTCAAGTAGTCTTTATTCACTTGACCTTATTTACACAATAAATGAATCCCATAAATAATGAAACCAAAACTAGAAAGCAAAAGTTATCAAGTAAATTTTAAGGCATAGGCGTTTGGGTCATATTTCCAAGAAAAAAATTTGATAAGCTTATGTTAAAGGAAATCTTGAACAAACTTGATATTTCGAAAAATACTTTTGCATTAAATGTCTTAAAGGAAATTTACAAACATTAAAAGAATAAGTATTCTCGAGAGCATCAAGTGTCTCAAAGAACTAATACATTCGGATATTTGTGGGCCATTCATTAATCCTTCATGAAAAGGTCAACAATAGTTATTATGTTTATAAATGACTACTCTCAATATGGATACATTTATTACTTCATGCAAAGACTCAAGTTATGGACGTTTTCAAGTCTTATGAGGTCAAAGTTGGAAATCAACTTTGAAAGACTATTAAGAACATTAGGTCCAATCATGATAGAGTATATCATGGTTGAAATGTTTGTTAAAGGGAACAACGTTTAGGTCATTTTTACTCGCTATTTTGAAGAGTGTGGGATTGTCTCCAACTACATTAAGCCGGGTACGCCTAGCATAAATGATGTACACAAGAGACATGATAAAATCCTTAAGGAAATGGTAATAAGCATGTTTTGTGCTTCTTTTACCTCACTCATTATGGGCGATACATTAAAACCACAGCCCTTATTCTCATTAAAGCTCCCTCTAAGCTACTAATAAAAACCCTTTATAATTTTGGGACGAATAAGGAAAACATCCTTAAATCATCTTCATTTATGGGATTGTCTAACATAAGGGTAGACCTTATAAGTCTACTAAGGGCATGTTAGACATAAAATTGTTAGTAGTTATTCATGAGGTAGGCCGAGAGGTCTAGGGGATATATAAATTTTACAACCCAAAAAATTTGAACATTTTGAAACGAGAAAAGCTAGGTTCTTTGAGGATGTTGAATTTAGTGGGAGATTAGGTGTAATATTTTGAATTTGGAATAGAAGAGGCATCCATTTCTTCACCTCTTCCATAAGTTCCAATTGGATTTCAAATTTTGTACTTGATATTCAAGAAGAACATGCAATTCAAAATAAATATGGGTTCCCTATAAATATTGAACAACATGAAAATATTGATCATAAGAAGGAAATTCAACAACCTCAAAATTAGGAAGAACCAAGTGCCCATAAAGAGATACAATAGAGTAAGAAGGATTGCAATACCGGATAATTATGAGATGTATCTTACCGAGAAATAAAGGACACATAGGTTTAGTAGGAGATGAGCCATTCATCTACCATAAAGCCATTAATGGTCCTAATTCTCATAAGTAGATTAATACCATATATAAAGAGTTGAAATCTTTGAAAGATAACAACTTTTGGGATCTTTTACATTACCTAAAGATGTGAAACTTATAAATGGGTCTCTAAGACCTAAAAGGATTCACAAAATTAATGTTGAAAGATATAAAGACCCATCTAGTTGCTAAAGAATTTTCAACTCATAAGAAAGGCATTAATTATCAAGAAAGAAACATTTCCCGATATCTTCTAAAAACTCTTTTAGAACCATTATGGCACTAGTAGCAATTTGTGTCTTAAGCTTCATCAAATTGATATTAAGAACTTTTCTTAATGGAAACATTGGGGAAACTATCTATATGAAGAAATCCATTTATGGACTTAAGTAAAACTTCTCATTAATGGTATTTAAAGATTAATCAAGTTATTCTTTCATTTGGTTTTGAAATGAATCTTGATAAATATTGTATATACCATAAGTTCAGTGGGAGTAAAAATTATAATTTTGATCTTATATGTGGGTAATATTTGCTTGCTAGTAATGTTTTAAACCTTAATAACAAAACTAAGAAATTTCTTTGGAATGGAAATTCTTGGTGAGGCATCTTTTTGTATTAAGAATCCAAGTTCACTGTGAGTATTCACGGAGTATTTTGAGATTATCACAAAAGGCCTATATAGAAAAGGTATTACAAAAGGTATAGCATGCAAAACTATAAACCACTTGACACCCCTAATTTTAAAGGAGACATGCTTAGTCTCAAACAGTGTCTTAAAGTTAATTATGAATCCAAGTATATAGAAATATCCCTCTTTGCATCAGCAGTAAGAAAGCTTAATAAATGCGTAAGTCTTGCATTCAATGTTGGGATGCTTGGTCAATACCAAAGCAATCCAGAAAGAACATTAAGTAGTAGCCAAAAGAATGATATATTATTTAAAAAACACAAAGATCTACATGCCTATTTTTAATCGGATAATCTTGAGATCATTTGGTATTCCGATATTTGTTAAAATTACATGGCTACATAAGTTTTAATGGACTGTGATTTGTCAAAACAAGTGTCGAAAGACCAATTAAGATATGACTATCAGGTAGCAGTTCCGTACTCTAACAAAAGGTTTATGGATTTAGACATTAAGTATCTTGTTATAAAGAAAAGAGTACAAAATGAACAGAGAAATACAACTTATTAGAACACTCCATAATTTAACGGATCCATTTATGAAACGTTATCATCTTTAGTGTTTCACGAGCATGTTGCTCATATGGGTGTAACAATTTGATAACATTTAATTTAGTGGGAGTTTTGTGTTGTACTTCATTAATTGTTCTATTATTTTGATCTCATTTGGTAAAGTTAGACTAGTTGGAAGAATATGTATATATTCATTATGATTCCATACTACACATCTATACTTTTGATCTATATCATTTAGTTAGATTTGTATTTGTGATTATAGTGGGTTTAGTTGCGAATCAATTACAACGACTGCCCCTTTAGTCCTATACTTAAAAGACTAATGGACGAGATTGTTATAGATGACAACAAAGTGCACATTAGGGTTGTCATTTATGTTATACTTATGATTTAAAAGGAAGAAATTGTTTGCAACCCAAGTGGGAGATTGTTGGAACAAGATGGCTTGCAATACAAGTTATTTAGACTTCCATTAATAAAATCATGACTATAATATTAATATAAAGTATAGTCAAACCTAGTCAATGTGTAGAATCCCTGAAATGTAATTTACCTATTTATGATGGGCAAAATGGTAAATTAACATTGCTTAAGAAATGAATAGGTGTGGTCCCTAAATGAAATGCCACCAAGTCTACTATATAAAGGGTCTTCCATCAACCCTTTCAAAACTACTTTTTACTTTACTTCCTCTCTTATTATTCTCTTCATTATTGTCTAGAAGTGTTTGAGAAAATAAAGGGCATTCATCATTTAGAAGATCCATTTTCCTACATCTTCTTCTTCATCTAAAAGTTCTCCCTTCAAGTTATCAATATGGATTCAACAGGTAATCATCGCTTCCACCTTCATCTCCTTCCTCATTCTTCTTCTAAATATGAGTATGGCATTCAGGGTTAAATTGTTCCAACAAGGAGATCACCTCTCCTTGTAAACACTCCTATCACACATAAAACCCTATACATGCTTCTACCCATCCATGGAATGCCCCTAAGGGAACCCCTCAAGGGCTAGCACTCACTTGGCTCTCTTTGTGACTCTCAGATTCTCTCTGTCTATTTTTCTCTAGTGTGTATATAATGTTTATGGCCATCACTTGGTTTATATAGGCAATACGTCCAAAACCTAAACTAAGTAGGAAACCCGGAATAATTAACTTCCTAATTCCACTTAAACAAGGAATCTCAAGGAAAATTAAATTCCAACATAGTCAAACAAGGAATCCCATTAAATCCTTATATGACTCAAATTTAATTTCTTTTTCCTTCTAGGTTTTGTCTCCACAACCCAACAATCTCCACCTGGAGAAGAAACCAAATCACGTGATTACCATCTCCGTCAAAACTCCCACCCGAGAATGACTATTCACACATTGTCACCACTACATTCGACTTTTGCCAAAAGTCTCATCACTAGGCTCACCAAAGCCCACACAAACGAGTTGAAGCGAAGCGTAGGTCTTCAACATAACTGCCAGAAACTTCTTGCCCTGAGTCTTCAATTCCTAAAGTGATCCTCCATGCAATTATCTCCGCTCGTCAGTTCCTTGTTTCTATCCACGAACCCCTATGCGATCGCGTGCCTTCACAGTCTTGGTCTTTCTGTGTACAAGGGCAACCTATCTGCAACTGATTCTGGATAACGTTGATGTTGGTTAAGTTGTCACTCTTGCTGGCCAGCCTTCTCAACCAACTTTCTACCAACATACCGTTCCTGGCGAAATTTCTCCCACCATGGCGATCTCGGCCCCCGCCATCCTCGCATTCCAGGCAACAACCCATGCGAAACATGTTGTATGTGGTGTACAACATCATCTGCCTCACGAGCTACCAAGTTAGCTACCACGGCAATTCTCCACATCTCACAGCCGAAGGCGACCACACAACCTTCCTCCTAGCTGCTTAATGGCCAATCAAGTATCTCTTCCATGCACCTTTGAATTCTCATGCACATCTAGCAACTTCTGCATACCCCATACGCTTGCTCTACATATTTTGTACCCTTCTGCACGCTCTCTGCATGTCTTCTGCACAAAATCTGCACGAAATCTGCACGTGCGCTGCACGGAATCTACACGAAATCTGCACGTGCATTGCACTAATTCTGCACGAATTATGCACATCTGCTACACGTACCCCGTATGCCTATTGCCTGTGCTTACACATGATCTGCACACCTATGCAATCAATCATCTATCAAAGTCTGAAAAACTTGAATCTTTCTCTCTCGTGCAACTTTCATAATCCAAATCCGCTGCCCAAATTCGTGCCAACGAATTTCTATGTTGATCAATCTCCGCCTATTATCACTGCACCCATAAATCCTTAATAACACGATCCATCTAGATCCCTGCAAACCCTAGCAACAATCAAATTTTGCAACCCTGATCTTGGATCCATGTCCTTCTATGATTATGTTACCTGCAACCTTGATCTGAATACCTGCAGTCCCAAATCCATCCGAATTTACGAAACCTTGATCCTATTTGGTCTTAGTAATCATAAAATCAAAAGAATTACTGCAGCCCCTAATTCTGATCTGCGGCAACATTCAATCAACTCGGACAGCCCTGATCTTCCTAATCGGAAGCTCTGATACCAGTTGTTGGGGAATTGTGGTATATCCGTGCAGTTCATGCCCATATAATTCTGATAATGGTGAGACACAACAACCATGCATACGAATAATATGAAAGTAATCAACAAGAAAATAACACAATATTTGTTAACCCAGTTCGTCAACAACAATGACTACATCTGGGGGCACTGCCAAGCCAGGATATTTCACTAATATCATAATTTGTGTCTGTTTACAATAAAGCCTACCGCTCTATATAGCAAGGAGATCACCTCTCCTTGTAAATACTCCTATCACACATAAAATCCTAGACATGCTTCTACCCATCCATGGAATGCCCCTAAGGGCACCCCCAAGGGCTAGCACTCACTTGGCTCTCTTTGTGACTCACAGATTCTCTCTGCCATTTTTCTCTAGTGTGTATATAATGTTTATGGCCATCACTTGGTTTATATAGGCAACAAGTCCAAAACTTAAACTAAATAGGAAACCCGGAATAATTAAATTCCTAATTCCACTTAAACAAGGAATCCCAAGGAAAATTAAATTCCAACATAGTCAAACAAGGAATCTCATTAAATCCTTATATGACTCAAATTTAATTTCCTTTTCCTTCTAGGTTTTGTCTCCACAACCCAACAGAGGTGGGGTGGGACTATCGGACTGGGGAGGAGAAGGGGTGGGCATATGTTGTAGATTTTTTTTTTTTTTTTTTTTGGAAAGGTTTATTTATGAACTACAAAATACTAGGGATGGCCAAACCGATCCGGAAACGGAAAACCGGCCCGGAACCGGAGCAAACTGGGGAGGAAACCGGAACCGGACGAATCGGAACCGCAAGGCATCCGGGCCGGTTCAGGGTCACATATATGCCGAACCGGACCGGAACCGTAACCGGACCGAAAATCCCTTGTTTTTTAATAATTTTAAAGGGGGGACCGGAACCGAACCGGACCGGAACCGGACCGAACCGGATTGTGCCAAACCGGAACCGGGGTAAGCGCGGGCCGGTTTAGGGTCACCCTTTTGCCGAACCGGAACCGGCGGTTCTGAACCGGAACCGCGGGCCCGGAACCGGTTTTGGCCATCCCTACAAAATACTAGTACATGTTTTCAAGCTTTTATTGGTTAATACAGTATGTACCAAGTAGGCTAGTGCTAGAAATTCTTTTAACAATAATTCTAATTTATTGTCGTTCAAAAAAAATAATCTAATTTACTGAAAAGTAATAGTTATAAAGTCTTAAAAGTTAAAATTTATTGCTATACTCCCTCCGTCCCACTCGAATTAGGACAAATTTCCATTTTGGGTGTCCCATTCGAATTAGGACAACCCAAAAATGGAAGTGTTTAATTTAATGGGACCCATATTCACACTCACAACAACTTTTCACTCATTATTCTCTACCCCACTTTCTCTCTCCTATTTCACTTTTCATACTCACAACACCTACTCCACTAACACTTTTTCCTTAATCCCCGTATCCAACCCAAAAATCCTAATTCGGGTGGGACGGAGGGAGTATATTTTATTTTTATTGTAAAAAATAAACTTTTTGTTTGTAAGATTGTTTTATGCAAGTATAATAATTGATGAAATAGTCACAAACTGAAAATTATCGAAGTTTTGGGATGGCTAATGCAAGTTACAAAGTATCTCGTTAACCTTTTCATTTATTTTGTTAACTTTTATTAACCATCGTCTAACATTTTTAACGTCCGTCCAAAATTGCTTTGGATTGCAACAAGTTGTGAACATAGTGTATAAAATTGCAAAAAATAGAACTTTAAGTCCTACATTGCAACTTCATGTGAACTTAGTGGCAGTAAAGTGCAATTTGCCCTATATTCTAATACAGAACACATTTAGGTAACAACAGTATCCCACATGTTTTCAACTTTCAATTTAAATAAGAATCACCCACCTGTTCATAAAACACGATCTTCAACAATAAAGAAGAGAGCAATTTGAGCAAAAAAATGTGTGATGTATTTGATAAAAGTTGTCGTTGAAGATACCTGAAAATCGAATTTAATTGAAGCTTCCGGTTCTCATAATAATACTGCTAGAACCGGTCCTAGAGCCCTAGCGTTTGATGAATTGAAAATATTGGTCATTCGCTACTTCATTAGCTGCATTTTCAGTGAAACTGAATATTGCACTTACTATTTTGGAGATGCGTGCGTTTAGGATGATGGTAAGTTCAGTTGTATTTTGAAGACAGCTGAGCGGTCGTGATTTCTAATCGAGCTCTTATCGACACCGATGACCTCATCCTACATGTTCCATTATTTTGCAACGCCTCCTACGATGACCAACATCCCTTCACAAATTCAGTCACACCGAGCACAATATCTTTCACTCCCTCTGTTTTCATGTACTTCTTGTGTTAAGCACTTCAGGGCTTTATTTTGTAATAAGATATGGATTTATGTAATGATATTTTGTGCAAATTTTTGTGTTCTTCCTCTTGCCTTGAAATGCTTGCTTTAGGGGCATATTAAAGTCTCATAGTTCATATATTAAAGTTTTATCAGACTTATTTATTTGTTAGTGGTGTTTTTTTTTTTTTTTTGGTTGAAAATTTTTGTTCATTAATGAATTATTTATTTGTAATTCATGTTAGCTGACCACATATCATTTTGAAGAATGGCTTTGATTGTTGTTTTCTTTGTTGTAGTTGAAAACTTTTAGTGGAACTATGAGACTACAATGAGTCTAATAGCTAGACTCTGGGAGTCAATCTTAGTCATATAGTTCAACTATAAAAAGCGAACTAGTCTTATAGTTTTAACCATAAAAGATGAACTAGTTTTATAATTCAACTATTTTAAATAAGAGAAAATTTTGGGGGAAACTAGTTTCTCCATAAATTATAAAAAATCCTATTTTTATAGGAGTTAAGGTTTAAGGTTTATAATTTAGGGTTTAGGGTTTAAAGTTTAAGGGTTAAAAAGTTGACTTTTTATAACTTATGGAAGAACTAGTTTCCCCCAAAACCAACTCTTTAAATAAATTATGTGAAGATTCAATCCTAGCGATCTGCATACTTCTATATTATTAGCTGGTGCAGTTACTGTTAATTAAATTAAAGATTTTATACATCATTAACTATGATAAGTCATAAATTAATTTAGTATTTTATATTGTTTTAATTACAAATTAGGGCCTAACATCTCGTATGAGATCCCCAAACGGGGTCTGA
Source organism: Campanula takesimana (assembly GCA_026119855.1). Lineage (NCBI taxonomy): Eukaryota > Viridiplantae > Streptophyta > Magnoliopsida > Asterales > Campanulaceae > Campanula > Campanula takesimana. The sequence continues at coordinate 2,054,919 of JAOWBW010000296.1, read as the reverse complement.
CTTTTTTTAGCGAATTAGGGCCTGAATTGACATTTTTTGCCCAAGTTAGGGATTTTTGACGATTTCCATCCAAAACTTCCGTTAAGTTAACATGTATGTTGTCTATGACTTTGAATGAGAGTTTTTTTTTCATTTCGCATTAGGACTAGCTCTATAAAGCGCGAAAATGTCCTCGTATGGTCAAATTTAACGTGAATTGACTATAAAAAGTCATATGCAACACACGTGTTAACTTAACAGAATTTGTTGAAAACCTCTTTAACTTCTCTGCAATTTCGTTGTAATGAAGCCCCATCCATCCTTAATCGATATCCAACCAAGCCTTGAACGCAAAATGACAAAAAACCCTTCCTTCAAAGTCATATGCAACGCACGTGTTAACTTAACATATTTTTTGGATGGAAATCGTCAAAAAGCCCTGATTTGGGCAAAAAATGTCAATTCAAGCCCTAATTCGCTAAAAAAAAGTCAGGCCCCGTTTGGGGACATCATACTAGACTTTAGGCCCTAATTTGTAATTAACCCTTTTATATTTTATCCCTTCACGTTATAAAAAGTATGTTTAAGATTAAAAGTTTATCTTTCAATACTTTAATCTCCTATTTTGCCATATAGAAAACTTTAAAGGGATTAAATGCCAAATAAGCATATTGATGATGTCATTGTTACACATCAGTGTATTTAACAATTTGGATGTAAGATGGATGAAAGGATGACGTCGCTACAAATTAATAAGTTCAGTAATGAAAATGGGAACAAAAATTGTTTGTGACCAAATCTTAAACTTATTATTTGTTAATAATCAGTGATCAAATGACACTATTAAAAATAGACTTATTGAGACCGGATATGTCATATTAAGTGACTTTAAATAGGGCTAATTGCAAATTGGTAACTTGAGTTTGTCTCACTTTCAGAATCTTCAAGCTAAAAGTTTAATTGTGCCAATCAGACACCTAAGTTTGTCATTTTGTTGCAGTGTGGTGAATAAACTAACTTTTCGTTAATTTTTTGACGGACGTAAACACATGTGCCTCGCACATGAGCTTTTAACAGGAAATCCTGTCAATTCCTGGGTTGAGATGGTAACGGGGCGGATATGGAGCAGGTTTACTCAATACCGAACCCGCCCCGCAATAAACACTCCTTGTACCGAACTCACCTCGCCCCGTAGAGTGCTAAACCCGTAACCGCCCCACCCCGTATTTAACATCAAACTCAAATTTGACACCAACTATTTCATAACATATTATTAACAATTAATTCAAACTTGAGTCTATGAACATCAATGCAGAAAATCAATAACAAGTGAGTTTATTAACATTAGAGAGAGAGCGAGAGCGAGAAAGAGTGTGAAATAGAGAGATTTACTTACGGTCGAAGTCGAAGTGAGAAGACTACCGCACCATCGCTAGTTGACCTTGATGACGGCGGAGGAAGAATATGAGACTGGAAGGGATGGACATGAAAGAATCGCCTCAATCGCCGGTGATGTCGAAGCAAATGATTTCTAACCCTAGAAAATTGAGAAGAGGTGTATTATATATGAAGGCACTAAGGTAATAAAGTGAAGAGTTTAGGGACATAATAGTAAATAGGTAGCATACTTGCGTATACGGGGCGGAGCACCGCGGGTTGGAGTGTACTACCAAACCCGACTATTAACCCGTCGGGTTATAAAAATTGTTACTAACCCGCCTCATTGCGGGGCAAATTGTTCAACGGATCTGGTTCAAACAAATTAACACCCGTAATCCTGAGCCTTATCATCATCCATCAAATTAAAAAGAATTGATGGATCAATAAAGTTTTTAATCTAGGAAAATGATACTCCTATATTATATTATATCAAAATGGGGTAATCACAATTTAGGGTCCAAAGTTTGGGGGGTAGTGCCAATAGGGGTCTGATGTATCAATTTTGTCAATTTAGGGTCCAAAGTTAACAACGTTAGTCAATTAAGGGTTTTTGGACTAAGTTGCAAAGAAAATCCAGTTAAGTAACAGAAGAACTTAACTGGAGTTTGTTTTTGATGTTCGCCTGGGCTTGTGTCATTTCACACACCCCTTATACAAAGGACCCTAAATTTTATTTTACCCTTATTATTATATTTTTGAATAATTTTAATTAATTCAAATATACTACTAAATAAAAAAAAATAAGCAAACAAAAAATTAAAGTGGTATTTTTTTTTACACCGCAAAAAATGAAGTTATAAACAAGGGAAATTAATAATAAAAATTAAAAATAATTTTATGAAGAAAATATTAGAATACTAATATTAATAATGAAACAATACTAACCACCACCACCAAAAAAAAAAAGAATAAGAAAAAGAATTGTCCAAATTCCCAGTTTCTACTTTCTAAAAAAATAAAGTAGATATTTTTTTTGGAATATATTTTTTTAAAAACTTTTTCCTTTTAAAAAATTATACTTTTTATTTTTATTTTATAGTGGTTCTAAATGAAAAAAATTATTTTTATTGCATTTCTTGAAAAAATATTTTCGGTAAATGACGTCTTAATTATTAGTTAATTTAATATAAGAAAGTAAAATTTAATATTTCAATTTTTTTTTATTTTCTTCATCTGAAATGACGATATGCCCATGCAAACAATCAAAACAAACTCCAGTTAAGTCCCCGTGCAAAACACGTGTGACTTAACTGGATCCGTTAACATAATCGTTAAAAAACCCTAACCTGCACAACTTTTGTAACTTTGGACCCTAAATTGACAAAATTGATACATCAGACCCCTATTGGCACGCAACCCTCAAACTTTGGACCCTAAATTGTCATTTCCCCTATCAAAATAAATTCATGTACTCCCTCCGTCCCATTTTAAAAATCAATTTTTTTTTAAAGGGCGTTCCATTTTAATAGTCAAAATTCTAAAATAGAAAGTGGGTCCTACATGTCATACTCACAATAATTATCCACTAACTCTTCTCTACCCCACTTTCTCTCTCTCCTAACCAACCATCAACACTCACAACCAATCACATTTCTCTTAATTCTTGAACCCACCTATTTTATAACCCTTAAAATTGGGATGGAGAGAGTATACCACATTAAAAGTTGTTTAGTGTACAGCATTGAGACAAGAAATAAGACAAATTAGTCCTTGAAAAGTGCAGCCAAGGTCAAAGCGCAAAGACTTTTCGTCAGTCTGCATGTGAAAATATAACTTTTAACTAGATAATGTATTATACTTTTATGAATTTCAGTACGGACCATCCGGCAACAAATCTCCAATAATGCAATTTGGATCTCATCCATTTGGATTCCTGACAAGCTTAATCGAATCGTTAAGTGTGTATAGACAATTTATATTACTCCTTCCGCCTCGTACTAAACTAAAGTTTTTAGCTTAATTTTTTATGAAAATTAAGAAAAAGTAAATGTAGTGAGTATAAAGAGTAAAGTAGTAGAACGCATGAAAGAGAAAGTGGGTAGAAAGTTTTTTTGTGAGAATGACAATCCAATGTAGCGAGTATAAAGAGTAAAGTAGTAGAACGTAGGAAAGAGAAAGTGGGTAGAAAGTTTTTTTGTGAGAATAACAATCCATTTGAAGTAAGAAATCAATTAAAAACTTTAGTATGAGACAAACTAAAAATGAAAATAAGAACCTGCACATACACAGAGGTATTACACCTATCTAAATTCATCTATTGGTGTCTATATATAGGCAACTACTCTTACTCAACAAACTGACCCCTAGAAATTCATACAATGAATCCATCCACATTTTTCTCACTTTTCCTCCTCCTCCTTCCCCTCTATGGCCATTCCGCCTCCGACCCGGTACTCGACATTGACAAAAAACCCGTCTCGACCGGAGTTCGCTACCACATTATCCCTGTAAATCGTGGCCAAGGTGGCGGCCTAACTCTATCCCCAACCAACTCCACCCAAAACTGCACATCCCACATCACACAAGCCCAAAGCGAGCTAGACCAAGGCCTACCGTTGACTTTTACACCGGTCTTTCACGATGGTATGGTCAACGTTTCAACTGACTACTACATCAAGTTTCGCACTGCGAAAATATGCGGCGCAAAGTCAACTATCTGGCAGTTGGTCAACGATGACTTGACTAACAAGTCATTCGTGGCGATTGGTGGGATTATAAAACCGGGGGAGTTGAGGGTTGTCAACTTGTTCGCGATTGAGAAATTTGGGTCGGATTATAAGATTGTATGGTGTCCTTCAATTTGTAAACGTTGCGGTTGTTCGGATTTGGGGATTTTTGTTGATGGTGAGGGAACGAGACATTTGGTTTTGAGTGATGATGGTCCGTTGCAGGTCATGTTTAAGAAAGCTTAATTTGTTTGTGTTTTCTTTTTTTTTTTTTTTTAAATTACCTTGATAATGTTAATATAAGGTCTCACTTTTTCTAACGAGATCGGTATTTGTTGATGTGGAAATGAGGTTGTTTATTTGTTTTACTACTTCTTACGTCATAAAATAAAGGATTAACGATAGAATGGGGCTAATTTGATAGAGGTCTTACAATTGGGCTCTTAAGTTTTTTTTGTTTTTTTTTTTTGGTTCTTTCCCAAATCAGGGTTGGGATTGTTTTTTTTAGGAAAAATAAAAATGTTAAAAATTCATTTTTTTAAACGAAAAGGGCTAAAAGCCCCCTAAATTTTATTAAAAAAGAAGAAAAAAAATGTGATGGGGGACTAGACCAAGGCCATCACGAAAGAAAAAAGAAAAAGAGAAGCAAATTAAAAAATTATCCCCGATGTCTTTTAGAGCCTCCCAAATATCTTTTAGAGCCTTTGCCTTTAGACTTGACCGTGCTCTTTCCATGTCTTTTTTTCCCGGGAATAAATCCATCTTCTTCATTATAGTAGTCATCAAAAGAGTGACCATCCGCCATTGGTGCCCCTGGAGATACATTCACACCTCCTCAGACATAGATGCATCCGAATGGTAACCTTCCGGGTCAGAGGGACACTTTTCTCTGGAGGGGATAGTAACAGAGAGATTGGTCTGGTAAGAGTTATTAAAATATTTAGGATTGGGACGACGAACTTCGGGGGGCCGTAGTTAGGAGCTGATGAGGCTTGAGCTTTCCGAACCTTTTCCCGAACCAAATTAATTTTTGCTTCTCTATCCAAGTCCGGTGCATTCATAGGGACGAATGGTAAAGCAACAGACTCATTTTGTATGGCCAAAACACCCCATTGCGCTCCAAGGGCTGCAGAAACTACTAAAGTTTCGTTACCCATATTTACATCAACAACAGGAATTGTTTTATGATCCAAGGCAGTAAAAATCTCTGCAGAATTTGTACTATTCAAAGGGTCATCCATGTTTTCCACGTGAATGGAATTTCTACCAATAATGGCAAGATCTTCATTAATCTCACCATTTGTCACATTCACGGATTCAACCACTAATTGTGGTTCTTCATGTATGGAAAGATTTTCATTATCATTCAAATTTGAATTTAGATTTAAGGGAATTTCGGCAGTACTCTCTAAAGATTCCGATCCCGAAAATTTCTCACCTGCCTTATTCGAGTCCAAGCCATCCTCCACTACAATAGTATTACTATTAGTGGAAGGTGTATACATCTTCTCCTTATTCATAGCAACCATTGCAGTCACGCCAAGATTATCGCTACTTACCAAATCATGCAAGCCATCCTTATCAACCGTTGGATTCGACGAACCTTCAACGCCTCCAACGGGACCCTCTACTACCGACGGACCACCAGCCGCAGCCCCCAATGCCAGTGGCGTTCTTTCCAGCGTACCACCGTTTGGTTCCACCACCACTAGTGGCACTCCCGATGGTTTTGTAGAGTGCTTGAGAATTTCCTTCTTCTTTTCAACCCAAAGTTCCTTAGCTTTAGGGGCCGAATGTTTTGTTCCTGCAGTGGCTACGACCGGTTGCTTTTGTTTTCGGCAATCCTCCAATTTGTGTCCAAGCAAACCACAACTAGAACAATAATTTATATTCCCTTCATATTCAATATGTTGCCAAAACCCTTTATCTTTCGATGAACCAATCCAAATCCAATCAGGTAAGGGTTTTGAAACATCAATTTCTAAACATACTCTCGCATACATATGATGCGTGAAATTGGACGTTCTGTTATCTGCTTTTAAAAACCGTCCAATCTCATTGCTAATACACTTCAAAAATTCCGGATTATATAGGTGCAATGGTAGCCTATGCAACTGCACCCATACTACTACCAAAGGGCAATCTACCTTGAAGTTAAATTCTGGCGTCCATCTGAAAGATCTAAATAAATAATTGGAGATGGAGTGTGAATCCTTAGCTAATGCTTGAATAAAATCTGATTCGGATTGCATGTAGATGAATACATGGCGGTGATCTAATAGACTCACCATGTATGGTCCCTGAAGCCTCCAAAATTTTTCAACATGCTCATCTATCTCTTTAACTGTAGGCCGTCCTGCAGAAAATTTTAGAACCATGGCATACCTTAAATCTTTGGCAGCTGAATCGATCTCCTTGTCCGAAAACATAATCGCCGGATAGTTTCCGGCCTTAGCCCGCGGCCTCGGAGCAAGCCGACAATCACTAAAAACATTAGTGGGAGCCGGGGGTTTCTTGTAATTACCGACCATCCTTCCACTACTCTCCACCACCTGGGCAAAAGATGGTTGAGAACCATCCTTGTTAAGGTTTTTAGTTTCACTTTGTTGGAAATTTTTGAATAAAGATAACGCTTGAGAGGGTGGTCACTGGTTAGCTTTATAAACCGATTCCTTGCTGCTTGTTGTAGCCCATAAAAGAGGCTTTCAAAGTTGACATACTATGTTGGCTCGCTCGGTTTGGAAAATAGGTGGGAGTTGTACGTTGGATAAATTGTGTTTTATGAAGGAAAGTATGTGTTACTCTCTCCGTCCCGGTTTAAGGTTTTTAGTTTTACTTTGCTGGAAATTTGGCTTGAAAAGGGTCAACTTTGAGTGGGTTCCATTGACTTTGACCTTGGTCAATATTTATACTTGTAGTATGTTATACCATGAACAATATTGGTGTTTTGGTGAAAACCAAATGATGGATTAAATCCATAGTTCTAAGACTTCAAAGATGAGCTTTTAAGAGACTTTTGTTTCCAATGATGAAATGGTTTTGTTGCCATCCCACATGGGAAAGAAAAGGCAAGCCTTCCCTTTGCTTGGAAGTACTAAAGGCTTTTGGGCCATCCCACATGGAATTGGAATGGGTAGTTGAAGTGCTATAAATTACTTGGCATTTCATAGTCTCATGTTCAAGTTACATGTCAATCATTGAGAAGTTTTCTCGGTCTTGGGAGGAATTTGGTATGACTCTCAAGCACCGTACTGGAAGCTTGACACTCAATGATTTGATGAATGCAATATCGATCTAAGAAGTGAACCATAGTAACGGTCTTAGTGTGCCTGTGGAGGCTAATGCCAATGTGATAACTGCCAATAAGAACAAAAGGAAATTTGAGAAAACCGGCTCTAAGGATAATAATAATGATAAGTTGAAACCTAAGAAACATATCCAGAAAAGGCCAAAAGCAAACAAAACATGCTAGAATTGTGGAACAGTTGGACACTTTTCTAGGGACTGTCCCAAGAAAGGAAAGAGGCACAAGGTTCTGCTGATCAAGCTCAGGCGAACATGGTCATTTGACCATCTGATTATGATTTTGTTGATGATACGTTTCAGCCTGAAGTTGATGCTATTACCAGTGAGATTACCAAGTATGTAACCTCTAATCCTGAAATCTTTACTGTTTATGAACCCAACGAGTGGTTGGTAGATACTGGGGCAAATGTGCACGTTTGTGATGATAAATTGCTATTTGTGTCTTACTTGCCTGAACGTGGAAGATCAGTGACGATGGGGAATTCTAGTGCTGCAAAGGTGCTTGGGACTGGACGCGTAGACCTGAAGTTTCCTAATGGGCGCATTCTGTAACACCCCGAAAATCTAATTCCATAGATAACAAAATGTCACATTTACATTTCAAAAATACTATACAAAGCTTCACTACAAAATTTAAAATGCTCCAAATCAATTCCTCGTTGTCCCGAACCCCGGTCAACGGTTAACTGCAAAATTAAAACTAGAGGGGGGGGGGTGAGCTGGGGGGCTCAGTAAGAAAGGGGATACACAATATCACAGAGGCCAATGAAACATAATATAACAAATAACACTGTCCATGAAATTATCAATATGGACATGCCAATAATACCCGCTTCATAAACCGAATAACCGATCAATCATACTTTACAGTTCCGATGCACTAATTACGTTCAGGACCAGTGGGATATCAATAACAACCGAATTGTTGGCCACCCTCATGGAGCCGGACCCAACACAATCACAATAACCGAACCCACTGCGACCGTCACAAAATTAGCTACATAGCAACTGTTCCATATAACAAATCTCATATTTGAGAACCAATAACACATAAAGCATGCTTTTCAAATAACTGTGACATAAACCGAGCAATTTCAATACCAAAGCAAATATTAAACTGGACCGAGCAATCGAAATACGATCAATAAAATGGAGTACTACGATAACACGGGTATAAAAAGAAATGACACGGAATCAATACTGCGTATTCTCCCTTACCTCAAAATAAATGTTAACCGGATCATCAAAATGCAAGCAACGAAACTCCGACTCTGATTACAAAATGTCTCAGGTTCTCTCTCTCTGGGTTGCAAGCAACGATACACATTAAAGGAAATTATATCAACTTTATAAGGATAATTAAGGTTAACCAAATGAGTTGAGACACCAAACAAATATGCATAATAATAGCCCTCCTACTGTTGCCACGTAAAACACAATTGCTACCAAACTACATCCATTTCAAAATTACTCGCGGGCCCTACACTAAAAGAACCTCAATTTCTTTCGTGAAAAATGGTTTGCCTTATTTCTTTTATTTTATTTTATTCGATCTGTCCCTAAACGTCGTGCTTAATTTCGGGATGTTACATATTCTACCTTGGAATATGTGCATCACGTTCCTGGCATTCGTCGTAATATCATTAGTATTTCTTGTTTAGTTAGAGAAGAATTTGAGTTTTCATTCAAGTGTAATAAGGTTATTATTTTGGATTCTGGTAGTTTTATAGGAAAAGGTTATGCTTCAGATGGTTTATTTAAAGTTAGAGTTGAGAGTAATTTTGGTACTCATTTTATTAATGATAGTTTTATTGATTATCCTGTTTCTTTTTCTATTGAATCTTCAAATATTTGGCATGGTCGTTTAAGACATATTAATTTGAAATCTGTTAAAAAGATGATGAATTTGGATATTGTTCCTAAGCATGCTATTAATAAAAATTCTAAATGTCATGTTTGTGTTGAAGCTAAATCTATTAAAAGGCATTTTCATTCAGTTAATCGAGATTCTGAAATACTTGATTTAGTGCACACCGACATTTGTGAATTTAATGGCTTGTTGACCAAAGATAAAAAGAATTACTTTATCATTTTTATTGATGACTGTAGTAGATATTGTTATGTTTACTTGTAGAATGGAAAAGACGAAGCACTTGAAAATTTTATTATATTTAAAAATGAAGCTGAAAAACAAACTGGCAAGAAACTTAAACGGTTAAGATCAGATAGAGGTGGTGAGTATGAGTCTAATCCGTTTATGCATTATTGCCAAGAAAACGGCATAGTGCATGAAGAGACTCCCCCTTACACACCTCAATCTAATGGTGTTGCTGAACGTAATAATAGAACCTTTGAAGATATGATTAACAACCTACTTATAAGTTCTGGACTACCTAAGTATATGTGGGGAGAAGCTTTGAATACGGCTTGCCATATTCTGAATAGAGTTCCTCCTAAACATAGAGATGAAAGTCCGTTTGAACTTTGGAGAGGTAGAAAGACCAACTTGAAATACTTGAAAGTGTGGGGGTACCTTGCAAAGGTACTTGTAGCTGAACACAAGAGAAAGAAGCTTGGTCCTAAAACTGCTGATGCTATCTTTATAGGATATTCTGAAACGAGTTATGCATTGAGATTTCTAATTATCAAATCTAAAATTTCTAGCATAGATGTTAACTCAATTGTTGAGTTACGTGATGCAACATTATTTGAAGATGTGTTTCCCATGAAAATCGGACTCCCCAAAGAGTCAAATACCACGTCTAATTCAATTCCATCTCAAGTGGAAGAAATGAGAAACGTGGGGGCAGATCCAATTGGTTCTTTATCTGATGATGAGGATGAACCAAGAAAGAGTAAACAGGCTAGGGTTACCAAGGATTATGGAAGTGATTACATCACTTACAATATCGAGGGTGATCTTAATACCTTCAAAGAAGCTATGGCATCCCCTGATGCTAAGCAATGGAAGGATACCGTTAAAAGTGAGATTGATTCTATTGTCTCAAATGGGACATGGGAATTAGTTGATCTTCCTCCTGGTTGCAAAACAATTGGATGCAAGTGGGTTTTTAAGAGGAAACTCAAACCTGATGGAACCGTTGATAAGTTTAAGGCTATATTAGTTGCTAAAGGGATTAAGCAAAATTTAGGATTTAAAGTAAAATTTTAATTTACATTTCACATATAAAATTTGTATATTTCATATTAATATTTTTCAAAGATCAAAATTTTAAATGTAATACCCTTTCACCCCTTGAACTTCCACATCAGCAATAAACTTACCAGCCGGACGCCAACGTGGACTCACCCGTTAAATTTTTAACACCAGTTAAAAAACTCAGTTAAATTGTTAATTAAATAAAGTACGCAGGTTACATTTCGAGTTTTGACAGTACAAGTGGGACTTTGCAATAATCTGATAGTACGCGTGTCTGTTTGGCAAAAAAACTCTTTTAATAACCATATTAATTTGACTATCTCAACTCTCTGCCATTTCTCACTTCCGCGAATCAATTCTCTCCGCAAAGGTAAAGTGTTGTGAATGACATGAACCGACTTGGTGTGTGAGTTCCATGGACTTTGGGCCTATACCTAGTAAAGTCCCACTTACAAGAGGCCCATTACTTACGGTCTAGAATGGTCAAGGTATCTCAGCATCTCCTAAGCTGAGTAAGCCGTCCTTCTTAGGCCGGGATGGACAAAGTAGCTCGGTAACCATCCTACCATGCCTAGATCGGTCTCTATGATGAGCCGATTTAGATGGTATAAGCCGACTTATGTCTACTCTTCAGTAATTACTCTATTCTCCTAAGGGAGTCTGCAGACAGAATTTAAGTGGTACACAACTACAGAGAATTCTTACTTAACAAGGAAACCTCTTCTACAAGGCAATTGGGACTGCAATCCTTATCAGGACTCTTTCCCAAAGTATACGAGTCATACATCAATACAGATTCCTTGGCTTCTTTAACAAGTCAGAGCTAATTTACCATCACATATATAAACAGGCCCTCAATACAAGAAACGTGTAACGAATTCTCTTGGCTCTTACTCTAGTCAATTGATTTCTATTTGTTTTATCTCATACAAAACATATTCTTAGTCTCACGCCGGAGGGCCTTCGCCGGTGAAGCTCCGGCTAGTTAAATTTGCTTGTTTCGTGTGTGTAGATCCAGTTGAGGAGTTCTCTTTGTTGGAATTATCCGAACCGTTTGACGAAAGGCTGATCCGGTACATTTTTGGCAGCATCAGTTTGGTTCCATTACCGGGAAACGTTCAATCGGAGAACTTTTTGTCCGGATAACCATAATCTCCACATGGCTGAAAGATCAGCCGACGGGCAATAGGCAAGTGTTACGCCTGAAGGTGATCTCAATCCGCCACCACCTAACGCAGCCAATAACGCTGCTCTGAATAAAGGGCTCCCTCCTTCACCCCAAACCCATGGGGGCGGTATATATACGCGGTCGAGAGGACCTCCCCCTGAGGTTACACAACTTTATGGAAGACAGAGGAGAACAACCACACGACCCCAAAATAGCGAAGCCGGCCCTTCAAGACCACAGCCACTAGATCGAAGGGCGTTGCTTCAGTAAAACCTTACAACTCTCCTGCAATTGGCTGACGCCCAAAGAGCTCTCCTTGAGTATGACCCAGAGCACTCCATGGCGCATCTCCTTCAGCCCTCCAGAACTTGAGGAGCTCATGAGGATGATAGAAGGAGTAACCATAGGGAAATCCCTTGTGCTGATGGTTAACGTTATCAGGACTCACGTGATGTTCCCCAGGAGAACCGTGCAAGCCATCTTGAAGGTCGACTTGGCCCAATAAATCGAGAAGGAAGGGATTTAAGAAATCAAATCAATCAAAGGAGAGAAAAGGAGGCTGAGTCTCCTGATGTAAGAATTGTGGGAGAAAGATGTCGAAAAGATGACCGACGTCGGTCTCCACAAAGGCCTTCTCCGACCCATCGCACTCCACCGAGATGACCTATCCTTGACCCAGAAGTAAGCCGAGTCATGGGGAAAAGCCGAGACAAAGGGAGGGATAGATAGAGGAGCTCTCATCGTAGATCGCAAATCAGCGATCGAACACTCATGGATCTAAAAGTGAGACTCGAGAATGTGGAGATGAACCAAGGGCAGCGAAGGCCTAGGAATGACTATGACGCTATGAGTCCTTTTGCCTAATGGATAAGGAATTCTCAACCTAATCCACAACTGAAGCTCCCCAACCTAGACAAGTATTCTGGCAATTCTGACGCCTTGGATCACCTTCAAGCTATTGAATGTATGATGGAATTGGTATCAAATCAAGACGATATGCTCTGCAAAGCCTTTGCCAGTACATTGACCAAAGCAGCTAGGTCTTGGTTCATGGAATTATGAAAGAGTGGAAATCTTAGCAATTAGTGATGAAGAAAAGACTTGGATCGACGACTATAAGGACTACATTGAAGATGGGAAGCTACCTGAGGACGAATTGGCAGCCAAGACGATCAAGAAGAAAATGTCCAGATTCATTGTGTGGAACGGGATTCTCTACAAAAGATCTTTCACCAAGCCTTTCCTTAGATGTGTTTCGCCCAAAGACATCGAGAGCCTACTAGATGAAGTACATAACGGGGTTTGTGGAGGAAACCTGGGGGCCAGAACTTTAGCCGACAAGGTGGTAACACTTGGATATTACTGGCCAAACATGAGAGAAGAAGCTCAAGCCTATGTAAAGAAGTGTGAAAAATGCCAACGCTTCTCAGATCTACCCAGGGTGCCACCAGTGGAGCAAAGCCTTATCATACCGGCTTGGCCTTTCGACATGTGGGGAGTCGACATCATAGGCCCATTTCGCTTAGCTAAAGGAAGTAATAAGTTCGTGATCGTAGCAGTCGACTATTTCACCAAGTGGGTTGAGGCCAGAGCTTTGGCAAAAATTACTGAAGAGAACGCCATCAATTTCATTCATGACTACATATGGTGTCGGTTTGGAGTCCCTCATACTATTGTAACCGACAACGGACTATAGTTCTCTGATGCTTTCACTAAAGAACTAAACAGATTGGGAGTAAGGCATATAAAGTCGTCGGTCAGCCATCCCCAAGGTAATTGACAGGCAGAAGCAGCAAACAAGCTCATCTTAAAAGCCCTCACCAAGAGCCTAGAAGAAAGTGAAGGAAAGTGGATGGACGACCTCCCCCTTGCTCTATGGGCAGTTCGTACAACCACTCGGGGGCCAACTGGGGAGACACCCTTTGCATTGACTTATGGATTAGAAGCCATGGCCCCGGCAGAAATGGCAGTCCCTACCTTCAGAGTGACCAATTATAACGAGTTCCTTAACGAGTACAACCGATTGTTGGACCTAGACCTAATTGATGAAAAAAGGCTAGCAGCTCAGCTCAGAATGATCAATTACAAGCAGAAGACCAAGGCCTATCATGACAGTAAAGTGAAGAAAAGAGTTTTAGAAGTAGGTGACTGGGTACTCAGGAAGATTGAGTCGACATATAGGAAGGCTCAGCAGAATAAGCTCTCTCTGAAATGGGAAGGTCCTTACAGCGTTACCCATGTTATCCGGTAAGGGACCTACATACTCAAAACTCCAGAAGGAAAAGAGCTGAAGCACCCATGGCATTTGGAGCACTTGAGGAAATTCTATCAGTAACAACTCGGCACCTTACCTATCTTTTAATTTCTTCTATAGTTAGATTTTTTGGTCTTTAGTTTTCTAGTTTTTACTAGTCTAGATACTTCTAGTTTTATTATCAATAAAATTTCTTTTTCTTTCACATTTGTGAGTTTACATTCCTAGTACATAACACTAGCAACCCGGCTTGAACACCGTTCGCATGAACTTTGCGTATTGATACTCGGCTAATCCGGGAAGTCTGGAGCAAAAACGCCTCTATTCCCATGTAGTTGAGTCAAAAGAAATTCAAATAAGAGCCTCAAACATCGTTTGCATGAACTTTGTATAGCTGATACTCGGTTTATCCGGGAGGTCTGGAGTAATACGCCTCTCATCCCAAGCATTTGGTCCAAGGTGAAACTTGCCAGGTGAAAGCCTAGTTCCTATAACTAACCTAGCTAAAGCATACACGACATGGTTGGTCCCCAATCCAAGTTATGATACATCTAACACCCCTTTAATCCAAGCCTTGTTATGACAACGGGCTTAGGCTAACAAAGGGAAGTTATGATAAACATCTAACTCGGCTTACAAGTTGATCCCGGTTTTGAACAACTAACTCAGATTTAACAAAGTTACGATTAAGGCATCTAACTCCACCACTTGAGTCTAGTTTGAATAAAGGCCACTTAGCTTGCACCGGCTATGCAGTACTCATCCCACAGGCCGAGTTAGATATCTCAAGGCCGAGGTATCCTAGCAAGGACTGATGAGATTTAACAAACACTCTCGGCTACACAATAGTCAGTGCAAACAAAAGATAACCACCTCAGATCGAGGAAACATCTATCCAAAACATCCTCATAACGAGGATAATGATACTAAGTTTCTATGCCTCCCAATCTATGTTGGGCCAATGCATTCAAATACTTAAAAAACAATTGAGGATAAAATTGTATCACAGCCAAATCGGCTTCCAACAACTACAACAAAATAAAGTTCAGAATGTCCAGATTAGTCGACTCTGGCATCAGCTTCCTCCTCGGCTTTGGAAATTAAATCATCAAGGTTCCCTTCTTCGGTGGCGGGAGGATTCCATTCTGGCTTGCCCTCCCTGCGGTCTCGGATTCGGATCACTTTCAAGCCGTAATCAGAATACGAGATCAAGGAATGTTCTGCATGAGCTTCAACACTGTAGGAATCCTAGACGTAAAAGCGGGCCAGCTTGTCTAAAGTGATCTCGAACTCGGGATCTATCCACAGAAGACAAGATAGGTTATACCAAGAGTCATTGTATGTTGAACCGACTTCATCTTTGATCATCTCCCTCATTTCCGGGCTTTTCTTGAATGCCTATACCGCGGTCTCGGCTGTCTGCTTCTCCTTGCTGGAAATTCTCTCCTCCAACAAGGCATACCTCTCTTCTGCAGCAATCTTCTCCGAAGCAAGTCCCTCGGCCCGCTTCTGCTCCTTCTCAACGTCGGCCTCTGCTAGCAGTTGAGCCGCCTTCGCTCTATTGGCCTCCTCCTCAGCTACCTTCACAACGGTCTCGGCTCATTGGATTACCTCATCGGCACATGCCACCTTCTCCTCAGCCTTCTTCAGCTCAGTCTCAGAAGAGGCCTTATCCTTCTCGAGAGAATCAACCTTTTTCTGCAACTCGGTATTAGAAGTACGGAGGAGTGCTAACTCGGCCTCATGTTTTTTCACGGAATCCACGGCAAGGCGAACAAGGCATATTCATCTTGGGCCATGGAGGCAAGCTGCAAAAGGAGGGTCAAGGCATCAAGAACAAAATAATTAAGATCATGAAGAAATCAATCGAAAGTACCTCACTAATGATCAAGCCCTTGCGATTCAGGAGCTGAGTGGAGGTCGGCCTCTCTGACACAAGCTTTTTGAGTGTATTCTTGTTCATGGCTCTCTTGATAACTGCTCCGCCAAGTCTAAGCGCAGGGCAGGAGCCAACAGAAATGTCTACGTCTAACATTAAGCTTACGTCGACAAGGGTTGCAGCTAAGTCATTGACTTCGTCGTCGGTAGGAACCGAGGCCGAGACAGAGCTATGGGTGGAAGGAGTTCTCTTGGGTGGAAGCTCCTGTGTATGCTCAATTTCTTCCCTAGGCCTCTTTCCGCGTTGGTCAGTGTTGGTCCCAAAGGGGAAACAAGGGTATGAAAAATGCTAGAGATGGGGGGGGGGTGAATAGAGTTTTAAAAGTCTTTTCAAACCCTTTTGCAAATCAATGGCTAATGCGTACAAATCTAATTTTGGCTAAGTATAGCGCGCAACAAGAGTGTGAAATGCATAATGGAAACTTAAAGCAATAACTGATGCGCAGGTATATGCGCAGGAGTATAAAAACGCACGCACTAAGTTTAGCTTAAAGAGAGGCGCAAAATGGTACTAAGGCAGAAAGCACACAAACACAATTTAAACAGTGCAAGACAATCTACAAAGATAAATCAAAGAAATATATCAGAAAAGCTTAAATGTAGAAAGAAAAGCAGAATATCGAGACAAGCTATTTGGAGAGGTTCGATCGGAAAATATCTACGTCCTCTACCAAGATGGTTAGTCTTGGATTTCTAACGATGAGATTTATATTAGTTTGAGTAGCTTTTACAAGATTACAAGAATCAAAACTCAAAACTAAATCTATGCTTTAAAGAACAAATCCTAGACTAAACCGGTGTATCTCAAGAAGTATGATCGATGAGATCGGAACTTCAAGAGGTGTGTGTGTGTGTGTCAGAAATCCGGGCTCTATAAATTTATGAGATGAAGAGCACAAGATAATCTGGTGATACAAGGCTTTAGGATTTGGGCTTGGTAAGGTATGAAGGCTTTTCTTGAGAATTCTAGGAATATGCAAGCAATCTTCAAATCTTCAAAGTTTCTCTCTGAAAGCAAAAACTCAAGCATCTTGGAAATGAGGATGAGTAGGATATTTATAGTGGAGCTTCAAAAACTAGCCGCTGGAGCTCTGAGCAAGGACAATGAGCCGGCATAATGTGATTGGTGCACAGGTGTCCTTTATAGCCGTTGGAGACAGAGCATAAAGACAGAATTCAAAACTTCTTCTAGAAGGATGACAGCTGTCTTCATTTGAAATTTCTAACTGAAGCATGTCTCTATCTACATGTATGCTGAGTGTGCTTATTTTGTCGTATGTACACATCAGAACTTTGGCTCATTCCAAAAAGCGTAGCTTGTCTTAATGCTTTCCAAGCTTCTAGAATATGAGGTCAGAAAAAAGAGAGAATTGACTAATTTAAATATGCGCGCGCATGAGAGTCATGCGCATTAAGTGCGCATATGGGTGCTGCGCATGGAAGTCATGCGCATCACACTTTGTCATTTTCAAATGAGACCTTAAATTCAAAGTGAAAGCCCTAATAACTAAGCCTAGTCTATAAAGAGGACATAGCTAAAAATTGAAGTTATAAAACTTATTACATAGGGTCCTAAAGTCCTTAAAATAAACTTAAGTGATGGTATCAATAAATTCTAACATAAATAGGAGGGTTAAGTGATAAGCATACCCAACAATCTCCCACTAAATGATTGATGCCATTAACTACTATAACAAAGGCAATTCATTGTACTTGATAATAACATGTCCATAAGAATGTAAATGGTAAATCATGTCTCAAGTCAATGTACACACTAGCCAGTATTATAGATTTCTAGTTTATCCAATAGAAATGAACTTACAATAGGGAAAGACAGAAATATCATTCAGTACATATAAGATATTATGAGTTTAAGTTTAAGTATGCGTTTAAACTGAATATTTAAACATCATGCAATGAAATATGAGCAATAATAAATATGCGCATGAAGTTCAGTTAAATAATGCATTCATTGTTCCACAAACGAATGGTTTGAATTGAACAAGGTTTTGTGAAAACGCAATGATGCATTATTCTCATTAAAACTTGAAATATAAGAGTTACAGAATACAAGTTTTACATGGAAGAAAAATCAAAAGCAAAAAATAAATAAAAAATATACGCATAAAAAAGGAATACATATGCGCAGCAAAAAGGATTACAATACTAGTCTATGTTAATTCTAGAAAGCGCTTCCCTTAGCTCATTCTGGAGGCTTGTAAACTTGTTCATCAGCTCTATCTTCAATTTCTAAAACTTCGCATTGTATTCAACGGCTTGATTGACTTAAGTCTTCATTCCAGTGTGCATCAAGTCGTTGTCTTTTGGAAGGTCTTTAGAAATTCTATTGAAAGCTTTTTCAAGCGCACCAAATTGATTTGATAGAGATTGCTGAGTAGACGAAATCAAATCCTGAATTTCTTTCTGCACATCCACTAGGCTCTTTGTCAGCTCCACTTGAACCATATTCTGAATGGCTTGCATATCTAGTATAGCCTGGTTCATCTTCCCATTGAAGGTATCTACAAACTGGACTAAGCAGTTGGTCATATGATTTTTAAGCGCATCAAAGGAGAATGAAGAGCTAGAATCACTTGGCGTAAAATTCTCAAACGCATTTAAAATCTTGGCAGTTTCAACTTGAATAACACCATTCAAAGTATTTGCCAAAGTGCATAGTACATCAGTCAAACCATGCATAGATGGAATCTTTGAGAGAGCAGTAGTGAGAATACCAAAGTCATGCTTAATGTCTTTGCGCAGAGAATCAAGATTGGGAGGTGCAGCTTCAGAACTGGTTGCCTTTGTTGTAGAACTCTCCCCCTTAATGGCACAATCAATTGCCTGTAGCAAACTGTCTTGCACATCTAGCCTAGTAGCTTGTGCATCCATTTGCTCTTGAATTTTTGTCTGCGCAGTGACTACTTGGAAGTGTTGAATTTGCGCGGAAAATTGATTTGCTTGAATGGTTTGAAGCATGGCCATGATTTGGCGCATGTCAGTTGAGGAGCCAGAGGGTTCAGAAGAGATAGGAGCTGGAGGCACTACTTGCTGTGAAGTCTGAGAAGCACCAGTTGTGTGCGCAGGAATAGCAGCAGCAGCAGGAGGAGTAGGAGTACCTTGCGCATGAACAGGAGAAAGAGGCATTGCATAGTCCTTAGAACTTAAATCATCAGCGTCTTCAACAATTGACGCATCAGGATCAATGGTAGGGTCAGGCGCATCAAAAGCAAAGCCTTCACCATCAACGAAGATAGGTGGGCCTTGCTGCGCTACATTCCTGTGCGCAATGGCATCTAGCCTTGCTTTCCTCGCGCAATTTCACGCGTATTCATTTCAGTGTGTGGAGGAGAAGGCCTTAGAGGATCAGACTCAATATCAGATAAGTCTTGCATTGAACGCTTTGTGGCGTGCATCTTCACTCGGTGTTGAGTCTTGAGCTTCTTGGCTGATAGAGGGATTTAATCCTCACTTGAAGTATCTTTGTGAGGCTCCCCCTTAGATGGCGCAGCAGTAGATGGACCAGCATGAGTAGATATGGAAGGGCTAATGAGAGGGTCATTGGGGGAACCTTCAAAAATATCTTCCTCTTGCGCATGAGTAGATGTAGAGGCGCGCGTAGACTTAGGCGCAGGAGGAGGGGCCACAGCAACATCATCTTCATCAATTTGAATCTCATCATTAGACTCTTCAAGTAAGGTCCTAGACACCTTAGCTTTCTTCTTTTTCTTTTTCTCTGGCGCAGCAGCCTTGGTCTTCTTGGATTTCTATAGAGGCTCTGGGTCAGCAACAGCCTTGTGCTTGGGAACAGGCGCAGCTGGTTCCTTAATGGTAATACCAGGCACAATAGAAGGTTTCTTCGTCTTCTTTTTCTTGCGTGGCGCATCAGCGGCGGCCTTACCCCTTTCCTTGTCACCAACCTTGCTAAGTACAGGCTCATACACAGACTCTTCCTCAAAATCTGAGCTAGATAAAGAGGCTTCCACATTGGTGTTAGAGAATGGAGGAGAGCCTTGATCTTCTGGATGTATGTCTTCAAAAGATTCAAGAGGATCAGCAGACCAACACCTGAAATAATCAAAGTTATTGACATCATGACGAAAGTTTTATAGGAATACGCGTGTATAAGTGCGCGTGCCAGTGACATCAACTTTCAAGGATGGGTCCGCGTCAACCAACTTGTGCACTGAGGGAAAGCGGATGAAGATGGCAGTGAGAATCCTGCAATGCGTTTTGTACTTAGGTGGTTTCTTGGGATCTGTTGCTTTCTTCTTGTAAACACGCACCCAACGTACCAACTCATCAAATATAATCTCTGCCCAACTAAACTTCTTGGCCTTATAGATAGCTGCGCAACACATCCACTGCTTACTGATAAAGGTGGATTTGTTGCCATTCTTGCAGTTGATAGTATCTCCTATGAGTGTGCAGAGATGATACATCAGTTATCCAAACTCTTTCCTATCATGGTTGTTATATTGACTAACCAGAGTAGGAATCTTGATCAGGTTCTGCGCAACTTTATCTTACGTATCTTGAGATAACTTCTTCTTGTTGCACACAGGGAGTCCCATGGTCTGACGGATCTGCGCGTAGTTAATTGTGACAGAAACCCCACGAATTGAACTTTTCAAGCACTGAACACGGGAATCATCATAGATGCGCTCTATTTCTTCTGCATTGCTGAAGAATTCATCGATGTAGGATGGAAGGATAAACGCCTGTCCTTTAGAGAAGAGGGGCAGGATGCCAGACTCATCCATGAGCTCTATCAAATAGCACCCAAGCGCATCCCTTTTTAGATCTTTCGCTTCGATTTCCCATCCAGGGATGAAGTAATTTAAATTTTTCACAAAGCAAAAGTTGTAAGTTATATCTGGACATGCGCATGGAGAGAAGCGCATGCGCATTAGTGAAAAAACGCAGGCACACAAGCTAGACTCCATACTTAGAATAAAATATCATAAGTATAAAGGGTAAAAATGTCCAAAAACACAAATTTAAAACACACGCCTAAAAAGAGCACGAAAAGCATAAACAGAATCAATAATCAAGGCAAGGCACATCATATGACTATTCACTAAGAACATGAAGAACATGTATTGAATACATGAAGAACACGAAGAACACAAAAATGTCAAAATCTTCCAAAATGCATAAAAAGCATATCAAAATGTTCATAATGAAAAATCATACACAAACAAGTAAACCATAACAACAACAACAAGATCATAGACCCAGAATCTGAGAAAAACGAATAAGAATACGAAAAGGTGAAAAACTCGAAAATTCTCAGAAACCAAACCAATCGATCATTGATCGTAAAAAAAATTACATAAATGAGTAGATAAGAGTAAACCAAGCATACAACATTAAATAATTTAAAAAAACGAGCACCAGATCATAGAGAAATCACAAAGGGGAAAAATCAAACCTTCGAACTCAACAATGGCGGAAAACTGAAAAATGGGGGGTTGAGATTCTTACTATTTGCGGGTCTTCTTGTTTCTTTGATGATGTTGTTTTCTTTGGAGCCATGATAATATATAGATAAATTTACACAAAAATGGAAAAAAAATGAATGATTGCAGAGAAGGAAGATGTCAGAGAGAGAGAGAGAGAGAGAGAAAAAGAGGCGGTTGATGGGTAAACAGCGAAAGAGAGTAGAATGAGGAGAGAGACGGCGGTTGAAGGGTTTTATCACCAAAAAGGTATGGTGATGTCACATTGCACTGACAAGTTTGGTGAGCTGGAGAATGAGGCGCACGCGCAGATGACGTGGCCCAATGAGGAACGCGCGTGAGGAGTCCTAGGCGCGCGCGTGAGGAGTCCTAGGCGCGCGCGTGTGTCAGGCATTAATGGTCAAAAATAATCTTTTTCACTTCCCTCATAAGTAGCACACAATAAGCATTAATGGCGCGTCAATCAATGCTTTTAGCATTAAATGGACTGGGATGTGCGCATGGGTAAAAAGGTAATTTCCCAATAAATTTCAAAAATAAGGACGAGGGAAAAAATAATTGCACAAGTACCCTTGTGAATTATACGTTGACTCAGCAAGTCAAGGACCTAGGTGCAATTAATGAAAAGAAAACTTACCTAAGGTCCACGTGGCATGCGCATGAAGCTTATGCGCAGCAATAGAATGCGCAGAGTTTCTTAGAAAACTCAGAAATAGTTTGCCGTATGCGCAACATCTTGTGCGCTTCATATGCGCAGGCGCATGAGGCATTTCCTAACTTAGAATTTTTTCATGTAAACACAGAATCATTAGTATTGACAAATCATATGGACAAGATTTAAGTAAGTTCAAGCATACCCATTTCACCTCTCAAAAAGATGAACCGTTTAGCATCTAGTGCTTTTGTAAGAATATCGGCGATTTGATAGTCGGTTCCCACGTGTTCCAAATGGAAGTTGCCTTTCTCCACGTGGTCTTTGAGGAAGTAATACTTGATGTCTATGTATTTGATCTTTGAGTGCATGACAGGATTTTCAGAAACTGCAATTGTTGATGTATTGTCACAGTAGATGGGATAATTTTCTTCAATTATGTCGTAGTCCACCAATTGCTGCTTCATCCATAGAATCTGATAGCAACAACTTCCAGCAGCGATATATTCTACTTCCGTAGTTGAGACAAATACTTCAGCTTGTTTCTTACTTACCCATGACACAAGTTGATATCCGAGGAAATGACAAGTGCCATTTGTGCTTTTCCTATCAATCGTGCACGCTGCATAATCTGCATCTGAATAACCTACAAGTTTAAAATTTTAATCTTTGGTGTACCAAAGTCCAAGGTTAACAGTTTCGGAGATATACGGTATAATACGTTTCATAGCAATCAATTGCGCTTCTCTAGGGTCAGATTGATAACGAGCGCAAACACATACACTAAACATAATATCAGGCCTACTAGCAGTAAGATAAAGGAGTGAGCCAATCATACCTCGGTAGAGAGTTTGATCAACCCTTTTACCTTTTAAATCTTTGTCGAGTTTGTTGCCGGTAGCCATTGGAGTGTCGTATGCTTTAGCATTTTCGAGTCCCAACTTTTTGATTAGATCCTTTGTGTACTTGGCTTGGTTGATAAATATGCCTTCATTCATTTGCTTGATTTGAAGCCCGAGGAAGAATGTGAGTTCTCCCATCATGCTCATTTCAAACTTGCTTTTCATTAGTTTCTCAAATCGCTTACACAACAATTCATTAGTAGAACCAAAAATAATATCATCGAAATAAATTTGAACAAGTAATTTATGATCATTATGTTTGGCAATGAAAAGGGTAGTATCGATTTTACCGCGAGTGAAGTTTTTCTCTATGATAAACTTGGATAGTGTATCATACCATGCTCTCGGTGCTTGTTTAAGTCCATACAAAGCTTTCTGGAGTTTGTAAACATGATTTGGAAATTGTGAATCTTCAAACCCAAGCGGTTGAGCTACGTAGACTTGTTCATGGAGTTCACCATTTATAAACGCACTCTTCACATCCATTTGATATAACTTGAAGTTCTTGTGAGCAGCGTAAGCTAGAAAGATCCTTATAGCTTCAAGCCTTGCTACCGGTGCGAAAGTTTCATCGTAATCAATTCCTTCTTCTTGCCTATAGCCTTGCGCAACCAATCTTGCTTTGTTTCTTATGATGGTTCCATTCTCGTCCATCTTGTTTCTGAACACCTATTTCATACCAATTACTCCTTGATCATTTGGTCTTGGAACAAGAGTCCAAACCTTACAACGTTTAAATTTATTGAGTTCTTCTTGCATTGAAACAACTCAATTTGGATCTTGGAGCGCTTCATCAGACTTCTTCGGTTCAATTTGAGAGATAAACGCAGTGTAAGCATCAAAGTTTGTAGCTCTCCTTGTACGAACACCAACATGTAGATCACCAATGACATTGGAAATTGGGTGATCTCTAACTTCACGAATTTTAGGAGGTAAGTTAGGTTGAGTTGTAGTAACTTGAAGGTCTTTAATTGGTACATCTTCACTAGCTTCAAAATCATAAAAGTTAGGGGGTTGAACTGGTTCAGAATTGAAAGTGGGATCGACACCAGATGCACCATTAGAATGAGGCGCATGAGTGGAATCATCAGGCGCATTGTATGGTGCAATTGACGCTTCACTTGGTGCGCTATTGACAAAGATTTGCACAACTGATGTAGATGGATTTCCTTGAGTTGATGCATTCTGATCATGTGTAGGCGCAACTGGAATGGGAGCACCTGTCTCAATAGACTCAACAGAACCATCAGCAACATTTGGAGCCAAATGTGGCTTAAGGAGAAAATGTTCATCAAATGTAACATGTACAGATTCAACTATCACTATTGTAGATCTATTGAAAACGTGAAAAGCTTTAGAATTTTTAGCATACCTGTAGACACCCCGCTTTGGACCTCTCATCCCGATTGCATACATAGTATTTTTATTTAACTTGTTTTTGTTAATTTCTGTTACTTTCGTTAAGTTTCTAACTGATTCCGTTAGTTTTGGACTAAACTGCATAACAGAGTTAACTTTAGAGTCATTCTGTCATTCTGTTATTCTCACTCGCGGGCGCCTCCCGTAATAGTCATGGGGCGCGCGCGCGTTTGTGCCAATAGGCCGGACCCGCGCGCTTCCCACTTTGGCAGTAACGGATAGCACCATTTTCCCCTCCCTTTTCTTATTTAGAAAATCTCTTCTTGATCACAAACACTTCTTTTTTACATCCACATTCATTCCCCCTTATTTCATAACTCCCAAATCCTTTATTCTAGCCATTCTTCATAAAAACAAAATATTTCTTTTTATTATTATTTGATTTTCTTTTATTTCTTTCATTAATTCTTTTATTTATCTTTTTCTTGATTGGTCAATTCCATTTCACATGGACTGACCAATTTCCCTCCTAATTTTACCTATAAAAACCATCATCTCCTACCTTGAAAAAGGACCTTCTTTTTTTTACTTGAATTTTATCTACACATACAATATACACAAATCCTCTCAACAAGATTTCTCTACAAAACACTACACAAAGTGTTGCACAACATTTTCTTTACAACAACACCATCTTCAAGTCAAGGTTTAAAGTCCTTCTTAAGGTACAACTTCCCTTTTTCTTCTTCTTATTTTATTCATGTCTAGTCAATGTATGCAATCTCCATAAAAAGGGATACAACCAAAAGGCCACTTCACTATTGAAGTTTGGTCAAGGTTACATCCCAACATTTTAATTCCACTTTAATTTACATTCTCATTTCTTAATGTAATTACCTAGCAATAATTCGACATGTAATCTTTAGAATAAATCAATAAATAAACAATTCTCCTTTATTTTTCCTCTATAAATTTCCCTTTTCTTTTCATTATAATTGTTAGCACATTTCTCTTATTATTAAATTGAAGGACATTTAACATTAGAACACCAAAAGTAGCAAGACTCGCGTAAGCGGGGCGGAGTGGGTGTTTAAGTACTTCCCACTCCGTCACCTAACCCCCGAACCCTTCTCTTCCCGAATCTCTGGTTTTCGTACATAAAAAATTGGCTTTTCTTAGATTTTCTCGCGTTCATTTAAAACGTGGGTGGCGACTCTTAAAATCAATTAGACATCCTAGGTAATTCACGCGCTCTAGCCAAGCCGTGGTCCCCCGGGGTATCTACAGTGGCGACTCTGCTGGGGATGTAGAGGGTTAAACTTGCGTTTTCATCTTTTGGTGTTCTTTTATTCTGTTTTCTGGGCATTCTGGTAAAAAAAGGGTAGGAAGCGCGCGCCTCTGGCCTTCTTGGCCTAAAGTGCGCGCGTCCGACCCTAATTACCAGAATCGCCCGCCTCCCATCTTGTCCTTCAATTCCATGTTTCTGTGCTAACGTTTACTGCAGGAGAAAAAGTTCTATAATTCAGGGTCAAGGCAATCCCTTGAACCCACTGGTTTGCAGGTACTGCCCAGAAGCGGGCGCCTCCACTTCTCTTAGTATAACGCGCGCGCCTCCCGAGTAGGCTTCTGAATGTGCGCGCTTCTGGGCATTTCCCAGAAACAGAAACAGTGAACAGAATGGACAGTTTTGACAGTGTGTGGGCACCGGGCCTGCACAGAACAACTTTTATTTCCTGTTCATTTTTATCGGTCACACGGGTGATTCGAAAGTTGTAAATTACGTTCTTATTTGTTTTTTTTTATTTCCTTTGAAAAAAAAATTATTTTGTCACTTGTTAGACCTCACACTACGCGCACAATTCTTATCAACTACTCACTATCGAGTCGCACAAGCCCAACCCCAAACCCGTCGAGGCCCGTCCTAGGAAGTTTCAAGCTCCACTCGACCTTGACTCTTCCGAAGCGGTAAACCTCAGCCCGTGGCGTAGTTCATGACTACATGCCGGGGGTGACCTTTAAGCCTCTCTTTAGCCGAGCACAAACCACACAATTCTAGTTAGGGTCTAACACTCCGTGACTCAAGTCGGTTTCCATGTGCCGAGATTTCCCTAAACTAATGTCTTCAAATCATACATGCCACTCGTTGTTATGGACGAAATAAAAATCCGTCCCCAAGTGGTCATAATGGACGCTAATAAAAAATCCGTCCCCGCATGTATGATTTACTACATTAATTTAGTTTAATCCCGACACATGTATGATTCACAAGCGTGGTGGAATCCGATGAGTATATGGGACCGCGAGAAGGTCTATATACTAGTGTGACGATTGCACTATTTTTCTAGAAACCCCAAAAAGGACCACGTCCTTCCGACTTTTGTAAATAAATAAAAAAAGAGACATTTTTCTTATGTGGTTGAGTCTTTTTCCTTTGTTTGTGGGTTAATTATTTCACTCAAAATATGTTTGTGGGGCCAACCTAAGATCGGACGTGTTCTCTCAATAGGTCCAATGGCTTCCAACGGCAACAACAACAAGGGTGAGAATACTTCCGTGTCCAACGAAAGGCTTTTCAACATAATAAGAGCCATGGGGGAACAAATGGATAGACTTGTCGAGGATGCCCGCCGCAAGGATGATTTGTGGCAAGACCGTCTTGATCTCGAGAGGATAATTCATAAGGAAGAAGTGTCCGAACTTAAGGCCCGTTTACGAGAGTTCACCGACAACAAGGCAAAGGTCCACGGTAAAGCACACTCAAGTGGCTCATCCCTAAAAAGTCACAAAGGTGCCACCAACGACCGTGTCTATACCCTCTCAATGGCATGACCATCACCGAGGCCTACGAAGCTCTCAAAACCAAGGGACAAGTTTCTCCTCTCCAAGGGTACAAGCAACCACAACCGTTACGTCGTAACCATGCCCACCATAAGTGGTGTAACTATCACCTATGCAGCGGTCACCTCATCGAGGATTGCTTCTCCATCCGCAACATCATCCAAGATTCGATTGACAATGGTGAATTTACCATGGGTGAAGAACAACAGTCAGAGAGTGAGAACATGCAAGAACTCATCAAGGAAGGGGCTCAGATTTGAAATGGGTGCCACAAGGAAGACTACAATGACAATGGGGGCTACAACAGCAATCTCCGTTTCTCTTTCTCTACCTAGTAATAGGATAAAAAAAAAGAGAGTCGAAAGTCCTCTTAAGTGTGCATCAATGTTTTCTCTCGTCCTATGTTAAATGTTCGAGTCCATTGAGTCATCAAATAAAAGTCGTTCTTATCCTCATACACTCTTCCAAGTTGTTCAATTAATTCTTGGCAAAATGATGAAAAAATGTCTAAACAAGTTTTGGAATGAAAGCCATCGCTTGAACGCCTAGGGGCTAAACATCAACGACGGCATCAACAACGAAGACATCAACAACGACGAAATGAAGACAAAGAAAGGTGGAGCAACGATCATGAAGAAAAGTTTTCAAAAGGGGATATAAAAAAAAAGGCTCGCTAGGTTGAAATCCTCAAATCAACCTAGGCAAAAGTTAGAGCACACAAAAAAATAAAAAGAAAAAAAAATCCCCCTCAATCAAAGAAGTACAAAATCAACATCATTCCACCAAACGAAGCAACATCGACAACAATCACGACGAAGCAACAATTCATCACGGCGAATGGAGAATCCACAAGAACTACGGTGACCTGAGCCTCTACACTGGAGGAACGTAGGAAACCTTCGGGTCCGGTCTCATGCAAGAAAGAAGATATGTTTAGCCCTACCGCGTTATGGTGATCGGCCTTCATCTCGAACTTGTCAAGACATCTTTGTATGATTCATTTGCCAATGAATTAATCACCTCAAGATTGAACAACTTTTCTAGATTTGGAATCACTTTCTGTTCCTTATCGAGTCTAGGGCTTCTATTCTTTCTGCATACTCCCAGTTTCTTGCAATCAAACTGGGGCTTTCTTTCTCTTCTCTCTTAATGACTTACTTGCCTTCGTGAGTCATTCAAAAAAATATACATACATGAAGTCAATACTAGGGACACTTCCCTAGTCGAGTCAATGTCACTCATATTTAGTGACAAAAGGTCCTCACCGCAAAATCACATGTCTTATCTCCTCAGCCAGAGTCAATGCACACTTCCTCATTAATCGAGTCAAAAAAAAAAGAAGACGAAAAAAGATATGCCCGCTAGATCGAAAACCCGAAATGGCGGTCTAGGCAAAAAACAGGGTGCGTCATAAAAAAAAATGAGAGAGTGAGAGAGAGAATGGAAAGAGAAATGGAGATCTTCGGCCTCTAAGGAAGACAACTGCACGAGATCTACATTGGATCTCCTCAACAAATCAATTCCCCACCGAGTCAACTTTGGGATTGCAAAAGGCTCGACAAGATATGGCACCATCAAAGGTTGTCTTGGGTTATCGCCATCATTCTCCAACAGTGTGCATTTTTTTGGGTTCATGAAAAGAAGGCCCGTGGTAACCAAGACCCATCTGAGAACGAGCCCATCATAAAAGGGCACGAGGTTGCACAAATAATCCCTAGCTAGTCAATTGGCTTGGGCAGCAAATAGCAACAACATATGTCTCAGTTTTCAAAGCTTCTGCAAGTATGTGCTTCTAAAGTACGCCGAAAGGCTCCCGAGAAATGGAGTAGCTCTTGCCATGTCCTCTCATGTTTGTTCCCTCGCACGAGGATGAGTCACTCTTGCTTTGCTCAACAAATGGTGACGCCCTAGGGGCTATGTGACTCAAGAACAAGGGCTTCTTTTGCTTTATTTGACAATCAATAAGCCCTAGGGGTTATGCTCGAGAAGGATGTGTGAGACTATCCTCAAAGTCTCTCAAAAGGGATTTCAAAAAACCCTCTTGTCATGTGTGCCCGTACTCGTTCCCCCAATCAAGGATGGACCTTTCTCGCAATCAATGATGGCACTCTAGGGGCTACGGTCAAGTCTTAAAGGCTCCCTCGGCAAGAAGCAATTCACTTCAATGTCCCCAGCAACATTTGAAGCTTTATACCGAAAGGTCTCAAGGGGCTTCGCAATCTACAATCTTTTGGGCTACGGCATTACAGTGATACAAGCAAAGGGAAATATTGGGGCTTCGCAATTAACAAGCTTTTGGGCAGTGGTACCCGAGCAATGCAATTTGGGAGTAGTCTTATGGCTCCATGAAAGGGATCAAACTTCAATGGTCCCTCAATATTTACAGTCAAAAGGCCTCTTGGTTTTAAATGAAGGCTCCGATGATATGAATGAATTTGATGATTCTTGTTAGAACTCACAGCGAGATTCTGAAGGAAGTCTTAGAGAAAAGGAAAAAGATTCAATATGCTAGACTCACCCGGCTGAGTTATAGCTGGCAATGCCAATATGTTAACTCTATAAGCAGAGTTACGGCCAATCCCAATGTTTCTGCAATACAGCACCCCTTTCTCCAAGATCAAAAGTACAGGCTGCATCCGAAGATCCGCCGTCGGTTCAACTCAAGAAAACTCGAGCAAACATACCGTTCGAGACTTTATCACATCAAGACCTTATCATCTGCAACAACATCACCATCTCCCACGAGACGTCTCCCGAAGACCGTACTACATTTTCAATATGGACTTCCGCTATTTGGGTATCAACCACAAAAAGGGCCATCCATCTCCAAACAAGAGAAAGAAGGAGATCGCCTTCAAGAGTTCTTCCCAATAGCGCCATCCGCTCCCAACATAATGCTAAGCCGATTCCTAGAAAATTTAAGGCTTCATACCGAAAGGTCTCCACATCTCGCCATCTACAAAATCGATAAGCCCATGAAATTTGGGGCTTAGCAATCTCTCAAAGCTTGGTATCAATGATCTTCTCTTGGGGCTTGCCCACGTCGACAACAAAAGACAGTTTATTTGAATGGGCTAAGAGTTGATTCATCTTGGGGCTTCATAAGCCACTAAAAGTTCAGCATTCGAGGGGCTTTACAATCAGCAACCCCTTGGCATCTCGGCATCAATAGTCCCTTTTGAAGCCCCATAATCGACAAATATCTTGGGGCTAGACATCAATTTCGTTGGACACAACGGCAACGACAACATTCAAGCGAGGCAATCCGGACTTCGATCGAACATGACTTGATCTTGGGTTGGCTTTACAAACACACAATGGTTAAAATGGTTCACCCACGAACTAAAAAAAAAATCTTTTTCTCACATGTGTGCATATTCTTTCCCTTCTAATCTAAATAAAAAAAAAAAATCTTTTTCTTTTTCTCCTTCTATGTGCAAAAGTATGTGCTTTACTTTGCTTTGCTCCTAGCATTCTTCCCAGCGTTCTCCATCATCCTTGAACTACGCTGGTCTGATTCTCTTAAAAGGATACGTAGGCAGCCTTTTGGCACGACCAACCCATCATCCAGAATACCATCTCGCCGACACTCCTTCAAAGGCAAGAACAATTCATCATCACCAACATCATCATTCTCCATCCAAAGCATGGACATTCTTCATCAAAAGCATCCACATCCTTCAGCAATCCATCTCCAATCAAGCAGCAGTGGTAAGTGAAGGTATGAATACATCAGAGGCTTTCCTCAAATCACACCGCACACAAAATCACTTTCTCCATTCTTACAAAAATTCTCTCTCATGCAAAACTGCTTTCAAATCACATTGCACCACGAGCACAATTTCTCTCTTCATTTCACACTTCATGCATCTTCTTGCACAAACACATATACCTGCCAAGCACACACATAACAGGTACCACCACGAAGTCAACAGCATTCGCTACTCAAGGCACTTCATCCCCAGCAGAAAATGGTCCACAGTCAACCATGCCCGCGTCCCCACGATAAAGTCAACATCAACTGCAGCTCTAGACATCAATTTGGTCCACGGTGATCCCGCAATCAGCAAACGGATCCTGCCTTAGCAAACGGATCCCGCCTCTAGCAAACGGATCTCGCATCAGCAAACGGATCCCGCTTCAGCAAACGGATCCCGCATCAGCAAACGAATCCTGCCTTAGCAAACGGATCCCGCCTCTAGAAAATGGATCTCGTATCAGCAAATGGATCCTGCTTCAGTAAACGGATCCCGCATCAGAAAACGGGTCCCGCATCAGCAAACGGATCCCGCTTCAGCAAACGGATCCCGCACCAGCAAACGGATCCCGCACCAGCAAACGGATCCCGCATCAGTAAACAGACCCCGCATCAGCAAACGGATCCCGCTTCAGTAAGACGGATCCCGCCATATCCTTTCTATATCAATAAAGCCGCTCACACAGGGAGCGCACCCCCATCTTTCACAATTTCAAAATTCCCCTCTTTCTTTAAATTGCGACCGTGGTGGGCCGCTTCAAGCCACCACACCTTTTTAAATTTTTGTGGCCGTGGTGGGCCGCCTTAAGCCACCACACCTTTTTAAATTTTTGTGGCCGTGGTGGGCCGCCTCAAGCCACCACACCATTTTAAAAAAATTTGTGGCCGTGGTGAGCTGCCTCAAGCCACCACACCCTTTCCATCCGCAAAAGCCGCTCACACAGGGAGCGCACTCCTATCCTTTGTAATTTCAAATTCCTGCTTTATCGAGTCTTTGTTTTCTCTTGTCGATGTCCTCGGCGGTTGTCTTTCTTTCGTCGACGCATTTTGCTTTGCAATCCACGTCGCCGAGGGGCTCTGTAGACACCCCGCTTTGGACCTCTCACCCCGATTGCATACATAGTATTTTTATTTAACTTGTTTTTGTTAATTTCTGTTACTTCCGTTAAGTTCCTAACTGATTCCGTTAGTTTTGGACTAAACTGCATAACAGAGTTAACTTTTAGAGTCATTCTGTCATTCTCACCCGCTGGCGCCTCCCGTAATAGTCATGGGGCGCGCGCGCGTTTGGTCCAATAGGCCGGACCCGCGCGCTTCCCACTTTGGCAGTAACGGATAGCACCATTTTTCCCTCCCTTTTCTTATTTAGAAAATCTCTTCTTGATCACAAACACCTCCTTTTTACATCCACATTCATTCCCCCTTATTTCATAACTCCCAAATCTTTTATTCTAGTCATTCTTCATAAAAACAAAATATTTCTTTTTATTATTATTTGATTTTCTTTTATTTCTTTCATTAATTCTTTTATTTATCTTTTTCTTGATTGGTCAATCCCATTTCACATGGATTGACCAATTTCCCTCCAACCTTTCCCTCCTAATTTTACGTATAAAAACCATCATCTCCTACCTTGAAAAAGGACCTTCTTTGTTTGACTTGAATTTTCTCTACACATACACTATACACAAATCCTCTCAACAAGATTTCTCTACAAAACACTACACAAAGTGTTACACAACATTTTCTCTACAACAACACCATCTTCAAGTCAAGGTTTAAAGTCCTTCTTCTTAAGGTACAACTTCCCTTTTTCTTCTTCTTATTTTATTCATGTCTAGTCAATGTATGCAATCTCCATAAAAAGGGATACAACCAAAAGGCCACTTCACTATTGAAGTTTGGTCAAGGTTACATCCCAACAATTTAATTCCACTTTAATTTACATTATTATTTCTTAATGTAATTACCTTCGACATGTAATCTTTAGAATAAATCAATAAATAAACAATTCTCCTTTATTTTTCCTCTATAAATTTCCCCTTTCTTTTCATTATAATTGTTAGCACATTTCTCTTATTATTAAATTGAAGGACATTTAACATTAGAACACCAAAAGTAGCAAGACCCGCGTAAGCGGGGCGGAGTGGGTGTTTAAGTACTTCCCACTCCGTCACCTAACCCCCGAACCCTTCTCTTCCCGAATCTCTGGTTTTCGTACATAAAAAATTGGCTTTTCTTAGGTTTTCTCGCGTTCCTCTAAAACGTGGGTGGCGACTCTTAAAATCAATTAGACATCCTAGGTAATTCACGCGCTCTAGCCAAGCTGTGGTCCCCCGGGGTATCTACAATACCCAACAAAAATACATTCGTCCGCTTTGGTATCGAATTTACCTCTATGTTCGTTTCCGTTGTAGAGGATGTAACATTTGCAACCAAAGATTTTGAAGAATGCAATGTTGGGAGTTCTACCATACCAAAGTTCATACGGAGTCTTGTTGTGGATGAGGGAACGATTTTAAGTAAAGCATGCGGTGTTGATGGCTTCTTCCCAAAAGTACTTTGATAGTTTGGCTTTAGCTATCATCGTCTTTCCCGCTTCAATCAACGTCTTGTTTTTCCTTTCCACAACACCATTTTGTTGAGGAACTCCATCTGTTGAAAAGTTGTGATCTATCCCATGACCGTCGCAGTATCGAGCAACACATTTGTTCTTAAATTCTGTTCCATTATCGGATCGAACACTTACGATGTCATCTTTTTTTGGGCAGTCTGAATAGAGTGGTTAAAATGTCATAACAATTGTCTTTAGAGATCATCATTTCCACCCACGCATATCTTGAATAATCGTCGACTACAACTATAGTACATTTGTTTCCTCTAATACTTGCAGTGGTAACTGGTCCAAATAGATCAATGTTCAGCAGTTGCAAACATCTAAAAGTTGAGGGATTTGTCTTGCTAGAGAAAGACTGCTTTGATTGTTTGCCAAGTTGATACGCAACGCATTTGTTGTCATGATGATCAGCAACTTTGGGAAGTCCTTTGACAAGATTGTTCCTGCTGAGTTTTGATAGATATTTGAAGTTCAAGTGACTCAAGCGCTTGTGCCATAGCCAACTATTTTTGCTCACACTTTTAGCTACAAAACAAAGATTTGTACTAGATTTCATATTTTGGAAATCAATAATATAAATATTTGTCTTACGATAACCGGTGAGTAATGTAGCTCCAGATTTTCCATCCTTGATAAGACACTTCTTTGAAGTAAAGTGGCATTCTAATCATTTGTCGCAAAATTGAGATATGGATAATAAGTTGTGCTTGAGTCCTTCGACAAGAGAGACTCTTTCAATGCACACTTTATCTTTCTTGAGCTTTCCATATGTAACAACTTGTCCTTTGTTATTATCACCAAATGTTACTGAGGGACCTCTTTCTTCATGAACATCTTCAAGTAAGGATTCATCTCCAGTCGTGTGTCGTGAACACCCACTATCGAGAATCCATTCATACGTTCTAGCTTTTGAAGATCCATCCATGAAGCAAAGAACCTGAAATTTAGACATTTAAGCATGTCCCCTTTATTCCTTTTTAGGTCCTAGAGTTAGCAACTATTGACAACCCACTCTTGCTTGAGCTTAGGATTTTTAAGTCCTTTGGCATTGGGAGTGAATCGCAAAAGGAATTCCACGGCCTTATGTCCTGAGCAATCACAAATGGAACAATGATGAAAGCCACCAATGATGTTAGCCGACTGGTGCGACCAGATGTACATACACTAGGTATGGAGCTTATGATTTTTAAGTCCTTTGGCATTAGGAGTGAATCGCAAAAGGCATTCCACGGCCTTATGTCCTGAGCAATCACAAATGGAACAATGATGAAAGCCACCAATCACGTGAGTTTTCACAAACTCCTTACTTTTCTTTGGGATAGCATTCTTGATTGGGTCAGATGAATTAGCCTTAACAAAAATTTTCTTTTCAAAATTTTGGAGAACTTTTTCTAGGAGCGCGTATAGGGCTAGGAGGCGCATGACAATGATGCGCATGGCTCCTAGGCTCATAATGTTCGCTCGTAGAAGGAGCGCGCCTTGTTTCAAGAATGATTTTGCTAGAGGATGATTCATCTGTAGCTATTTCTTTCTCTTTAGCTTTCCAAAATTGTTTCGTTGGGTAGACATAATGGAATGTTTGTCTCTTGACGTGTTCATGTCCTTTACCCATTGAATTAGAATGTTTTTCCATGGGAATTTCACGAGTTATCTGAGGTGTAAATTCACTGTCTCTTTCAGCACAGACATCACACTTAAAGTTGTCACTAGTTGATGTGAATCCCAAGCCCCCTTTATCAGCACAGGCTTTTTGGGACTCAAAGATACTTTCTATAGTGACATGAGAATTAGACCACTCATTTGTAATCTTTTTAAGATCAATAATTTGAGTGACCAATTCATCGTTTTGAACTTTAAGTAATGAGTTCTGTTCTGTTAGAAAAGTGTTTTTAACAGTAAGAGGAGTCATGCTCTTTATCTGCTCCTTAAGGAGGGTGAGTTCAGATTTGAATAGAGATTTCTCGGTCTTAAGCTGGGAAATTTCATTACATGATAGTGCTAAAGCTTCCTTCATATCACTAAATCGACTTATTACCTTTTCAGCCTCTTTGAACAATTTTTCTTGCTTTTCAATGTCCTCATCATGATTGATTTTTGGAATTGATACAACTTGAGGTCTGATGTAATCACTCTTTCTGAGTTTGCTTCTTGTGCTCAGATCACATCTAGAAAATAACAATCCAGCATCGCTTTAAGCTGGAGTAATACATCCTTGTTCAATGAGCTCGCTGATGGTTGGTCCTTTCTTCTTCTTCACTTCTTGATGACCTGCAGATTT
The DNA here is from genome assembly GCA_026119855.1 of Campanula takesimana. Lineage (NCBI taxonomy): Eukaryota > Viridiplantae > Streptophyta > Magnoliopsida > Asterales > Campanulaceae > Campanula > Campanula takesimana. Next base: position 2,019,143 of record JAOWBW010000296.1, on the reverse strand, counting down.
TCTAATGGGTTTGTTCAAGATTTTCATATCAGGAATATCTTTTGAGAAGTCATCATCAGAATCAAAAACATCGTCATCTTTTGCCACCAGGCACACGAGTCCATCATCAGAATCTTCATCGCTTTCTTCCGAGTCTGTTTCAATCCACGTGTTACGATCATTTGATGGAGATTCTTCCTCAGCAACCATTCCTTTGTGAAGATTGAATTTAGGAGTGTGGCTGCTCTTTTTCTGCATGTACTCGAACTTGGTAATTAGGCAGCTTGATGCAAAATGTCCTGGTTTCCTGCAATTAAAAGAAACAAGGTCTTCTTTCCTTTTAGAATCACTGCTCCTTGTGAACTTTGGAGGAGCTCTTCTTGTGGATCCTTGAGCTTTGCTGAATGAGCTGGGTTTTGAGAATTTTCTGAACTTCTGGAATCTCTTTACAAATAAAGCGAAGTCTTCGTCATCCATATCCAATAACTCAGAAGTAGAAATTTTAGGGTCAAAACTTTTCTCAACATGTACTGGCGCAGGCGCTTCCTCTCTTTGCGCCACCATTGCTATGGACTTTGATTTTCCTTCAGTTTCACTTATACGCTGAAGTTTAAGTTCATAAACCTTGAGATTAGCATAAAGGTTCTTTAGAGTCCAACCATCCAAAGTTCCAGCGTCTTCAAGGGCACTAGATTTATGGAGATATCTAGATCCAAAAGCAGCAAGGAAATTTACATTTAATTCCTTATTAGAGAACTTCTTTCCAAGTGAAATACAGAGATTGATAATTTCACAGTAACATTCATAAGTCTGTCTTAAGGTTTCACCGGGGAGTTGAGAGAAATTATTGAATCTCTTTTGAACTTCGTATCTCTTGTTTTATTTGCAAACAGTGTCTCTTTCAATATGCTCTTCAATAGCATCCCATAATTCATTTGCGGTAGTACAATGCATGACTTGTTGTTTCATAGCCGTGCTTAGAGTGCTTAGGAGAATGTTTCTTGCTTTCCCATCATTTGCAACTCTTCTTATTTCTTCTTCAGTCCATTCTTCCTTTGGTTTCAGAATTGATGGTTGAGCAGCGTTTGTGCGCGGATTTGGATTCGCTTTCATTGGGATGTAAGGTCCATAAACCATAGTGTCATGAAGCCTTTTATCGATTGAGCTGAGATGGGTCAAGATGTTAAATTTCCATACGTCAAAATGATCTTCATCAAAGATTGGAACATGAGTGTAGTTTGTAGTTGTCATAGGTTTTGAGTTTGCCATTTTGAATCGGCACCCAAGCTGTTAAGCTTGAAAAACAAAAACGTTTTATAAAGGTGTTTGCTCTGATACCACTTGTTGGCCCCAAAGGGGCAACAAGGGCATGAAAAATGCTAGATGAGGGGAGGGGGGGGGGGGTGAATAGCGTTTTAAAATTCTTTTCAAACCTTTTTGCAAATCAATGGCTAATGCGCACAGCTCTAATTTTGGCTAAGTATAGCGCGCAACAAGAGTGTGAAATGCACAGCGGAAACTTAAAGCAATCACTGATGCACAGGTATATGCGGAGGAGTGTAAAAACGCACGTACTAAGTTTAGCTTAAAGAGAGGCGCAAAATGGTACTAAGGCAGAAAGCACACAAACACAATTCAAACAGTGAAAGACAATCTACAAAGATCAATCAAAGCAATATATCAGAAAAACTTAAATGTAGAAAGAAAAGCAGAATATCGAGACAAGATATTTGGAGAGGTTCGATCGGAAAAGATCTACGTCCTCTACCAAGATGGTTAGTCTTGGATTTCTAACGATGAGATTTATATTAGTTTGAGTAGCTTTTACAAGAATCAAAACTCAAAACTAAATCTATGCTTTAAAGAAAAAATCCTAGACTAAACCGGTGTATCTCAAGAAGTATGATCGATGAGATTAGAACTTCAAGAGGTGTGTGTGTGTGTCAGAAATCTGGGCTCTATAAATCTATGAGATGAAGAGCACAAGATAATCTGGTGATAAAAGGCTTTAGGATTTAGGCTTGGTAAGGTATGAAGGATGTTCTTGAGAATTCTAGGAATATGCAAGCAATCTTCAAATCTTCAAAGTTTCTCTCTGAAAGCAAAAACTCAAGCAGCTTGGAAATGAGGATGAGTAGGCTATTAATAGTGGAGCTTCAAAAACTAGCCGTTGGAGCTCTGAGCAAGGACAATGAGCCGGCACAATGTGATTGGTGCGCAGGTGTCCTTTATAGCCGTTGGAGACAAAGCATAAAGACAAAATTCAAAACTTCTTCTAGAAGGATGACAGTTGTCTTCATTTGAAATTTCTCACTGAAGCGTGTCTCTATCTACGTGTATGCTGAGTGTGCTTGATTTGTCGTATGTGCACATTAGCACTTTGGCTCATTCCAAAAAGCGTAGCTTGTCTTGACGCTTTCCAAGCTTCTAGAATATGAGGTCAGAAAAAAGAGAGAATTTGACACGCCCCCAAGTCCCGGGATTCCCTAATAGAACCTCGAACCTGGTGCGCGTGACTAACAAGAAACGAGAAACTGAATGACATCTGCTTATATCAAACTGACATCATATATATACTCAAGAGGAACGAGCTAAGATAGCTCACAACGAGTTCTATACCAAAAAATTTAAACCAAATGGTTGTACACAGCGGAAAACATGCCTAGCACATACGTTGGCAGTACAAGAACACTATACAAGTCTACCCAATATACTGAGTCTAAACAACTGATACCAAATTGTCCTCACCAAAACTGGAAAGGATAACAATCCCCAACAAGAATAACCTGCCAAGTAGGCCCCTGCTAAGTCGAGCCTCACAACGTATTATCACTTGCTTTCCTGGGAGGGGGAAACAAATAAACAAGGAACGGGGTGAGATAAATCTCAGTAAGTTACTAGATACAAGTACATAGCATGTTATCATGTAATCATGCAAATCAAGAAGATTATCAAGTAATCATGCTCAAGATGTCATCAAGTAATAAGTATATGAGAGGCTAAGCCAACTCATCAAGTAACTAGCACATAAGGCTAACTAACACGTTACAAAGGATATCCCAACCTTATTCCTCCCAAGTAAACCATTGTTGTCGTTGCTTATTGCAGTTGACAAATCACGATCAATCAAGTTGCTGCTGTGCAGTACACTAGAGGACCCGGTAACCAGTATCACTCACAAGAACAAGATTCATGAGGTGTTCAAGAGTTTAGCATTCACTTAAGTCAGGCGTATTGCTCCAACCGAGGAAGCTATGCCCTTACTATGGCCTGTAGTAAGGGGTCAAGCGTAAATACATAGGGACCCGATTATCACTTAAGCCCCAGCTCTCGCGATAAGCGTGAACCTATATATTTCCGAACAAGCAAGGTGACCAGCTGGACTAAAACAAGAATGCAAAAGTAGGTATTTACTTGAACCACGAGAGTAGAACTAAGTCCAAAAGTAGTGGACTAGCTCTTCACGAACCATGTACACATGTGCTCACCAAATACAAGTACACATATGCTATATTTGCAAGTACAAATCAGTATAACAATGGCACATAATGTGTCCACGTAACACAATCAAGCCAAATTAGAGTCTATTAATAACAGACCCCAACCAAGTAGTAGGGTATGTCATACTATATCACTTTGTTATATGCCATATTTGCATGTACATATTCATATAATCTTTAACACACTAATGTGTCTATCACGGTACCCTTACTTTCAAGTAGAGCCCAACATCTTAGACTCTAAGCACGTAGTCGAATAGGTCGTATTGTACCTAGTTACAATCATATCTCGCATATATGTATCGTTAATAATCGAATACATTTTCCAACACATATTGTGTTCTATAATCATTGTTTTATGAATTATCTCCATATTACACTAGTCCCTCATTCTTTAGGAACTCAAATCAAGAACAAGATATCTTCTTTATACTTTATATACTTCATTGAGTATATGCACGACTAAAACCAAGTACTAGCACATTAGTGATTGTTTATAGCACTTTCAATACACACGTATTAGATTCGAGTATGTAATAGAGTTGTTCATTCTCTATCTATTTCCATATTCTAACTCTTTGGTTATTAATACCAAATATCAAATAATCAACAAGCCATATTCTATCAAGTAGTTATGTACAAGATTTGCACATACACATCAAGGATAGTTCTAACACATTAGTGCTTGTTCATAGCACTTTCAAGTTCATTACCATACACATGTATTGGTTTCAAGTCATGTACAAGATTTTATCATCTTACATTCAAGTTCTCAATCCACTTCTATGGATGTTCAAGACATGTACAAGAATTAATTATCTTATACTCAAGTTATTATTCCAATCTTTGGATATTCAAGTCATGTACAAGATTTAATTGTTTTATACTTCAAGTTCAAGCTAAGTAGATGAGTTATACATCTCATACTTACTAGTTCTTAGTCCTATACTTTGGATGTTTAAGCTCAAGACATTGTTCTAGTGCCCCTAAGGTACACAAACATTGGTTTCAAGACACATATTACACATTAGTGCTTGTTCTTAGCACTTTCAAGACATATAAAAGAGTTCTTACTCTTACATTCAAGTTTTCGTTTTAATTCAATGAGTAATCATGTTCACGATTCACTTCTGATGCCCCTAAGGTGTCACAACACTTGCTAGGACATCTTATACTAAGGCTATATACCTTAACTAGGGTTATTTCTAGCTTAATCAAACTTTATTCAAGACTTTTGTTCATCAGGGCAAGTGTGCGGTCGCCTAAAGTGACCTGTGCGGTCGCACACTAGGCAGGTCAATCCTTTGAAAAACCTTCCAGCAAGATAGGCGGTCGCCCACCCCAAAATGGGCGGTCGCCCAAGGTACAAAATTTCAAAATTTTATTTCTTTCCCAGGCTTAATAATTCTCCGTCCCAAGCGTAGGAGTATACTTTTACTAATATAATAACAATATCAAGAGTACCTAGGAGTGAAGTATCATACCCAGGACACTATTTTAAGTTCAATTCATTTTTTTTTGCCGTCCCTCAAATAATAGGATAATTTTCTTTTATTCCATTTAAATATTTCACCGTCCCAAAAGTATAAGTATAATTTTCTAATATAATAATATAAACATTTAGGGATACTTTCATTTATTTCCCCGTACCACAAATAATGGTACAATTGTCTAATAACATTTAAATCAAGTTAATATTTTACCGTCTCACGAGTAGGAGTATAATTTTACTAATACTCAATAACATAATTCTTAGAGTAAAGTTTTACTCATTTCAAATTCATATCCCCAGTATACTGATACTCCCCTTGTCCCAAATTTACAAGTATCACAAAACTCATTCAAATCACGAAATTAACAAGCACAAGTATCAAGAATAACACATAAGTATGTTATTACAAGCAAGGGGGAGCTAGTGACTTACCTAGTCCGAAATCAAATTCACCCAAACTAATTTCTGTTCGGCAAGAAATGCTCTACTCACCGCCCTGATCATTTATGCGAAGTTGAATTTTCGAACAGAGACATAATTAAGCGAGAGGAGTCGAGAATAGGGTAAACCCTAACTTTTCTTTACGAGACAGAGGAACATACGGGAATTGGGGGAGAAAATGCTTTCTCAGGCAACCAAACAAGAAGATATACTTACAACTTTCAAAGATTTGCACTTTGGCCCCTCAAGTTCTAACTTTGACAAAAAGGCCCTTCAAGTTTCAATTTGAGCATTTTACTTTATTTTTCACAAATGACCTTAATGTTCCAACTTTGAATACTTAGGACCTAAACTTGCTCAATTAGTTAAATAATTAACTCAATTAAAATAGCATATAATTATGCAAGTCAAGAATTTAACAGGAATTAGGACGGGCGTTACATCCTCCCCTCCTTAAAGAAAATTCGTCCTCGAATTTTACTAATTGAGATTATAACACATATAATCAACAAATAGAACTCAACAATAGCAAGAATATGGTATGCCACACCATATTATCAATTACCTGCAAGTATTATTCTCACATAACCTTCTCGATACCGTGACTTACCCATGAAACTTTCACAAGAAGTATTCGTGCTCAAGACAAGAATCAAGTATCCATACAAGCAATTACCCATAAACTAAGTAATTCGTGTGATGGAATTTCTATTGAATCGCAAACTCATACAATAGCCACAAGGAAATCCACTTCACATGCTCGCAACATATGATCAAGAAGCAACTTCGGTTAAATATCCAAAGTGCTCAGAAAAATTATCATAATCAAGATGTAAAACAAGGTGTAGAACAAAAATCCCTGTCATATTTTATATCCACAGGTATCCCATGTAATCAAGATGTATCGATCATAACATCACAACACATGAAGTCAAGCAGATTTGATTAATCAATCCACTATAACCAATATCATCGGGACTCATCTATTAAATGATAATCCTTCCACGGAATCCATCGCAATATATTCATATATTCACAAATCTCGAAGGATTATAACAAATAAACGATCTCTGATATTCTGCTTTCAAATAATCGCAATTCAAGGATTTAGTTGAATACTCAGAAATTTTCTCCCATTCAGTACCATCAATCATGAAATACAAGTCTTTATGTTCAATGAATCCGCTAATACAATAGCCATAGGATCACAATCAATTTCAAGTCATGAGTAGAATTATTCTATTCATAAAGATTCAATCTCCTCGAAGCATATACAAGTACGTTACCATTTTGAATTAACACACGTTTTATCTCTTGTTCGAGCTTCACTATGCATAATGAATTTATCATATCCACTATATTGGTGAAACTTGACATATATACGAGAAAATAGTAACACTGGTCATATCCTCCAAATAACCATCATACTAGTCGAATCCACTAGGCAATGTCAAATACTGAAGTTGTGGTCATCCATCATTTGAATATTTAAACATTGGCTTCACGTTTATCAATCTATCGGAAAGTGTAGCTTTCTGTGTCAAATAGTTAATGGTAGAGCTACCTTTGAAATTCATTAATGAATCTCTAACAAGATCAAGAAAATCTCAAGAACAAGTGTACCTCGGTTGTTTCCACTTTTATAGGTCAACAAAGATACTTACTTCAGGCATCCACTTCAAGGTAATAGATCCTCTATCTCTTGCTAATTTTTGGAAACAATTGTTTCTCTCGAGAAATTTCAATACAATCAATTCTCAGTCTGCGACTTGGTATACACCACTAGGTCATTAATCACTTCATCGCAAAGAAATCAAATTATGGTTTGAAGATATTATTCATCAAATCCATCAATACTTGTAGATCATATATCAATCGAAATAGCATAATCACAAATTCATAACGAGCATACCATACCTCTTCATGCCAATCAATACAGATACACCCCACACATATATACTAAGCTGGGTGAATCCTTTATCAAGAAATTTCTCAAGTTGAACCTTCACTACTTTGAACTCAACCGATGTCGTGAACATTGATTTAGATATCAGCACTATATTTGTACTACAGCAACTCAAGATAACCCAAGGTTCTCATCATGTATCATGTACTACTCAGTAGAAATTATATCTGAGATCTCACAAAGAATGATGTATCCATTCTTCCATCAACCACCTATGCTAAATATTCAGCAAAACCTTGATAATCATTTTCGAGCTTTCAATGCAGAACATGAATATTATACATAGTTATATCATGCTCATATAAATAGTCAAGCATACTAGCATAGAAATATTCACCATCTATTGTGGCAAACAAGAAAGGCCTAACCCATAGAAAGCCATATCATAACACGTATCACATCAATGTCCCAAATAGGTAACATGACCAAGTTAACATATAACGTATAGGGTGTTATCACCCACACTTCTATCAAGCTCTTATAAATAACGATATCAATCATGTAGTATCTTACTAGAGAATACACTTTCACATAAATCAAGAAATAAGGACAAGCATGCATATAGCACGAAACAATGTCCACTGCATAAGATAGATACGCCTAAGTCTTTAAAGACTCGCGCTCTCGATTTTCAAACCATCTTATTCCAATTGGGATCAACACTATCAACACCAGTCTTATGCCTGGTATAACAACATGTAACAAAGCACTCGTCGTCGAAAACACACCCAAGACTAACCCAACCTAGGCCATAGACCCTATCCAGGCTTAGAGCTAAACCATAGCTCTGATACCAACCTAACATGCCCCAAAGTCCCGTGATTCCCTAATAGAACCTCGAACCTGGTGCACGTGACTAACAAGAAACGAGAAACTGAATGACATCTGCTTATATCAAACTGACATCATATATATACTCAAGAGGAACGAGCTAAGATAGCACACAACGAGTTCTATACCAAGAAATTTAAACCAAATGGTTGTAAACAGCGGACAACATGCCTAGCACATACGCTGGCAGTACAAGAACACTATACAAGTCTACCCAATATACTGAGTCTAAACAACTGATACCAAATCGTCCTCACCAAAACTGGAAAAGATAACAATCCCCAATAAGAACAACCTGCCAAGTAGGCCTCTGCTAAGTCGAGCCTCACAACGTATTACCACTTGCTTTCCTGGGGGGGGGAAACAAATAAACAAGGAACGGGTGAGATAAATCTCAGTAAGTTACTAGATACAAGTACATAGCATGTTATCATGTAATCATGCAAATCAAGAAGATTATCAAGTAATCATGCTCAAGATGTCATCAAGTAACAAGTATATGAGAGGCTAAGCCAACTCATCAAGTAACTAGCACATAAGGCTAACTAACACGTTACAAAGGATATCCCAACCTTATTCCTCCCAAGTAAGCCATTGTTGTCGTTGCTTATTGCAGTTGACAAATCACGATCAATCAAGTTGCTGCTGTGTAGTACACTAGAGGACCCGGTAACCAGTATCACTCACAAGAACAAGATTCACGAGGTGTTCAAGAGTTTAGCATTCACTTAAGTCAGGCGTATTGCTCCAACCAAGGAAGCTATGCCCTTACTATGGCCTGTAGTAAGGGGTCAAGCGCAAATACATAGGGACCCGATTATCACTTAAGCCCCAGCTCTCGCAATAAGCGTGAACTTATATATTTCCGAACAACCAAGATGACCAGCTGGACTCAAACAAGAATGCACAAGTAGGTATTTACTTGAACCACGAGAGTAGAACTAAATCCAAAAGTAGTGGACTAGCTCTTCACGAACCATGTAATCATGTGCTCACCAAATAGAAGTACACGTATGCTATATTTGCAAGTACAAATCAGTATAACAATGGCACATAATGTGTGTAACACAATCAAGCCAAATTAGAGTCTATTAATAACAGACCCCAACCAAGTAGTAGGGTATGTCATACTATATCACTTTGTTATATGCCATATTTGCATGTACATATTCATATAATCTTTAACACACTAATGTGTCTATCACGGTACCCTTACTTTCAAGTAGAGCCCAACATCTTAGACTCTAAGCACGTAGTCGAATAGGTCGTATTGTACCTAGTTACAATCATATCTCGCGTATATGTATCGTTAATAATCGAATGCATTTTCCAACACATATTGTGTTCTATAATCATTGTTTTATGAATTATCTTCATATTACACTAGTCCCTCATTCTTTAGGAACTCAACTCAAGAACAAGATATCTTCTTTATACTTTATATACTTCATTGAGTATATGCATGACTAAAACCAAGTACTAGCACATTAGTGCTTGTTTATAGCACTTTCAATACACACGTATTAGATTCGAGTATGTAATTGAGTTGTTCATTCTCTATCTAGTTCCATATTCTAACTCTTTGGTTATTAATACCAAATATCAAATAATCAACAAGCCATATTCTATCAAGTAGTTATGTACAAGATTTGCACATACACATCAAGGACAGTTCTAACACATTAGTGCTTGTTCATAGCACTTTCAAGTTCATTACCATACACATGTGTTGGTTTCAAGTCATGTACAAGATTTTATCATCTTACATTCAAGTTCTCAATCCACTTCTATGGATGTTCAAGACATGTACAAGAATTCATTATCTTATACTCAAGTTATTATTCCAATCTTTGGATATTCAAGTCATGTACAAGATTTAATTGTCGTATACTTCAAGTTCAAGCTAAGTAGATTAGTTATACATCTCATACTTACTAGTTTTTAATCCTATACTTTGGATGTTCAACCTCAAGACATTGTTCTAGTGCCCCTAAGGTACACAAACATTGGTTTCAAGACACATATTACACATTAGTGCTTGTTCTTAGCACTTTCAAGACATATAAAAGAGTTCTTACTCTTACATTCAAGTTTTCGTTTTAATTCAATGAGTAATCATGTTCACGATTCACTTCTGATGCCCCTAAGGTGTCACAACACTTGCTAGGACATCTTATACTAAGGCTATATACCTTAACTAGGGTTATTTCTAGCTTAATCAAACTTTATTCAAGACTTTTGTTCATCAGGGCAAGTGTGCGGTCGCCTAAAGTGACCTGTGCGGTCGCACACTAGGCAGGTCAATCCTTTGAAAAACCTTCCAGCAAGATAGGCGGTCGCCCACCCCAAAATGGGCGGTCGCCCAAGGTACAAAATTTCAAAATTTTATTTCTTTCCCAGGCTTAATAATTCTCCGTCCCAAGCGTAGGAGTATACTTTTACTAATATAATAACAATATCAAGAGTACCTAGGAGTGAAGTATCATACCCAAGACACTATTTTAAGTTCAATTCATTTTTTTACCGTCCCACAAATAATAGGATAATTTTCTTTTATTCCATTTAAATATTTCACCGTCCCAAAAGTATAAGTATAATTTTCTAATATAATAATATAAACATTTAGGGATACTTTCATTTATTTCCCCGTACCACAAATAATGGTACAATTGTCTAATAACATTTAAATCAAATTAATATTTTACCGTCTCACGAGTAGGAGTATAATTTTACTAATACTCAATAACATAATTCTTAGACTAAAGTTTTACTCATTTCAAATTCTTATCCCCAGTATACTGATACTCCCCTTGTCCCAAATTTACAAGTATCACAAAACTCATTCAAATCACGAAATTAACAAGCACAAGTATCAAGAATAACACATAAGCATGTTATTACAAGCAAGGGGGAGCTAGTGACTTACCTAGTCCGAAATCAAATTCACCCAAACTAATTTCTGTTTGGCAAGAAATTCTCTACTCACCGCCCTGATCATTTATGCGAAGTCGGATTTTCGAACAGAGGCATAATTAAGCGAGAGGAGTCGAGAATAGGGTAAACCCTAACTTTTCTTTACGAGACAGAGGAACATACGGGAATTGGGGGAGAAAATTCTTTCTCAGGCAACCAAACAAGAAGATATATTTACAACTTTCAAAGATTTGCACTTTGGCCCCTCAAGTTCTAACTTTGACAAAAAGGCCCTTCAAGTTTCAATTTGAGCATTTTAGCCCCTAAACTTTATTTTTCACAAATGACCTTAATGTTCCAAATTTGAATACTTAGGACCTAAACTTGCTCAATTAGTTAAATAATTAACTCAATTAAAATAGCATATAATTATGCAAGTCAAGAATTTAACAGGAATTAGGACGGGCGTTACAGAATTGACTAAGTTAAATATGCGCGCGCATGAGAGTCATGCACATTGAGTGCGTATATGGGTGCTGCGCATGGAAGTCATGCGCATCACACTTAGTCATTTTCAAATGAAACCTCAAATTCGAAGTGAAAACCCTAATCACTAAGCCTAGTCTATAAAGAGGACTTAGCTAAAAATTAAAGTTATAAAACTTTTTACATAGGGTCCTAAAGTTCTTAAAATAAAAACTTAGTTGATGGTATCAATAAATTCTAACATAAATAGGAGGGTTAAGTGATAAGCATACCCAACAATCTCCCACTAAATGATTGATGCCATTACTTACTATAAGAAAGGAAATTTATTATACTTGATAATAACATGTCCATAAGAATGTAAATGGTAAATCATGTCTCAAGTCAATGTACACACTAACCAGTGTTATAGATTTCTAGTCTATCAAAAAGAAATGAACTTACAATAGGGAAAGACAGAAATATCATTCAGCACATATAAGATATTATGAGTTTAAGTTTAAGTATGCGGTTAAAATGAATGTTTAAACATCATGCAATGAAATATGAGCAATAATAAATATGCGCATGAAGTTCAGTTAAATAATGCATTCATTGTTCCACAAATGAATGGTTTGATGCATTCTTCTCATTAAAACTTGAAATATAAGAGTTACAGAATACAAGTTTTACATGGAAGAAAAATCAAAAGCAAAAAATAAAATAAAAAATATACGCATAAAAAAGGAATACCTATGCGCAGCAAAAAGGATTACAATACTAGTCTATGTTAATTCTAGAAAGCGCTTCCCTTAGCTCATTCTGGAGGCTTGTAAACTTGTTCATCAGCTCTATCTTCAATTTCTGAAACTTCGCATTGTATTCAACGGCTTGATTGACATAAGTCTTCATTCCAGTGCGCATCAAGTCATTGTCTTTTTGAAGGTCTTTAGAAATTCTATTGAAAGCATTTTCAAGCGCACCAAATTGATTTGATAGAGATTGCTGAGTAGACAAAATCAAATCCTGAATTTCTTTCTGCGCATCCACTAGGCTCTTTGTCAGCTCCACTTGAACCATATTCTGACTGGCTTGCATATCTAGCATAGCCTGGTTCATCTTCCCGTTGAAGGTATCTCCAAACTGGACTAAGTAGTTGGTCATATGATTTTTAAGCGCATCAAGGGAGAAGGAAGAGCTGGAATCACTTGGCGTAAAATTCTCAAACGCATTTAAAATCTTGGAAGTTTCAACTTGAATAACATCATTCAAAGTGTTTGCCAAAGTGCATAGTGCATCAGTCAAACCATGCATAAATGGGTGGGCCTTGATGCGCTACATTCCTGTGCGCAATGGCATCTAGCCTTGCTTGCCTCGCAATTTCACGCGCATTCATTTATGTGCGCGGAGGAGAAGGCCTTGGAGGATCAGACTCAATATCAGATAAGTCTTGCATTGAACGCTTTGTGGCGCGCATCTTCACTCGACATTGAGTCTTGCGCTTTTTGGCTGATAGAGGGATTTCATCCTCACTTAAAGTATCTTTGTGAGGCTCCCCCTTAGATGGCGCAGCAGTAGATGGACCAGCAGGAGTAGATTTGGAAGGGCTAATGAGAGGGTCATTGGGGGAACCTTCAAAAATATCTTCCTCTTACGCATGAGTAGATGTAGAGGCGTGCGTAGACTTAGGCGCAGAAGGAGGGGGCGCTACAACATAATCTTCATCTATTTGAATCTCATCATCAGACTCTTTAAGTAAGGTCCTAGACACCTTAACTTTCTTCTTCTTCTTTTTCTCTGGCGCAGCAGCCTTGGCCTTCTTGGATTTCTTTAGAGGCTCTGGGTCAGCAACAACCTTGTGCTTGGGAACAGGCGTAGCTGGTTCCTTAATGGTAATACCAGGCGCAGTAGAAGTTTTCTTCGCCTTCTACTTCTTGCGCGGCGCATCAGCAGCGGCTTTACCCTTCTCCTTGTCACCAACCTTGCTCAGTACAGGCTCATACACAGACTCTTCCTCAGAATCTGAGCTAGATAAAGAGGCTTCCACATTGGTGTCAGAGACTAGAGGAGAGCCTTGATCTTCTGAATGTATGTCCTCAAAAGGGTAAAGAGGATCAGCAGACCAACACATTAAATAATAAAAGTTATTGACATCATGACGAAAGTTTTATAGGAATACGCGTGTATAAGTGTGCGTGCCAGTGACATCAACTTTCAAGGATGGGTCTGCGTCAACCAACTTACGCACTGAGGGAAAGCGCATGAAGATGGCAGTGAGAATCCTATAATGCGTTTTGTACTTAGGTGGTTTCTTGAGATCTGCAGCTTTCTTCTTGTAAACACGTACCCAACGTACCAACTCATCAAATATAATCTATGCCCAACTCAACTTCTTAGCCTTGTAGATGGCTGCGCAACACATCTACTGCCTACTGATGAAGGTGGATTTTTTGCCATTCTTGCAGTTGATAGTATCTCATATGAGTGTGCAGAGATGATACATCAATTCTCCAAACTCTTTCCTATCATGTTTGTTATATTGATCAACCAGAGTAGGAATCTTGATCAGCTTCTGCGCAACTTTATCTTGCGTATCTTGAGAGTCATGCGCATTGAGTGCGCATATGGGTGCTGCGCATGGAAGTCATACGCATCACACTTAGTCATTTTCAAATGAGACCTCAAATTCAAAGTGAAAGCCCTAATCACTAAGCCTAGTCTATAAAGAGGACTTAGCTAAAAATTAAAGTTATAAAACTTCTTACATAGGGTCCTAAAGTCCTTAAAATAAACTTAGGTGATGGTATCAATCAATTCTAACATAAATAGGAGGGTTAAGTGATAAGCATACCCAACAGTCATCTTGATCGACATCAATTTCTATGTGTTGGCCTTGATCTCGGTCCCACCCCAGGCTATGGCTTTGACTTTAGGCTCGATGAATGGTGTCCTCAACCTCGGCCTCCCCTCTAAGAGTCTCGGTCTGATTCTCTGCATCCTTACCTTCATCTCGTATTTGGATGGTAACCGGTGGGCCTCGTGGAATCTCTGTTGTTCCCTTAGCTTGCAAAAGTTGCTGCCTAGTAACCACTTCGGTGGCGTTTTTTTTTTTTTTTTAAGTGCTAAGTCCTGAAATCTGAATTCACATCTGAATCAATAAGAGGCAGCGTCTGAAGACTGAATTCTGAATTATTCAAGCTGTTTGTTTTTTCATCTGAATTCACATCTGAATTGTTTTTTTTTAAGTGTTAACCTTTTGAAATATTATGTATAAGCATGAGAATTAATGGATAATAATGGATTTTTATTTGCTAAAATAAAAGTGAAAAAGCATTTTAATTATTGTTGCTTCTGACACCATTCAGACTCTAATCAGACTTCATTTTAGGTCTGATTCATTCAGACTCCATTCAGATCAAAAGTCTCTATTCAGATCTGAAAGCTGAAAAAAAAAATCTGAATTGGAGAAGGTCTGATTCGCTAGACATTCATACTCCATTCAGATCTGAATGAAAAAAACAAACAAGGCCTTCCTCATCAATCTTCTGAATATCTTCCATTGAAAGGTCTGCACAAGGAAAATTGTCACAACGTAGCTCGTAGTATTAAAGTAAAAAACAAGTCAAGAATGAAGGGAGAAATTATGAGAAAAAAAATTACATCCTATAATGTCTTTGGCCTTGAGGAATTTATCGTCCTCAGTTTGGCAAACAGAGTAGTCAGAATGAAAGACGAAGTCGGGGTGAAAGACCCAATCTGGAAATTGGCTCCTTCTGGCCACCTCGACAATCGGCCTAACTCCAGCTATGGGACCCCTCATCAAGCCGGCCTGAACAAGGAATCTAAAGTCGACCTCGGTTTTGGCCCAATCCAAGGTTGCTATAACAGCTAAGCCCTCCAACCTTTTGATCAGATCGACGCTCCAGTCAGGCCGATGAACAAACTTGGGTTTAGTGGGATCCTTGGTTAGAGCCAAGAATTCCCGGCCATGTCCACTCTCTACTTTAACGATGTGTCGATTCCAACCTGTTACCTTATTGACCATACTGGAAATAGGGATCATTAGTTTGGGTTTGTTGGGGTCGGATTTAATTGTTATGGATCGGGTGGTAGTGTTATAAGAAGATTGAAAGAAGTGGTAAAAGGCCGACATGCATTGTTCAAATCCAAGACTGCGGCAGAGAATGATGAAGCTAGAAAGGTATCTCACATCATTAGCACCTAAATGGGAAGGGACAATGTTCCATTCCTCCAAATATTCATTAATAAAAGGGTCAAGGGGAAGACAGAGGCCGAGTTGAAACTGCTTGAAGTAGAAAGGGATAAAGGCACCATTGTAATAGAACTCCTTGGCGTTGGTATCATTATTGAAATGATGGGTTTTGCTATAGAACAACTTAAACTCTCTCTTGTCTACCCCGTAGTTCTCATATAAGTCCTTGATCATGGCATCACCACTTATGGGGTGCTTGGGCCGAGACGACCCCGAAGGACCGACCTCATCGTCGAATCGATCTACTATTCTTCCTGAAAATCTTTCCTTGGCCATACCTGCAGAAGTTAAGGGGTTAAAATCATCCCTTGACGAGGACGAGGTGACCTTCGCCCCCCCCCCCCCCCCGATTCATCTACTGGGGCCGAGGAATGGCCCTCAAGACGAGACCGAAAGGCCGACTTATCCTTAATGTAATAGATAAAGATATGATTAAGGACGTCATCAAAGGTATTCAGAAGGATCATATCGGCATTATCATCACTAAGGGTTCTAGGGGCGAATAAACCAGAGGGATACCTAGCGTCAGATCTAGGGGTTTTATTTAAATGCAGTATGTCTCCTATGGCCAATAAGGAGAAAAGCTTCCATTCACCATTAGAATGAGCGTATATCCTATTGTAAAACTCATACATTGAATTATTACCAGGATACCAAAGTTTAGACATTGTATTATGAATTCAATAAGGCTCAGAAATTAGGGAAATCGGTATGATTGAAGGAAAAAGCAAAACCTTCAAAACCCTAGCAATGGCGGAAAAAGCGGAAATGGCGAATGGGTGCGAAGTGTTACCTTGTCACAAGATTGCGATCGGACGAAATGGACTTGACGACTGAGCTAACCAAGGCAATCGGATCAGATTGTGGAGATTTAAGCTGGAAACGGAGATACTTGAAGGTTCGCCGGCAACAGAGTTCGTACAACACTCCCTCTCTAATGAAAATTTGAAAAAGTGAGGTTCAAAGGGTTTTTCGTGCTTTTATAAGTCGGGTCAAATGGGTAATACCCGGTTCCGACCCGGTTTGGACACGCGACCCATGGGTTCTCACGTACATCCATGAACCTATCATGTCCCGCATTTAATGAGGCACGTTTTCGAGGTGAGAAGTCCTATCATTAAAAAATGTGCGTAGTTTGGAATAGTGGGGGCAATGCTGATTGACAGCTCAACCGCCGAAATCAGTGCAAGGAATTGGGGCCGACACATAACGTGATAGGCCGAGGACGACATCCTGAAGACGACGTGTGATGTGCCGTGGAAGGCATAGTGAGGCCGATATAGCTTATGGCTGTATAAACAAGTTTGACGATATAAATGGTTCTGTTAACAACGGTGAACGAAAAGATGCTTTCATTATAACAGCAAAAGGATCCCATAGCAAGGCCGGGGGCCTGACCTTCACAAAAAGCAAAAGAAAAACTATTAAAAGAGCCTAAAAAAGATCATAATAATCGTATTCATCATCTCCATCATAGCCCCACTCATTCTCATCTAGGGAGCGGTCATCATCTTCTCCTCCGATATCCTCATTATCATCACCATCGCTGTCATTGCTACTCCTGGAAGAATCCTCATCCTCACTGTTAAGGGGATCTAGAGGTGAATATTCCCCATTACTGTTAGAAGGGGAGCTGTCCACCGGGAAAGATGGATTTGGCGGATATGAAGAATCGCTATAGTTCCCATTGTCAGAAGAGGAATGGCGGATATTGTTGTCAGAATCATATGAATCAATCTCCTCAGGAAAAGCATCTGTATAGGATCTTTTTGGAACCATCCTGGATTTTCAAGAGAATCTTGAAGAAAAATAAGTGGGGAAGAACTTTAGGTCAAAAGGCAAAAGGTGGAGTTTCTTTTATAAGCTGCCAGAATATGAGGGGGTGAAGTATTTATAATACCCATAATTGGAGTGCAATTAATGTAGTTTCCTCTTTCCAAAAGGAATAATGATTATTCACCTGAAAGAATCCAGGGTTGTCAGAAGATATAAGGATTTGGCGGCTATCAGTCAAATCAACATAAATGATGTTGCTGGACACAAAGGTACAGTTTAGTTCATACTCGGCATGCTGAGATAGAACTCGGGGGCTACTGAACGACATGAACCGACTTGGTCTATGGGTACCATGGACTTTGGGCCTATACCCAGTAAAACACCACTTACTAGAGGCCCATGACATACGGTCCAGAATGGTCAAGGTATCTCAGCATCTCCTGAGCCGAGTAAGCCAGCCTGATTAGGCCGGGATGGACAAAGTAGCTTGGCAACCCTCCTACCATGCCTAGCTAGGCCTCTATGACGAGCCGAGTTAGATGGTATAAACCGACTTATCTCTACTCTTCAGTAATTACTCTATTCTCCTAAAGGAGTCTACAGACAGAATTTAAGTGGTACACAACTACAGAGAATCCTTACTTAACAAGGAAACCTCTTCTACAAGGCAATGGGGACTGCAATCCTTATCAGGACACTTTCCCAAAGTATACGAGTCATACATCAATACAGACTCCTTGACTTCCTTAACAAGTCAGAGCTAATTCACCAACAAGTATATAAACAGGTCCTCAATACAAGAAACGGGTAACGAATTCTCTCAGCTCTTACTCTAGTCAATTGATTTCTATTTGTTTTATCTCATACAAAATATATTCTTACTCTCACGCCGGAGGGCCTTCGCCGGTGAAGCCCCGGCTATTTCACTTTGCTTGTTTCGTGTGTGTAGATCCGGTTGAGGATTTCTCTTTGCTGGAATTATCCGAACCGTTTGACGAAAGGCTGATTCGGTACGTTTTTGGCAGCATCATGTTGATAGTTCTAAAATTAAACTAAATTGATTGCCTATTTTCACTTTATACCAATGAATTGTAACCTTTATGATGTACTAGTAGTGGTTAATTGTATGTGATCTTGATGTGTCAACGAGTGTAAACTAAAATATCAGATTATGGTATGGTAGAAGTGCTTTACTACGTTTTGCACAGTTGCCAACAATTTACGAAAGGCTTTTGTTTGCTACTATTTCCATCTCAAAATGATATTTATATTTTTTATGCCATTGTTTCAAAGGATTTTGAGGAATAATTTTAAATCAACTTAAAGTTATTGCTCAAAGTTCCTTCACAATAACAACGAAAAAAATAAAAAGATCATTTTGGGGCGGAGGGAGTATATAAACCAAGTGATATTGCCTAACTGTTTAATTTACTATTTTTTTAGTTTAAAGAATTTATAATTTGTGTTTTGAGACCTCTTTTTATCTTATAATTGTAGAGACCCCGATCTCGCACCCCTAAATCCAACCCTTGAACCGATCAAAACGCGATAATCGACCTAAAACCCTAGATTTGGCAGGTTGGGAGTACCGTACGCTTTATCGGTGCATCAGATGCAAAAACCGAGCTTGAATTCATGATCAGGGCTCAAAACCGAGTAAACGGGCACATTCTAAAAAAATCGCACACGGACTCCGGAGCGGGTCCCGCACCCATAAAAAGCTTTTTACCGGACATCCTTTGCATTTTAAAATTATAATTATGTATTTCCTTACTCGTTAAAATGTTATAAATATATCACTGTGACCAGAAAATTATGAGGAGCAAATTTCATGTTGGACCCACAGACAACCGGGACACCGGAGCGCACACATCGAGACAGTTGCGGAGCGAAGAGACGAAGACGGAGACGGGAAAAATGCACAAAAACATATTTTCTTGAAAACAATTATTCCCACATACCCATTATGTACAAGAAAGAAAAAGGGGAATTCCCATCAACTTTTGGAGGATCCAAACCATAACCCATCACACTCTCTTTCTCTTTACACAACTTCTTTTCTATTTTTTCACTCAAAAACCATTCCATCCTCTTCTCTCCATTTGCTACACTTTTTACCCCACCACAAAACGTCAATTATATAAAATTTGATGACAATGATGTATATAGAGTATCTCTCTAGGAGATGTGTAAAACATGTTTTAAATTAAGAGATTATATTATACATTAAGGGATGAAAATACGTTTTACACTAAAACGAGCGTAAAACAAGTTTTTTTCGAGATTTTCACAAAAACATATACATTTTCTGTAACGACCCGAATTTTCATAAAGTAAACAAATCCATAAATCATGGAAATACCAATAGTTGTCTTACAAAATCCAACTTAAATAGCCCAACGGCTAGTCTCAACCATCAATTCAACCATAAATGCGGAAGCGAAATTAAATGCTAAGTCTTCAAGCCAGTACAACCACTAGCTAAACAAAATAAACCATAAAGTCTTAATGTAACTGACACGGACAGCTTCATCTAGCGATCCGTCTACTTCTTTAAGTCGTTACCTGAAAAAGATTATTAGAGAAAGGGTGAGCGAACAATGCTCAGTAAGTTCATACGGACTTCTCCGATAGCTAAGGAGAAGTGACCGAAAGAACAGACTCAATTGATAATTTCAAAGATCGGATATCATTTCAAATACTAACTGCATATAACGAATACAGTTAACTACTCAAAGATTGGTGGTCCTATTTCCATTCCGTCAATTCCAAGTTCCAAACACCTTTTCAGGGTGTCACACTTTTCAGGGTGTTAAGTGAATAAGAGACCTTACACCTTTTCAGGGTGCTCCCTTATTTAGAGTTATCATGATAATATAGAGTTCCACAAAGTCTAAGTTACAAGTAGTTAACTAGACTTATTTCCATTAGTCCCTTTCCTAGGACCGTTTCCACATTAGTCCTTTTTAGGGACTAGTTAGTCATTTT
This sequence comes from Campanula takesimana, assembly GCA_026119855.1. NCBI lineage: Eukaryota > Viridiplantae > Streptophyta > Magnoliopsida > Asterales > Campanulaceae > Campanula > Campanula takesimana. The sequence goes on along the minus strand of JAOWBW010000296.1, from coordinate 1,998,519 downwards.
CAGGGACTATACAGCTACACCTGTTGCAATTAGATATAGCATACTTTCCACAATAGTGTTCCCTAAACGAGAGCACATGCAATTTCAAATATTCTAAGATTCCCTACGACCAAAACATGTCATAGGTAAGATATACAAAAGACGTTCATTAACGTAGAGTTCAAGCGCTATGGACCATATAGCATTCATGAAAGAATTATAGAGTTCCAATGAATAAAGAATTCAAGATACTTAGGAACGTAATCCCTTACCTTGCTAGCGTTGACTTCTAGCGGGTTCTTTGCGTACAATCTACAATCACGCAAAGATACTACTTTTAGGACATGAACAATATTTATCCCCGTCCCCAAATTCCTTTTCTAACTTTAACCTTTTGAGTTTATTTCTTAAACTCTTCTTAAGGTTCTTACTTTAGTTTAGGGTTTATCTTACCCTTCATAACTTTCCCAACATATCTTTAGGTTTACATAAAAGTCTACTTCCAATCCATGTGTCTTAAGTTGACTTTATTTTTATGAAAACACTATTCATAGTATTGACTTTACTATTCCCAGCATTGACTTTACTATTCCCAGTTGACTTTCACACATTGAAACACCTTGAACAACACACACAAAACCCTAATTTACAAACCCTAACTTGTGACACACACATCACACACACACACACACACACACACACACGGCATACACACACACACTGCACACACACACAAACACACACACTGCACAAACACACAACACACACACTGTACACACGCACAAACACACACACACGGACACACACACACACCCCGACCGCCGCCAGCCGCCGCCGCCGCCGCCAGCCGCCGCCGCCGCCGCCGCCGCCAGCGCCGCCGCCGCCGCCGTTGTCGTGGTGGTGGTGGTTCATGCATGCATGTCAATACCATTCCCAACTTTTCCATTAAAGAGGTTTTCAACAGTTAACAATAAACCTTAGTTTTATCAATTTAGGGTTAGGGTTCTAAGTTCCGTTTCAAAATTCCTAGGCGATACCCAACCCAAGAATTAATATTTAGGGATGAGAGAATTACCTTCGAAGGGGGTTGAATCTTCTTCTTCCTCCTTCTCTCTTTCTCCTCTCTTCTTCCCCTTCCTCTCTCTCGGCTCTCTCTCTCTCTCTCTCTCCGCCTCCTCTCTCTCTTTTTCTCTAGGGTTTTTGATTGACACAAAATAATAGGGAGAGGGTTAAAGAGTTGTTTAAATACTTAGGGTTCCCCTTTTCCTATTCCAAAAAGGTTATTCCAAAGTTGACTAGATTGGGCCCTCTTTATTAGCCCAACTCATTAATTATTTAATGAGCCCGATCGCAATATTTAATACAAAAGCATAATAATACTAATAATAATAATAATAATAATAATAATAATGGGCCAAAAAGGCCGGTTATTACACTCTTCCCTCCTTAAAAGGGTTTGGTCCTCCAAACTAAACGTACCTTAAGCAGTGAATAACTCGGGGTATGCTTCTCGCATCTCACTCTCGAGCTCCCACGTCGCTTCCCTTTCTGAGTGATTGTTCCATTGAACCTTTACGTAAGGAATCACCCTCTTCCTCAGGGTTTGATCCTTGCGATCCACTATCTTTACCGGTGCTTCGTCATAACTCAGGTCGGCACGCATCCTCAGTTGCTTTTACTCAATTGCATGGCTTGGGTCAGGAATATACTTCCTCAACATAGATACATGGAACACGTTGTGAACTCCTGCTAAAACAGGCGGTAAGGCTAACTTGTATGCCACGGTCCCAACTCGTTCTAAGATCTCAAATGGTCCCACATATCTCGGACTCAGCTATTTCTCCATTCATATTGTTCCACTAGAATAATTCCCTTGGATTCCTATACATCTTCGTGTTCCCAGGGTGTACAGAAAATCTCGAACAATGGGATTCTTTGAAAACTTTCCTCTTGATATCCTCATTATTAGGTACACATACTCTAGACTGATACCTCAGAATTCCATCTTCTCCTACACGAAATTCCTTCGCCTTCCCATTAGCTATACTTTCCAGTACCTTCCTTAATTCTTCGTCTCCTCCTTGGGCCCTCTTTATTAGCCCAACTCATTAATTATTTAATAAGCCCGATCGCAATATTTAATACGCATAATAATAATAATAATATAATAATAATAATAATAATAATAATAATAATAATAATAATAATAATAATAATAATAATAATAATAATAAATAATAATAATAATAATAATAATAATAATAATAATAATAATAATAATAATAATAATAATAATAATAATAATAATAATAATAATAATGGGCCAAAAAGGCCGGTTATTACATTTTCTTTTGAAAATATAAATTAAAGAAAAATATTAAAAATGTATGTGTTGTGAGTGGACAGGAGAGAGAAAGTGGGGAAGAGAATAAAACGAGTACTTTGTTATGGGACGGAGGAAGTATTTTAAATATTTATGTCCTCTGAAAGGAGTAGTTCAGTGGTAAAAGTCAATCTTCACAATCCGTGAAGTCTATAGAGTTTGATCCATTTCCTTACATACTAGCTACCACTCGTCAAAACATAAAGAGGAGGTCTCTGGTGCGGCGGCCGCACCACGTGCGGCGGCGCCTACCATGCCCTTTTTTTTCTTTTTTTTTTTTTTTCCCCCACAACCTTTTTTCCTCCCACCAAAAGTAACACTTCTTATAACGAAATGTAACACTTTTGTTTTTCAAATGTAACACTTTTTTTTTTCAAAAATGCACCACAATTTTGATGCAATAGATTAAAGATAACATAAAAATTAACGACTAAATTAATGTAACACTTTTTATAAAGGAATGTAACATTCTTTTTTCAAATGTAACACTTTTTTTTCAAATGTACCACCCATACTTTTTTTCCTCCCAACAAAAGTAACACTTATTATAATAAAATGTAACACTTTTTTATTCAAAATGTAACACTTTTTTTAAAAAAAATGTACCACAATTTTGTTACAAAAGATAAAGATAATGTAACACTTTTTATAAGGTAATGTAACACTCATTTTTTCATATGTAACATTTTTTTTCTCCGAAAATAACATAGGATTGACAACTAAACTAATGTTACATTTTATAAAAAATGAATGTAACATTTTTTTTTCTCAATTGTAACAGTTTATATTCCTTAATGTAACATTATATATGAAATGTAACAATTTTTTATTAAGAAAGTAACAATTGAAATGCAAACCCATTTTTTTTTTGTAAAATTGATGTTACATTTGACAGTAGAAAAAGTGTTATTTTTTGAAGATGAAAGTGTTACTTTTATCATAACAGAGTGTTACATTACAGCTGGCAAGCACCTCAAACTTTTTTATGTGTACAAAAATGTTTTAAAAAAAAAAAATCAAACCATATCATGACCTATGTAATTTTATTCGTCTCGTCGAGACGAACACAACGGTATTTTTTTTAAAAAAATTGAGTTATAAATCTCAAGATATAGCATTTTAAAGTTAATGAGTTTTTTTTTTTTTTTAGGACACGTGTCACTCAGGGAGAGGGGGAAGGAGCCGGGCGGGGCGGGTCAGCCCATGGGCCAGACCCGCCGCACGCCATGCGGCCGTCCTACCCAAGAATTTGTCAAACATAAAAGAGGCATTATAAGTACTTCCATTGAAATTTTCTAGATTTTCATCTATGTACTATTGTTAAAACAGAAATCGCTAACAGTCAGCGATGGCACGTGACAACTTTTGACAAAAATAAATAAATTACCAAATAAAACACTTAATGACATCAACAATTATTAATTAAGTCATTAACTAAATTATAACTAATTAGTTCAAATTATTTACCTAACTGCATTAAGTGTTGTCTTCCTACACTCCCTCCCTCCCTCCCTCCCAATTTATTTATTTTTAATTAGTCAATTCATTCTATGTTACATGCATGCCTCAATAAGTTTAATTACACACACTATAACTAGTCCGTTTTAATTTTTTAAATACTCGATTTAGTCAATTTACATGTCAACACCACATTAAAAAAATTATCATGTTTTATATAATAATTAGTAGTAGTATTTTTATTGTATATAATATATTCATAATTAATTATTAAGATGAATATTAATTGGTAGATAAAAATATCATTAATATTAGAAAAGTTAAGAATATGATTTCTATTAGAAAAGCTAAGAATATGATTGCATAACCCTAATTTTCAGAAGAATTCATAAATTAATAGATAGGTGATTGATGTAGTGATAATTTTCATACTCACAATAGTTTGATAATTTTTATATTCTACATATTACAACAAGGGGTAGACGCCTGTGAGACGGTCTCAAGGCGCGAGACGGAGCATCCACGGGTCGACCCAACTCCTCATTTGCTACCCACCCACATTTTTCTTTTTTGCCTCCAACTTGTTTTTTCCCCTCATTTTTTTTCTGGCCTACAAATGTAACAATAATTTTGCAGAAATACATTAAGGATAACATAAGATTGATAACAAAAAACTAATGTTAAATTTTATAATAAATGAATATAACTTTTTTTCTCAGTTGTAAAAGGGTTTTTTTTTTTTTTCCTGAAATGTAACTCTTCTTTCTAAAATGTAACCATACATTTACACAAGAAGGATTCAGAATAACATAATATTTACTCCAAAAAACTAATGTTACATTTGATTATAAAATTTATTACATTTATTTGTGCAAATATATTTTTTGGGAAAACATTTAAAGATTTATCTATTACAAAGGTTGAATGTAACAATTGGAATTCTGTATGTAACATAGTAGTTTTGCAAAAAATAAAAAAAAATGAAATAGTTTGATTGTTTTTTTTAGAGAAAGTAACAATTGAAATGCAACCGGTTAAATACATAAATTATTACTTTTTTAAAAGAAAAAAGGTAACCACAAAAACTATCAAACTATTCAAATTTTTCTGCAAAACTGCATTTACATTTTACAATAAATGTGTTACTTTTTAAAGACTAAACTGTTACTTTTTGTTTTTTTGTTTTTTCTAACCATATCATGACCTATCGAATTTGATTCATCTCGTCGAGGCAAATATAACAATATTTTCAAAAAAAAAAAAAAAATCGGCTTCAAAATTTTATGATTTTGCATTTTAAAGTTTTTGGAGTTTTTTTTCTTCATATACGCCACATGGCAGGCGCTGACGACACCTGCTTGCTTGGTTGGAATTGAATCTGGGCAGATGAGGTGGGGGGGGGGGTTATAAACCGTGGGTGAACCGTCTCAAAAGGTAGACGGTCTTACCAAAGTTTTCGCCTTACAACAAAAGCAAAAATCGGGTGCCATCTTTAATGTTATGTGCCACCTATACATAAAAGAGTCCCCTCCTAATATCATTGTTTTTTTTTTCATTTTCAAATAGATTGATTAAAATTTATAAATTTTATTGTATTCAGTATATTTTATGTGATTAATTCACTGTTGAAATGAACTAATTATAGTTTCAAAATTTTATTTTATTCAATAATTAGAATTATAGAGTGATGAATATATTGTTAACAAGTAACATGTTATTAAAAATAAAAAATTAATAACAACTTTACAAAGATCATATCTTATGGGAGGTCAGTCTAGTTATAATAACTGAATTAATATCAATTCGTTTATCAAAGTTCACTCAAATTTACTAGTATTTATGTGAGTACAAGTAGAAATTGAATTCAAAAGAAAGGTTGAATTTTGGATAGATTTCTAATGCTAGTAATATTATTATCACATACATTCATACAACCAATCCCCAACCACAACAATAAATACTCCAACCACCTCAACAACTCTCTAACACATTACTTATATACCCCCTCCCCCTCCCCAACACCCTCACCTTTGTTGGTTTGTAAAAATAAAATGATCTCCATTTCCCACCCCTTTGTTCTCCTCATCACGCTCCTATTTCTCGCACCACTCTTCAATTTCTCTTCTGCACATGGTGGCAAAGGTTCGTTTGTAGGTGCATGGACACCAATCACGGACCCTAAGGACCCTAAAGTGGTGGAGATAGCAACATTTGCAGTTAACGAACACAATGAGGAGGCAAAATCAAGCTTGAGTTTCAAGAAGGTTGTCAGCGGAGAGTGTCTAGTTGCTACCGGCACCAATTACAGGCTAATCATCGCCGCTACAAGCAACGGCAGAGGTTTGCTAATAAGTAATTACGAGGCAGTTGTTTATGATAGGCCTTGGCAGCATATTAGACAACTTACTTCGTTTAAGAAAGTGTAACTAATAAAAAAATGGAAGAAAATGGAAATGAGTTTCCAAAATAGATTTCGGTGTTATGAAGGGATATATGCGAGTATTTTTGTGTTGTTCGATATGTGTTTATTTTAATGGATTCTGAGTTGAGTTCCATGTGCATTAATTCATTCTATGATTAAGCACATCCAACACTATTCTCTAACTAATGTGTGATTCGCCTATACTATTTGAAACAACTCACATCTTGCTTTAAGTTCGGCTCAAGATATGAATTGAGCTAACTAATCATATTTATTTATTTTAACATGTTATTTTAATTAAAGATAGAAAAAAAAGATATTATATCATTTATCACGGAACAGTAAAATTAAAGTATACTCCCTCCGTCCCACCTCACTTGACACCCGAGAGATGAGCATAATAACTAAGGAAAAAGAATAAAATAAGGAAAATGTGTGGTAGAAAATTAAGAGAGAGAATCAGTGGGGTAAATAGTAGTGCTGGTTGTATAAATTGAGTGATGGAAAATAAAGAGAGAGAATGAGTGGTGGGGTAGAGTGAATATAAAATAATAAAAAGGTGGTTATTTTGGGAAGTGTCAAGTGAGCTGGGACGGAGCAAAATGGAAATAAGTGTCATGTGAGTTGGGACGGAGGGAGTATATTCTTTATCAATATTTGAGGTGAAGAAAAAAAAAATCACTACTCTATTCTAGTGGTATTTTGAATATTTGTTTTTTAAAGAATTTTCATTGATATATTTAACTTGATATAATAATTTAATTTTTAAAAAAAAATGTAAATCCTACTATGAATAATAAGATAACAATTGATAGCAAATATATTAGTGAAATGGAATAATAAGCAATAAACTAAAAATTCATTTTAGCGCAAGATGGTGAAATGGGGATAGACATTTGATGCAGAAAACGCAGCATTCAAAAAGATAGTGCATCTTCTACACCAAAGCTATGGCGTTGGTCTAAAAAGTAACCCTCCTGTATTGACTACCCCGATCTAATCGCTGGGACGCGGGCAAAAAGGTTTTTGTTTGTTCTTTGTTATGTTGTGGATATTCTAATGACATTCAATTATCATTAGAGTCGCCACACCATTTTGAGTAAGGACAAAACTTTAAAAAAATACCAACATTCTCCATAGCAAAGGAGTGAGTTCTCTGACATCCGATACCAGAACAAATCAGAGTGAGCCCGTTGCCACCTGATTTCCCAAAGAAGACTGAGGTGATTTCTTTGACATTTAGCATCACATCAGAGATGTTGTGAATCTCTGTGCATCCATTATTCAATCAATCAAATCGCCTCCACAGTAGGCGCTTCTCTCTCTAACTTTTATAATGTTTTCTTTATCGATGTTCGAGGAGGATGTCTTTTCAATCTTCCACAATTTTTTCTTTGAAATCAACCTCGCCCAGAGGCTTTGTTGACGTCCCGCCTTAGACTTCACATGTCCCGATTGCATACATAATCTTTGTTTTCCTTCTTTTGGTTAACTTTCATTACTTTCTATTATGTTTCTAACTAAATCCGTTAATCTTGGATTTGACTATGTGACAAAGTCACTTCTTGGTCTTCGTTTATTAATTTCTATTGACTATCGTTGTCGTTTGTAAGTTTCTGACTTATTTCATTAGTTTTAGGACTAAACTCATAATGAAACCAAATTTTGGGCCAAGTTCTGGAAATCAAAAGAATCAAAGAGCTGCGCACCTGACATTCATGCCACGGGAGCCCGCCCTTGGGCCTACATGCGAGGGGCGCCCGCTTCCCACCTTCAAGAATCTCATTTCTACCTTCTTTTTTTCTCAATTTTTTGAATTGTAACTCCCTAGCCATTACTCCATGGCTTGACCTGGGGAAGATATTTTCACAAAAACATACACATTTTCTTTTGAAAATATAAATTAAAGAAAAATATTAAAAATGTATGTGTTGTGAGTGGACATGAGAGAGAAAGTGGGGAAGAGAATAAAACGAGGAGTTGGTTTTGGGGGAAACCAACTCCTCGTTTAAACCCTAAGCCTTAAACCCTTTAAACCCTAAGCCTTAAACCCTAAAGGGCCTAAACCATAAACCTTAAACCCTAAACCCTAAACTTTAACCCCTATAAAAACATGACTTTTTATAACTTATGAAGAAACTATTTCCCCCCAAAATTTTCTCTAAAACGAGTACTTTGTTATGGGACGGAGGGAGTATTTTAAATATTTATGTCCTCTGAAAGGAGTAGTTAAGTAGTAAAAGTCAATCTTCACAACCCATGAAGTCTAGAGTTTGATCCATTTCCTTACATACTAGCTACCACTTGTCAAAACATAAAAAAGGCATTATAAGTACTTCCATTGAAATTTTCTAGATTTTCATCTATGTACTATTGTTAAAACAGAAATCGCTAACAGTCAGCGATGACACGTGACAACTTTTGACAAAAAAATTTTTTTACGAAATAAAACACTTAATGGCATCAACAATTACTAATTAAGTCATTAACTAAATTATAACTAATTAGTTCAAATTATTTACCTAACTGCATTAAGTGTTGTCTTCCTACATTTACTACCTCCCTCCCTCCCAATTTATTTATTTTTAATTAGTCAATTCATTCTATGTTACATGCATGCCTCAATAAGTTTAATTACACACACTATAACTAGTCAATTTTAGTTTTTTAAATACTCGATTTAGTCAATTTACATGTCAACACCACATTTAAAAAATTATCATGTTTTATATAATAATTAGTAGTAGTATTTTTATTGTATATAATATATTCATAATTAATTATTAAGATGAATATTAATTGGTAGATAAAAATATCATTAATATTAGAAAATCTAAGAATATGATTTCTATTAGAAAAGCTAAGAATATGATTGCATAACGCTAATTTTCAGAAGAATTCATGAATTAATAGATATGTGATTGATGTAGTGATAATTTTCATACTCACAATAGTTTGATAATTTATATATTCTACATATTACAACAAGGGGTAGACTCCTGTGAGACGGTCTCAAGGCGTGAGACGGAGCATCCACGGGTCGACCCAACTCCGCATTTGCTGCCCACCCACATTTTTCTTTTTTGCCTCCAACTTGTTTTTTCCCCTCATTTTTTTCTGGCCTACAAATGTAACACTTTTAATAAAGGAATGTAACACTTTTTTTTTTTTAATGTAACACTCCTTTACCAGAAATGTAACAATAATTTTGCAGAAATACATTGAGGATAACATAAGATTGATAACAAAAAACTAATGTTAAATTTTATAATAAATGAATATAACTTTTTTTCTCAATTGTAAAAGGTTTTTTTTTTCTGAAATGTAACTCTTCTTTCTAAAATGTAACCATATATTTGCACAAGAAGGATTGAGAATAACATAATATTTACTCCAAAAAACTAATGTTACATTTGATTATAAAATTTATTACATTTATTTGTGCAAATATTTTTTTTGGGTAAAACATTTAATGATTTATCTATTACAAAGGTTGAATGTAACAATTGGAATTCTGTATGTAACATAGTAGTTTTGCAAAAAATAAAAAATAAAGAAATAGTTTGATTTTTTTTTTTTAGAGAAAGTAACAATTGAAATGCACCCTGTTAAATACATAAATTCTTACTTCTTTAAAAGAAAAAAGGTAACCACAAAAACTATCAAACTATTTAAATTTTTCTGCAAAACTGCATTTACATTTTACAATAAATGTGTTACTTTTTAAAGACTAAACTGTTACTTTTTGTTTTTTTGTTTTTTTCTAACCATATCATGACCTATCGAATTTGATTCATCTCGTCGAGGCAAACGTAACAATATTTTCAAAAAAAAAAAAATCGACTTCAAAATCTTAAGATTTTGCATTTTAAAGTTATTGGAGTTTTTTTCTTCATATACGCCATATGGCAGGCGCTGACAACACCTGCTTGCTTGGTTGGAATTGAATCTGGGCAGACGAGGTGGGGGGGGGGTTATAAACCGTGGGTGAACCGTCTCAAAAGGTAGACGGTCTTACCGAAGTTTTCGCCTTACAACAAAAGCAAAAATCGGGTGCCATCTTTAATGTTATGTGCCACCTATACATAAAAGAGTTCCCTCCTAATATCATTGTTTTTTTTTTTTTTCATTTTCAAATAGATTGATTAAAATTTATAAATTTTATTGTATTCAGTATATTCTATGTGATTAATTCACTGTTGAAATGAACTAATTATAGTTTCAAAATTTTATTTCATTCAATAATTAGAATTATAGAGTGATGAATATATTGTTAACAAGTAACATGTTATTAAAAATAAAAATTTAATAACAACTTTACAAAGATCATATCTTATGGGAGGTCAGTCTAGTTACAATAACTGAATTAATATCAATTCGTTTATCAAAGTTCACTCAAATTTACTAGTATTTATGTGAGTACAAGTAGAAATTGAATTCAAAAGAAAGGTTGAATTTTGGATAGATTTCTAATGCTAGTAATATTATTATCACATACATTCATACAACCAATCCCCAACCACAACAATAAATACTCCAACCACCTCAACAACTCTCTAACACATTACTTATATACCCCCTCCCCCTCCCCAACACCCTCACCTTTGTTGGTTTGTAAAAGTAAAATGATCTCCATTTCCCACCCCTTTGTTCTCCTCATCACGCTCCTATTTCTCGCACCACTCTTCAATTTCTCTTCTGCACATGGTGGCAAAGGTTCGTTTGTAGGTGCATGGACACCAATCACGGACCCCAAGGACCCTAAAGTGGTGGAGATAGCAACATTTGCAGTTAACGAACACAATGAGGAGGCAAAATCAAGCTTGAGTTTCAAGAAGGTAGTCAGCGGAGAGTGTCTAGTTGCTACCGGCACCAATTACAGGCTAATCATCGCCGCTACAAGCAACGGCAGAGGTTTGCTAATAAGTAATTACGAGGCAGTTATTTATGATAGGCCTTGGCAGCATATTAGACAACTTACTTCGTTTAAGAAAGTGTAACTAATTAAAAAATGGAAGAAAATGGAAATGAGTTTCCAAAATAGATTTCGGTGTTATGAAGGGATATATGCGAGTATTTTTGTGTTGTTCGATATGTGTTTATTTTAATGGATTCTGAGTTGAGTTCCATGTGCATTAATTCATTCTATGATTAAGCACATCCAACACTATTCTCTAACTAATGTGTGATTCGCCTATACTATTTGAAACAACTCACATCTTGCTTTAAGTTCGGCTCAAGATATGAATTGAGCTAACTAATCATATTTATTTATTTTAACATGTTATTTTAATTAAAGATAGAAAAAAAAAGATATTATATCATTTATCACGGAACAGTAAAATTAAAGTATACTCCCTCCGTCCCACCTCACTTGACACCCGAGAGATGGGCATAATAACTAAGGAAAAAGAATAAAATAAGGAAAATGTGTGGTAGAAAATTAAGAGAGAGAATGAGTGGGGTAAATAGTAGTGCTGGTTGTATAAATTGAGTGATGGAAAATAAAGAGAGAGAATGAGTGGTGGGGTAGAGTGAATATAAAATAATAAAAAGGTGGTTATTTTGGGAAGTGTCAAGTGAGCTGGGACGGACCAAAATGGAAATAACTGTCATGTGAGTTGGGACGGAGGGAGTATATTCTTTATCAATATTTGAGGTGAACAAAAAAAAAAATCACTACTCTATTCTAGTGGTATTTTGAATATTTGTTTTTTAAAGAATTTTCATTGATATATTTAACTTGATATAATAATTTAATTTTAAAAAAAATGTAAATCCTACTATGAATAATAAGATAACAATTGATAGCAAATATATTAGTGAAATGGAATAATAAGCAATAAACTAAAAATTCATTTTAGCGCAAGATTTGCAAGATGATGGTGAAATGGGGATAGACATTTGATGCAGAAAATGCAGCATTCAAAAAGATAGTGCATCTTCTACACCAAAGCTATGGCGTTGGTCTAAAAAGTAACCCTCCTGTATTGACTACCCAGATCTAATCGCTGGGACACGGGCAAAAAGGTTTTTGTTTGTTCTTTGTTATGTTGTGGATATTCTAATGACATTCAATTATCATTAGAGTCGCCACACCATTTTGAGTAAGGACAAAACTTTAAAAAAAATACCAACTTTCTCCATAGAAAAGGTAAAGGAGTGAGTTCTCTGACATCCGATACCAGAACAAATCAGAGTGAGCCCGTTGCCACTTGATTTCACCAAGAAGACTGAGGTGAGTTCTTTGACATTTAGCATCATTGTGAATCTATGTGCATCCATTATTCAATCAATCAAATCGCCTCCACAGTAGGCGCTTCTCTCTCTAACTTTTATAATGTTTTCTTTATCGATGTTCGAGGAGGATGTCTTTTCAATCGTCCATAAATTTTTCTTTGAAATCAACCTCGCCCAGAGGCTTTGTACATGTCCCGATTGCATACATAATCTTTGTTTTCCTTCTTTTGGCTAACTTTCATTACTTTCTATTATGTTTCTAACTAAATCCGTTAATCTTGGATTTGACTATGTGACAAAGTCATTTCTTGGTCTTCGTTTATTAATTTCTATTGACTATCGTTGTCATTTGTAAGTTTCTGACTTATTTCGTTAGTTTTAGGACTAAACTGCATAATGAAACCAAATTTTGGGCCAAGTTCTGGAAATCAAAAGAATCAAAGAGCCGCGCACCTGACATTCATGCCACGGAAGCCCACCCTTGGGCCTACATGCGAGGGGCGCCCGCTTCCCACCTTCAAGAATCTCAATTATGCCTTTTTTTTTTCCTCTCAATTTTTTGAATTGTAACTCCCTAGCCATTACTCCATGGCTTGACCTGGGGAAGGGATACACCTATAGATACCTCCTCAATTCTCCTTTGAAATGACCTTAAGAATTTCCTCTCAAAAAAGTCTCACAATCTCTCTCTTCATTGTGAAATCTATCCATAATATACACTCGTACTATGGTCCAGTTTGAAGTCTTTCCTTCTCACCTTCAAGACTAGGTATGGACTTCGCTTTTGTCTCCTAATCCTCCTCTTTCATTATATCTTTTATATCTTTTATTGTGTATGTAATCCTTATAAAAAAGGAGAATATAAAGTGAGCACTTCATTTATTTAATGTGTTCAAAACATTCTCTCTAACATTCTGATTTCCCCTTTTATATCCCCAAGTAAGCATGAGTAAACAAAGAGAACATTAATTTTAGAACACTAAATTAGTAAGACTGATCATAAGGTCGAGCGGGGTGGGTACCTAACACTTTGTCCTTCCGTAATCTAACCTCCAAACCCTTCTTTCTCGAATCTATGGTTTTCTAAAAGTAAGTTTACATAAATTTATTATGTTTACTTAAAACATACGTGATGAATATAAAACACAATTAGACATCCAAGAAAATTCCATCATGTAGACATAAGGTGGTTTTTCCATGGTATCTACATTCTGTAGTACTCCATCCGTCCTAGACTATGTTTCTTACTTTCTTTTTGGTTGGTCCCAAACTAAGGTTCTTAGTTAATTAATTACTTAAAATAGCCTATTAGACCTTTTTGTCATTCTCACAACAAAAACTCTCTACCACTTTCTCTCGCCTACTTTCTCATTCTTTACTTTTCATACTCACAACATCTATATTTTCTTAATCTCCATGTAAAGTTAAAATAAGAACTTTAGTTCGGGAAGGAGGGAGTATCATTTATTATGTTATGCTATTTTTTAATATATTTTATGTTACAACCATAGCGATTAATAATATTGTATATACATAAAAAAACAGGAAAAAGTGCACCAAAAATCACTCAACTATGCCTCTTTTATGGTTCTCTCTCAAGAATTCTCTACCCCTTAAAACTTCTCTCTAAAACTTCTCTCTCCTCTCATCAAATCTTACCCAAAGACAAACAAATTCATCTTCCCCTCTTCCATTCTAACCCATCTACCCAATTTTCATAAGGATCTATCCATTGTTTAGGGCAAAATAGTAGAAGTGAATTCAAGATTTCAACAACAAGTGGGTTGAGCAATTTGAAGGGTTGTGAAGTGATTTTGGGTGATAGAGTTGGTGGGTTTTGGTCACTAAGGCTTGGGCATCATTATCCAATCATCTTCTCCAACTCCGGCGAAATTTTCTGGTGACCTCCGGTAAGAAAAATTTACAGTTTTCCGTGAGATTTTCGTGGCTAATTGATTGTGTATAGCATACCTCCCAAAGGAAAAGCACGTGTTCCACCTCCCCAAGTTGACTTGGACTTTGACAATAGTCATTTTGTGTCTCGGAAGTCGCAAGATTATTTCGAGGCAAAATAAAGGAATGGGGTAACGGTGGAACGGGGTTTTGATCTGAAGGGGTGTAATTTGGACGATGTGATTCGATTTTTCAAATTAAGGAAGTTGTTGGCTAAACCAACCCGGTCGGGGTCTAATTTACCACTTCGCGAATTCTTCGCGAATTTTCATTAGGCTACGAAGGCCGAAAATGTCTGGGTTAGGGGCCATAACATAAATGTATCTGCCAATGCTATTAACACGTTCTATGGGATGACAGAGGTAGTTAAGGAGGAAGATTGTGAGTATTATAAATTGAGGACAGAGATGAGAGATGGGTTGTCTGTGACGACCCGTCCCAATTCCGTATAAATTTTCTAGAGAATATTATCTTATAATTTAATTTGTGTTAGTTTTCTTATTTTAAATGACTTACTTGACCTATTTCAAATAATTAAATAAAAATATTTGAGTTGTAAATGGACTAATTAACAAGAGTAGAAGTTAAAATAGTTGAGTTAGTATTCAGAAATAATAATAAGGGGATTAAGTGTTAAAGTTGAAACCTTATGGGTCTTGGTGAAAATATTAGTTCAAGGGTTTAAGTGTTCATAGTTAATCTTGGAGGGGCCTAAGTGAAACTTATGATTATAAAAGCTTCCTTCTTATCCTCTTTTCTCTCTCTCTCTGCGTACACACAACACACACATACACTAACTTTCCTAATTCCATTTTTCTCTTTATCTGCATTTCACAAAGAAAAAGGTAAGGTTTTCCCCAAATTGATTTTCTTATTTTTAATTATCCCTCCGTTTGAAAATCTAATTATACCAAAATGTTCAGGGTGTTGAGTAGATCGTTTGTAACCGAATAGAATATATTTTTATCGATATTTTCTCCGTAGTAGGTAAGTTACTACTCCCTTTTTTATTATAAAAATGTTCATACATATTATATATGATACTTTTTGTGGTAATTGTTGCTTTGTGAGTAGTATTTGTGCTACTTAAAATTGTTTGTGTTAAAGGGGTGATTTATATGTATTTGAGTTAATTAATTTAATTTGAATAAATAAGATGGAAGTTATGTTAGTACTTTTGAGACGGTGAATTAGAGTTAGAATGAAAAGAGTAGAAATTCGACATGTTTAAGGGAGTGGGCGGCCGCCCAAAACGGGCGAGCTACCGCTCATCTATCTAGAAGAATTAGTCTGTGGAAAAGGTGGTTTGGACCGCACATACATAGTGGGCGGCCACACAGTTATCTGGAAAAACATTAATGATCGAAATTCATGATTTGAAAGGTTGTTGTGGTTGGGGTCTTAAGTGATATCCTAGGGTACCTAAATTGTCATTGTGGAACACAAGGGTGTTGGAAATTGATCCGATTATGAATGTGTGAAAGGTGTGGGATTCTAGTTAAGTGCCTTAAAGATTTGTTTAACATCTTAATGATATATTTATTTGGATTCCCTAATTTGGAATCATAAATGTAAAGGAATGGTTGGGTTCATAGTCATTGTGCTATTTATGAGTAATTCATGGTTATCATTTTTATGATGTATTGTTAGGATTCCCTACTATGGGATCCTACGTTAAAAGGATGTTTAAGTGTTCATTGTCTTTGGGCTCTTTATGAGTAGCTTCTGGTTATCATCTTTATGATGCTTTTATGGGATTTCCTACTTTAAAATTCTTTGTTTGAAAAATGTTTCTAATGCACATGGTTGTTGGGCTCTTTATGAGCAGTTTATCATCTTTATGATGTACTTGGTATGATTCCCTATTTTGGAATCATATACTGATTGTGTAATTGTTAGAAAAGTCCAGCTGGTATTACTTGGTTGAGTCGTGCAGTGGTAGAAATTACAATGGCACCCAAGCCAAGTTCATTATAATGTTCTTCACCGGTAACCCCTTTTTACCCCTTCCAGATGGCCTTGGTTGGGATGAGCTAGCTCCCTTGTGTGAGTATTCTAGCTACACGTTTTAGGTTATGACTTTGTGTCATTTTCCCCCCGTTGTTCTTGTTGTTGTTTGGTTCTGAAACCCCTGCTTCAGCTGTTGATGTTGTTCAGATTATTATATCCTTTTGGGTTGAACTTTGGCTTAGTATCCTTTGTTATGTGTTTATTTCAGTCTTGTGTCTTGCATGATGAGTTGGTCGTTATTTCCAACCAGTATGGGACGGTTGGCGATAGGGAGCCTCTCATGTTGTGTGATATCTGTTGTTCAGTTATGTTGTTATATGATTCAGCTATTCAGTTGATTTGTATGATATTATGCCATGTAGCTGCATTAGTAACTTACTGAGATTTATCTCACGCATTTCCCTTTCCATTTGTTTTCCTTAGTTCACAGGAAATCTAGAGATAGTATGCAGTGAGATCTGATGTTGCGGGAATTTTCGGAGCATGTTATACTCTTTTAGATAGTTGCTCTACGGAGCTTTTGTATATTCTCTTGTGGTGAGGCCGTGGTTGTACAGTGTTATGTAAATACTGTTGTCTTTTAGGTATATATGATATTAGTTGTTCTTTCTTCCGTGCTTGTAAATAGTCTCCGAGTTATAATCTCATTGAGGTGTAGTTTCATTAGTCGTGACTTAGTATGTTTCCGGCTTTTGCGTAGCTGATGTGGTTTGTCATCGACATGTTTATGGTATTAGGTTGGTTTTATAGTAGAGTTCACGTACTTGGTTCGAGGTACCAAATAGGGCCTCGGGACTCAGGGCGTGACAGTTGGTATCTGAGCATTGGGATTAGATCTTGAAAGGGAATAAGAACTCTGATATTGAATAGGCCTGGATACTTGAATGTTACGATTGTGAGCGGTTTAGAAAAACTAAGTTTTATTTGAGGTCAACTAGTTGCCTTTATTATTAAGGTTTGAGATCGAAGAATTGAGACGAATCAGTTTATTGAGAAATTATGGTGATTAATGATATTTTGTACTTTGTTTCAAGGATTTTGATATGTATTCTTTTGGATTTATGGAAATTAATTTGATTTGAAAATCCGGGTCCCTGGTTAACTATCAGTTTGGATAGGGTCTATAGCTTTAGTTGGTTGGGTTAAGGGTGTGATATTGACGTCGAGTGTTTCTTCTCTTGTGGTATACCAGACATAGGACTGGTGTTAATAGTATTGGTTCCATTGGGGTTATATGGTTTGAGAATCGAGAGTGCGAGTCTTTGAAGATGTAGGCGTATCTATTTTGTAAATGGACAATGTTTCGTGCTATATACGCATGTTTGTCCTCATTTTTTGATTTATGTTGAGGTGTATTCTCGAATACGAAACTACATGATTGCTACTGGTATATATAAGGTGATTTAGTTATGTCACCTAAATCGGATTCAAGTGATTTTTGAGCCTAAATCGATTAACTTTTTGAGAGATTTCTGTTTGATTAATTTTGTAATTTTAGATATGCGTTGAATTGCTCCATAATCTCGGTATTTGTGCTATTGAATTGTTTACAGTTTTGGGGAAATTAGTAAATTAAAATGATCGTAAGTTATTCATTTTAAATAGGAATTTGATGATTCAAGTGTCTAATTTGACTATATTTTCAAGACCTTTCCAATGATCTTATTTTCATAAGATGATTTTTTGTATCTTGTTCCTAGAATTCGAGTCTTGGTTCTGTATAACCATAGAGATATATTGAATAGTGTGAATTTTAGATATATCGTAAGAAATACATCCTAGCTCGTAATAGAGTCATTCTTTAGGCTAAATTGTATGTTTTTATGCGAACTTCTTAAATATCATATTTACAGATCAAGTAAACATTCGTATTATTCCCAAAAAAACTATTTTTGGCAGCAGTCCATGATATATAACTCAAGTGTGGATTGAGTTTTAATAAATTCTTATCTAATTCATCAAACTCCGAATTGGGTGATTTTGGTTCTAAATTGGATATTTTCCGAGAGCTCAACTAGGTCACTATGGCGAATTAGTACTTGTTATCTTATATTGGTGAATTAGTAAATTCCTGAAGTTGATCAGTGGTTTAGTCGTAGTTTGATTGATAAGTGGCTATTATTGGTCAAAGGTCAAATATGAGGATATATCGAAGACAATTTCTCATATTAGGTATGTTTATTATAAATTTGTGGCTATGTCATTTAGATGGATAAATGGTCTAGTGGTATCGAGGAATGTTATTTTCAAATCATAATTTGATTTTGGGGGTGAATTACTTAAGGACATATTGACATACACCAAGTTGTAGGCTGAGAATTAATATCAATTTGGGATTATATTAAAATTGCTTGAAAGAAACAATGGTTCGCAAGATCTAGCAGGAGTTAGAGGATGTATTGTTTTGCAATGGTTTCCTTCAGGTATTTATTGATCTCTACAAGTGGAAACAAATATGTAAAATGAGATACACATATTTTTGGGATTTTCTTGACTTTAGTAGGGATTGATAAGTGTGAAATCAGTTTTCGAATATTGAAATGATGATTGATGACAATTTCAGTATTGATATTGTTTCGTGTATTTGACTAGTATCACTCTTATCTTAAAAGGTATGACCAGTGTTATGTTTTCTTGGAGATATGTCAAGTTTCCCCATTATAGTGAAAATTGATAAATCAATTATCTATAGTGATGCTTCCAAATAGAGATTGAGGTATGTAACGATTCAAGGTGATAAAGTATTTGTATATGTTTCGAGGATTAACTCTTGATAAATAGAACTATCTATGACTTCGGACTAATTGTGATTTTAATTATATTGCCTTAGCAGATTATATTTATTTTTTTGGACCAAGTTCGAAATGTTATGTTATTAGACTATCAATATTTGATGGATATATTTTTTAGAAAAGATAAATATGAGTTAATGCAAGTGGGTTGAGAAATTCAAAGATTATGACTGTATTATGCCTTATCATATAAGAAAGATGACTGTATTAGTGGAAATTCGACGATAGGAACTTAAAGAGATTCACAAGACCAAGTAAGTTACCCATTTAAATAGAAACAAAATATAATGGGATGAAATTGAAGAATCATAGTTGATCGAATAGCTGATAACGGTAAATTTTCGTGTATATAATAGGAATATATGATGATGAATTTTGCGGTAGGATTATCATATAATTGATAACGCCTCAATAGTGTTCTGTTATAGTGGTTTGAGTAAGCCATCCTACCTTCCTAATGTGTGCTTCTATGTTATAATCGTTGGTACTATTCCTTCCCTTATTTGTTCAGGTAGTAGTATGATTACGCGGGATGTTTTTGGAAATAATATATGATAGGGATGAACCAGAAAAGTAAAACTTATGGGTGTTAATGATTTAAGGGTTGATTGAGAGCGTAAAGCTAATCAGAAATATATCATTTATGATTCAGAATTGGTACACCTGTGATGCCGATAACCGAAAAAGAGATCTTAAGATCAAGTGAGGGATTAAGTTTTCTTGAAGGAATTACCTAAGAGTGGCAAGCATGATTATTTATTAAATAGGAATTGATATGACTATGTGTTATAATTTTGATAAGTAAATTCGAGGGCGAATTTCTTTTAAGGGGGAGAGAGTGTGACGACCCGTCCCAATTTCGTATAAATTTTCTAGAGAAAATTATCTTATAATTTAATTTGTGTTAGTTTTCTTATTTTAAATGACTTACTTGACCTATTTCAAATAATTAAATAAAAATATTTGAGTTGTAAATGGACTAATTAACAAGAGTAGAAGTTAAAATAGTTGAGTTAGTATTCAGAAATAATGATAAGGGGGTTAATTGTTAAAGTTGAAACCTTATGGGTCTTGGTGAAAATATTAGTTCAAGGGTTTAAGTGTTCATAGTTAATCTTGGAGGGGCCTAAGTGAAACTTGTGATTATAAAAGCTTCCTTCTTATCCTCTCTTCTGTTTTCTCTGCGTACACACAACACACATACACTAACTTTCCCAATTCCATTTCTCTCTCTCTCTCTCTCTCTCTCTCTCTCTCTCTCTGCATTTCACAAAAAAGAAGGTAAGGTTTTCCCCAAATTGAGTTTCTTATTTTTAATTATCCCTCCGTTTTAAAATCTAATTACACCAAGATTTTCAGGGTGTTGAGTAGATCGTTTGTAACCGAATATAATATATTTTCATCGATATTTTCTCCATAGTAGGTAAGTTACTACTCCCCTTTTTATTATAAAAATCTTCATACATACTATATATGATACTTTTTGTGGTAATTGTTGCTTTGTGAGTAGTATTTGTGCTACTTGAAATTGTTTGTGTTAAAGGGGTGATTTATATGTATTTGAGTTAATTAATTTAACTTGAATAAATAAGATGGAAGTTATGTTGTACTTTTGAGACGTTGAATTAGAGTTAGAATGAAAAGAGTAGAAATTCGACATGTTTAAGGGAGTGGGCGGCCGCCCAAAATGGGCAGGCGACCGCTCATCTATCTGGAAGATTGGTCTGTCGAAAAGTGTTTGCGCGCGGGTTTTTGTGTTGTTCTCGAGGTAGTCTTTGTCCTTTGATTTACCTTTTTAATTGGGAGTCGCCACCATGTTGTTGTCAGAGCACGGACTGAGATATCTGGATTCGGGGGTTAAGTTATGAATTGGGAAGGTCAAGGAGCACCCAATTCACCCAATCTAGGATTGGTCTTGCTAAGAAATCATCATCATCGTTTCAAAATCATGCAAAATGTATGTAAAAAGAAAACAAACAAATAAATAATTGCTTATTTATTTGGGATGTCGGATCAAGTGCTTCGAGACCATCCCTATGAATTGGAGAGGCTCTGGCTGATCCTTTTGATTGAATCACACTACTTTAAAGACAAAGAAGGAGATGAGAAGGTAGAAAACAATGAGTTTTACCTAAGCGTTCTTCAAGAATCCTATGGATGGCCTTGACTAAAGGCCTTGAATCTCCAATGAACTTGACTTGAATGGTGTGGTGAGGGTGTTGGGTTTCGATCAAACATGCGCAGCGGAATTTAGCATTTAAAATTTTGAAACCCAAAGCCATGGATCCGTTCATATGATTAAATCAAATACAATAACATGAATATAGGATAAAACTAACCCTTGATGGCTATCAAATTCTCTTGGTCTTTGGTGGAGGTTTGAAGACTTGATCACGATCACAAAGCTTTGAACACGAACTTTGAAGATGATGATTTTCACCCTCTAGCGGTATCCACACTTCGAACGAATATCAAAGTAGCTTCTTTGATCTTGGTTGCTAGACCAAATTGTGAAACACTTTTTCACAATCAAAAGAACTATATGGAATTTATTTTGTGTATTATTTTGTTCCTCAACCAAGAATGTATTGGAACAAAATAAACCCTCTCTCAAACTCTTTGAGACTCACAAAATCATTAGCTTAGAGTACTGGCCGAATTTGGTCTTTTATACACAAGCATGACCTATTCCAAATAGGAAACTTGTGTCAAAATCCGTCCAAAATTCGTTTCCTAATCAAATTAGGAATCTGCCACCCGACAGTACTGTGCGGCCGCCCAAAAAACTCTGTGCGGTCGCACAACTATCTGAAACAAAACTGGTACATTTCTGAGATAATTGTGCGGCCGCCCAGTCCATTATGTGCGGTCGCCCACTTCCCAGAAAGTCCAGAATTTCCAAAATTCCAATGTAGTCCTTTTAAAGATTCGTTCTATTGTGTGTGACCCTCTAGGATTATACTAAGTTGGCAATGGGCTCAAACATGATCCCATAAGATATGATTAGGTTCTAGCAAACCGTCATACCTACCCAAATAGTATAACTAGATACAAGTTCGCATTCCTCTTAGAATATGTCATAATCCCTTTGTCCACGATGTCATTGAACACAAGTCATGGTCAAACAGTCAACTTGTTTTGTTCAATACTTTCTCGATTCCGAATATGTTGATAATTCAAATGCTATTGATCCAATCAATCCATTTG
The DNA here is from genome assembly GCA_026119855.1 of Campanula takesimana. Taxonomy (NCBI): domain Eukaryota; kingdom Viridiplantae; phylum Streptophyta; class Magnoliopsida; order Asterales; family Campanulaceae; genus Campanula; species Campanula takesimana. The sequence goes on along the minus strand of JAOWBW010000296.1, from coordinate 1,976,075 downwards.
AGTCCGGCCGAACATTTCATCAACATCATTCCTACGAGTGGCCCAAGCTTGACATCTCTCCGAGGAGGGACAAATTCATTTAGCTTATTATTCTTCCCTACGTGAATCCGATTATGCCAATCATACCCTTTATAACTTCCCGGTTAAAGGTAGCGTTTGAATATGTCAAACATAATGTTCATCAAGTGGAAGACTATAATAACTTCATGTCTAAGGATTCAAATGACATAACTAATATGAGATATATGTATGACATAGACCATGACATAAATCTCATAGAGCGGGTCATGTCCAGTACCTTGTTCCAAACAAGTACCCATAAATCTAACATGATCATCCTATGATCATTTAGCCTTTATACTAGTGCTTAACAAGTACTAGGGACGGAGATTATTATAAGTAAACATGAACAACAATAATAATCAAAACATCTCTTTATTGATATGAAATAAATGATAACAATTACAACGTTTATTAAACGTGCCTAGGGCACCACTACCAACAATCTCCCACTTTCCCTAGGCCCAATCTCCCATGTATCTAATACCCATGGACCTAACATGACCATCATGTTTAGCTTGTGGAAGTCCCTTTGTTAGTGGGTCCACAACATTGTCATCAGTAGGTACTCTGCATATATTTACGTCTCCCCTATCAACGATCTCTCGAATGATATGAAAACGCCTAAGTATGTGTTTGGATTTCTGATGTGCTCTTGGTTCCTTTGCTTGAGCAATAGCACCATTATTATCGCAATAAAGGTCTATTGGATTAGCAATACTAGGAACCACTTCAAGTTCAGTTATGAACTTCTTAATCCAAACAGCTTCCTTTGCAGCATCCGATGCAGCAATATACTCAGCTTCTGTTGTAGAATCAGCGGTTGTACTTTGCTTGGAACTCTTCCAGCTTACAGCTCCACCATTTAACATAAACACAAAACCCGATTGCGATCGGCTATCATCTTTGTCAGCTTGGAAGCTTGCATCCGTGTAAGCATTTACAACGAGATCATCTTCCATTCCTCCATAGATCAAAAACGAGTCTTTAGTTCTTCTCAAGTACTTAAGAATCGCTTTTACAGCTATCCAGTGATTTTCGCCAGGGTCGGATTGGTATCTACTTGTCATGCTCAAAGCATAAGACACATCCGGCCTAGTACAAATCATGGCATACATGATGGACCCAATTGCCGAAACATATGGAACATCATTCATTTTCTCACGCTCATCTTTTGTCTTAGGACATTGAGTCTTGCTTAGAGAAACTCCATGTAACACGGGCAAGGTGCCTCTCTTAGAATTTTCCATACGGAATCTTCTAATGACCTTGTCAATGTATGTACTTTGGCTTAAACCAAGTAGCCTCCTTGATCTATCTCTATAGATCTTAATGCCAAGTATATATGCGGCTTCACCCATATCTTTCATTGCGAAGCACTTTCCTAACCAAGTCTTTACAGACTGAAGTGTAGGAATGTCGTTTCCAATGAGCATTATGTCATCCACGTATAAAATAAGGAATAGCACTATGCTCCCACTAATCTTCTTGTATACACAAGGCTCATCTTCGTTTTTGATGAAACCAAACTCTTTGACCGATTCATCAAAACGGAGATTCCAACTCCTTGAAGCTTGCTTCAATCCATAGATGGATCTTTGCAATTTGCATACCTTAGAATCTTGTTCAAAACCTTCTGGTTGTGTCATATACACATCCTCTTGGAGTTTTCCATTCAGGAAAGCGGTTTTGACGTCCATCTGCCATATTTCATAGTCATGATATGCGGCAATGGCAAGTAAAATTCTTATAGACTTGATCATTGCTACGGGTGAAAAGGTCTCATCATAGTCAATACCATGAACTTGCCTATAACCCTTCGCTACAAGCCTAACTTTGTAAGTATGCACCTTCCCATCCATGTCAGTCTTCTTCTTGAAGACCCATTTGCATCCTATGGTTTTTACACCTTCGGGCGCATCAATCAAATTCCAAACTTGATTGTCTTGCATGGATTGCAATTCGGATTCCATGGCTCCTAGCCACTTGTCTGAATCAGGAGAAGACATCGCCTCTTGGTAGGTTGACGGTTCATCATTCTCAATGATTTCTACCTCATTACTATCCGTTACGAGAAATCCATATCTCTCGGGCTCGGATCGTAACCTACTAGATCTGCGAGTTGCTTGTGTACTTTGAACAGGTTCCACAACTCCTTGTGGTTCTTGTTCTTGTTCCACTATTGGTTCAATGTTATTTTCTGGGTCTCGAATTTCTTCAAGGTTTATTTTACTCCCACTGATTTCTTTGGAGAGAAACTGTTCCTCTAGAAAGACACCAGTTCGGGCAACAAACACTTTGTTGTCCTTTTGGTTGTAAAAGTAATATCCTTTAGTTTCCTTAGGATATCCCACGAAAATACATTTATCAGATTTGTGTGCTAGTTTTTCAGAGATAAGTCTCTTGACATAAACTTCGCAACCCCAAATCCTCATGAAAGATAAACTAGGTTTCTTTCCACTCCACATCTCATATGGAGTCTTTGGAACCGATTTAGTTGGAACTTGATTTAGTGTGAAAGCAGCGGTTTCTAGGGCGTAACCCCAAAAGGATATTGGAAGATCAACTTGACTCATCATTGATCGAACCATGTCTAACAAAGTCCGATTTCTCCTCTCAGACACACCATTCCATTGTGGTGTTCCGGGCGGAGTCAATTGTGAAACTATTCCACAATTCTTTAGATGATCATCAAATTCTTGGCTCAAGTATTCACCACCTCGATCTGATCGAAGTGCCTTTATACTTTTGCCAAGTTGTTTTTCTACTTCATTTTGAAATATTCTAAATATCTCAAATGCTTCACTTTTATGTTTCATTAGGTAAACATACCCAAATCTACTATAATCATCAGTGAAGGTTATGAAGTATTGAAATCCTCCCCTAGCATTGCTACTTAATGGTCCGCATACATCGGAATGTATCAACCCCAATAAGTCGCTTGCCCTTTCACCTAACTTGGTAAAAGGTGTCTTAGTCATTTTTCCAAGAAGACACGACTCACAAGTATCATATGACTCTAAGTCACATGAACCCAAAAGTCCGTCCCCATGGAGTTTTGAGATACGCTTCTCATTAATATGACCAAGACGGCAATGCCACAAATAAGTATGATTTACATCATTAGGTTTAGATTTCTTATTTACATGATAGACATTATTTTCATTCTTGACATCCAAGATATAAAGGCCATTAAATGAATTAGCAATACCATAAAGCACATCATTTAAATAAATAGAAAATTTCTTATTCTCAATAAGAAACTTAAAACCTTCATTATCCAAACAAGAAATTGAAATAATATTTCTGCTTAAATCCGGAACATAATAACAATTGTTCAAAACAAGAATTAATCCGGAAGGTAAAGTGACTTCATAAGTCCCTACGGCTAATGCAGCAACTCTTGCTCCATTTCCCACACGTAGATCTACTTCACCTTCTTTAAGCAGTCTCCTATTCTTTAGTCCCTGCACATTTAGACAAATGTGAGAACCACATCCGGTATCCAATACCCAAGAATCAGTGGTAGAAAGGAGAATATCTATCATATAGATACCTGAAGTCGACGCAGCCTTGCTGCTCTTCTTCTTCTTTTGCTCTTCCAAGAAAGCCTTGCAATTACGTTTCCAATGACCAATTTCTTGACAATGGAAACAGATTGCATCCTTTTGTGAATCAGGTTTTGCCTCAGAAGCCTTGGCAACCTTTGCCTTTCTTATTTTGGGTTTGACAACTTTTGCCTTACCCTTTCCTTTGGCACCAGCCTTCTTCCCATCATGAACCAAGAGCACGGGAGAACCTTTCTCCACAATTTTCATCTCTGCAGTCTTGAGCATCCCATGCAACTCAGAGAGATTCTTATCCATTCCATGCATGTTATAATTCATCACAAACTGATTATAACTTTTAGGCAATGAATTAAGAATGAGATCCGTGGCTAGCTCCAATGGGATTGGATAGCCAAGTTTCTCAAGGTGCTCTACATAACCTTTCATTTTAAGAAAGTGAGGACTCACTTGTTGCCCTTCATTCATTTTACTAGTAGTGAATGAAACAATGGTCTTGTACCTCTCTTGCCTAGCTTGCTCTTGAAACATGGTTCTCAACTCCACGCCTATCTCATAGGCTTCCAAATGTTCCAAACTTTGTTGGAGTTTTGAACACATAGCAGCAAGCATGAGACAACTTACATCTCTAGAATCATTACGATGTTTCTTGTAATTGTCTCTTTCTACCCTAGGGGCAGTAGGCGGTGGTTCAGCAGGGAGAGGCCCATCGAGAATGTACAACTTATCTTCTTGCCTAAGAACAATTCTTATGCTACGGATCCAATCCATAAAGTTTGTACCATTCTCTTCGAGCTTATCCTTCTCAAGGATCGATCGCAACGACATTGATTGAGTGTTATTAGTCATTATCTACAAATATGCAAAAAATTTCCAAAATTTAATAAGTACCGATTTTCATTAAAGAGATAAATAGTGTATTTTTCAAACAAAATACTCCCACTAAATTATATAACCTTCATATACATCCAATGTATAATATAATTTAAATGGTTAAGATCCAACTTTAATTTAATTTCAAGTCCGCTAAGGCGGATTACACAAAATCAATTAATTAGGTAGACAACTCTTGTCAATCATATCTCATATGACTCTTAGTTCCTTTTATGAGATTCTTTAAGAAATCCAATTTCAAAAAGCATGTTAAACCTCATCTTTGCCTAGGCCCAAAACTGTTTTGACGCCCAATTAAGTCTAACCATTTTAAACGCATAGTTAATGTGTCCCGCTAGGGCGTGCCCACATTATCTATCTTGCTCATACATAAATAATTTTAATGCACCTCGCTAGGGCGAATCTACATTAAAATCACTAATGTACTAACAAGTGTTTTAATCATGGCATGGCAATAAAAGACTTAAAACTTTCTTTGAAGGTTCATCACATGTAGCATATAACATATTTATGAGCACATAATATAAACATGTTATACATCAAGTTTAGCCACTAAATTAATCTCCATTAATTTAAGCATGATATTTATGTGTCATTAGTTTCTCTATAATTATGAGGATGAGACTATTTCAACTTTGGTTATTATCTCCAAATCAAGACAACAAGAAGTGCGGTCGAACTAAGCCTTTAGGCAACCACAATCCCGCACTAATTCAAGAAACCAAGAAAGTAGTCCATGTGGCCGAAACTAAGCAATAGATGGTCTCGATGAACGTAGGCCAATTGCATTCACAATTCCACATGGATCTCCAATCATTGAATCAAGAACTTTGTTTCTCAATTTTAGCAATTATGAACTCTTCATAATTCTAACTTCGTTTTATCTTTGAAACTTTGGTTGCGATCAATTTTGGGAAACACAATCTCGATGAACGCAGATTAGCCATCCAAAACTTGAACCAATCTTAGAATCACAAGACTAAAACAAATAGGAAAATCAAACCCCAAGATCCTCACATAAACCAACTACCCAAAACCCATTCCAGATCAGCAAGTCTGGACTGGTTCTGTTACTGGTTTTGTTGGATCTCTCAAAAATTCCAAATTCTGGTTTTTCAACCAAAATCAGACCTTCTGATCACCTTGTGCGGCCGCCCAAAATATACTTGTGCGGTCGCCCAAAACTGTGCGGCCGCCCAAGGCGTTTTGTGCGGTCGCCCAGTGCCATCAGAATGTGCAGAATTTTTAAGTTCGAAAATTTTGTCTCAAAATTGTTTTTCCCCGATTATTAAAACTTTGATCCAATCAAAAATTAATAATCAACAATTCTGAATCCACCATAATTTATTTATTGCGATTGAATCGTGCGATTAAAGTTGCAAAACAATAAACCACATAAAATCACATAACACATAAACAACATATATTCCAATATTCAAATCATGCAAGGCACATAAACAATTTATATACACATAACATGATCCAAGTATTGAATTAATCAACATGAACGGGGCTCTGATACCACTGTTGGGTTTCGATCAAACATGCGCAGCGGAATTTAGCATTTAAAATTTTGAAACCCAAAGCCATGGATCCGTTCATATGATTAAATCAAATACAATAACATGAATATAGGATAAAACTAACCCTTGATGGCTATCAAATTCTCTTGGTCTTTGGTGGAGGTTTGAAGACTTGATCACGATCACAAAGCTTTGAACACGAACTTTGAAGATGATGATTTTCACCCTCTAGCGGTATCCACACTTCGAACGAATATCAAAGTAGCTTCTTTGATCTTGGTTGCTAGACCAAATTGTGAAACACTTTTTCACAATCAAAAGAACTATATGGAATTTATTTTGTGTATTATTTTGTTCCTCAACCAAGAATGTCTTGGAACAAAATAACCCTCTCTCAAACTCTTTGAGACTCACAAAATCATTAGCTTAGAGTGCTGGCCGAATTTGGTCTTTTATACACAAGCATGACCTATTCCAAATAGGAAACTTGTGTCAAAATCCGTCCAAAATTCGTTTCCTAATCAAATTAGGAATCTTCCACCCGACAGTACTGTGCGGCCGCCCAAAAAACTCTGTGTGGTCGCACAACTATCTGAAACAAAACTGGTACATTTCTGAGATAATTGTGCGGCCGCCCAGTCCATTATGTGCGGTCGCCCACTTCCCAGAAAGTCCAGAATTTCCAAAATTCCAATGTAGTCCTTTTAAAGATTCGTTCTATTGTGTGTGACCCTCTAGGATTATACTAAGTTGGCAATGGGCTCAAACATGATCCCATAAGATATGATTAGGTTCTAGCAAACCGTCATACCTACCCAAATAGTATAACTAGATACAAGTTCGCATTCCTCTTAGAATATGTCATAATCCCTTTGTCCACGATGTCATTGAACACAAGTCATGGTCAAACAATCAACTTGTTTTGTTCAATACTTTCTCGATTCCGAATATGTTGATAATTCAAATGCTATTGATCCAATCAATCCATTTGAGTCCGGCTGAACATTTCATCAACATCATTCCTACGAGTGGCCCAAGCTTGACATCTCTCCGAGGAGGGACAAATTCATTTAGCTTATTATTCTTCCCTACGTGAATCCGATTATGCCAATCATACCCTTTATAACTTCCCGGTTAAAGGTAGCGTTTGAATATGTCAAACATAATGTTCATCAAGTGGAAGACTATAATAACTTCATGTCTAAAGATTCAAATGACATAACTAATATGAGATATATGTATGACATAGACCATGACATAAATCTCATAGAGCGGGTCATGTCCAGTACCTTGTTCCAAACAAGTACCCATAAATCTAACATGATCATCCTATGATCATTTAGCCTTTATACTAGTGCTTAACAAGTACTAGGGACGAAAATTATTATAAGTAAACATGAACAACAATAATAATCAAAACATCTCTTTATTGATATGAAATAAATGATAACAATTACAACGTTTATTAAACGTGCCTAGGGCACCACTACCAACAGAGGGTTTGAATTTTGTGGGTGAGGAAGAGGGACTGATTATGGGAACCTTTTGATCAGATTTGGAGTGGTTCTTGGGTAAATAAGGAGTCTATCGTTGACCATTAGTCATTCTAGGCAAGAACAACTATATTTATAGGTGTTTTTGACCTAGGGTTTGAGCCAAGAAGGTAAGTTGTGGTGTGAATCCAAGACTTGATTCTCACAGAGGTATTTTTGGACTCTAGGATCGTCCATTAGGTTTTCCCGGATTGCTTAAGTGTTTGCCAAGAAAAGGGGTTAAGATCAACAAGGAAACTGACCAAAAACCCGACTGTCAAGGGGGATGTCTCGTACGAGACATCAATGTCTCGTACGAGGCATCTCAGTGCTGGAATTCACTTTTTGCCCTCTGCAGTAGTTTTAATGTTCATTTTGGCCCCTGACTAACGGAGTCAGTCAGAAACTTAACAAAACATGTCCAACTTAACGAGTTTCGACCCAAATCAAAGGCGAGACGCAGAAGTAGTGTGACTATGGATGAACATCCAAAATGGGGTGTCTACAGAGCCCCTCGGCGACGATAATTATGGATGAAGTACCGTCGTCGATAGAAAAGACGCCATTTTGAACTGGGGGTATAGTCGTGCTAAAAAGATGCCTACGTATTCCTCGGAAGGAAATCAGACCAAACATAGTTTGACTCTGAAAACACGCAAAAACTGAGGTTTAAGGTATTTTGAAAATCATTTTTGAAAACAATACTTGCGGTAAGTAAAGTTTAGAGTTTAGAGAGTACCCATACAGAGGAATCAATGGCCTTGACCTAATTCTGAATATACTCCCCTTTTTTTTATACGAACCGTCTTCAGTTGCAATCCATATTGAGGAATCAATCTCTTTGACTCCAATTCTGAACATGACATGTTGTTGATAACGAACCGTCTTCGATTTTGGAGACGCCGGAGTGACCATAGAGGTGTTTACTTTTGTGCCTCAGTGACCACAGGGTGCTTCGGTGCTGGAGTGACCATAGAGGTGCTTACTTTTGTGCCTCAGTGACCACAGGGTGCTTCGGTGCCGGAGTGACCATAGAGGTGCTTACTTTTGTGCCTCAATGACCACAGGGTGCTTTTAGATGAAGGTGCTGGGGTGCCGGAATGACCATAGAGGTGCTTACTTTTGTGCCTCAATGACCATAGGGTGCTTTTAGATGAAGGTGATGGGGGTGCCAGAATGACCATAGAGGTGCTTACTTTTGTGCCTCAATGACCATAGGGTGCTTCGGTGCCGGAGTGACCATAAAGGTGCTTACTTTTGTGCCTCAATGACCACAGGGTGCTTTTAGATGCCCTTCATCGAATACTGCAACGCAGGTTCCAGTTTGGAGACGCCAATTACTCAGACCTTGCTTCTCCTTTCAACGAGACTGCCTTTCCGTTGAAAATGTGAATCCTATGCCATTAGCTTACACCTTGATGACAAGTATGGGACTCTGAATGGTGGGATCCTATGTTATTAACTTACGTCTTGATAACAGTCGTGGGATACCCGGTTGTAAATCCTGTGCCATTAACCTACGTCTTGATGACAGTCATGGGATTTAAAGTTTGCTAATACAGATTTCGTTGCTCACCCATGATCTTGGATGCGCGGTAAGGATAAATTCGTACTGAGAAACAACTTTGCTTGTTCCAATTTTGAAAATATCCATTTGTTGACGACTCAATGTTCCATCTTGAACCGGGTTCAGATTCGACCTTTCAGTCAAAAGCAGGGCTTTTTCTGACCTTTCTGTTAAAAGCAGGGCTTTTCTGGAATTTCCCAAGAAAACATGGTTTTTTGAGATTTTTCTGGGGATCCCTCGTACGAGATATCGATGTCACGTATGAGACTTCTCTATTTTTACGCATAACAGAGGCGCTGAAGGTGATTTTCAAATCACTTTTCTTATTTCATTTCAGGAATTCTCAACCCTAGGCGATTTTCTTACTAAAAAATCTTTGTTTTCATCAAATTCTGGTAATCCCCAACCCTTTCAAATGGCCGGTGCAAATCGTTCTCATAGGGAACACCTCTTCGGTAGGTACATGAGAGGTAAAGTGTGGGCGACAGGTGAGTTGTGCCCGTTTCCCGATGATCATATTTCCTACGCCGTTTGGACGAGACGGGTAAGGATCTCTTCCTTTGACTGAGTTTCCATGTCAATTTCGTCGTTGCATGTCTCAATTTGGTGCCTTCGCAGTTCGACTTTCATCGACTTTTTGCCTAGAATCATTGCTGCTAGGGTTTATCATGCATGGCTGATTTTTCGATGGAATTTAACCCTTGTTGATGTTGAAAATCACTGTAGAGGAAGTGTACGAGCGGTTTCCGAGAGGTGGGCAACTCTCAATGGCGAGATGAAGGGAGAGATCGAGAATCTCAGGTTGAAACCCTTCTTCGACGGCCTGGTCGGTGAGAGGAGGAACGTTCACTTGCTTCAGGCTATTCGGGAGCGTTGGTGGGATAGTACTCACACCATGCACATGCGGTGGGGGAGGTCACCATGACTCCTACTGACTTTCATGCCATTACTGGGCTTGCCATTACCGGTGAGCCTCTTGAGATTGATACGGATTTCTCTCCCAGCGGGGACGATATGAGGCATTTTCTGGTCTTCTCTGTGCGTACACTAGGAAAGGATGTCCCTATAAAGGCTTTGAGGGACAGGTTTGATGCCTATATTGCTGTTAATGCTGGCCAGATGCATCTTACTGCTACTCGTATTGCAGCCGTCCGCGACTTTCTGTGGTAGGCCCTTTCTGAGACGATATTTGCAAATCATGCGTCGACTGCCTTGTTTACTTTGTTGAGCTGCCTGAGAGATATGCAGCATGTCACTGATGCCTGTTGGGGTTTAGCTGGCTTGGCCCACTGCTATGTGGCCATGGATGAGAGTTCGCGTGATCGGACGAACGCTGACTTGGGCGGCTATAGTCATGCCTGGGAGGTACAATACTCATCTTCTTCTGTATTCCTCCTTTATTTCAGCCCCAGATTATTTTGATAGCATTTTTTTCATCTGAGATATTTGTATATTGATATCTTTTATGTTTTTCCCATTTTACAGGCCTGGGGATACGCCATGTTTGGTTTCTTCACTTTTAACCTTCGAGACAACACTGTTATGTTCACAGATACTCTGAGATGGCGTCGGGGCAACAGGAATACCCGAGATGAGCAGGCTGAGGGGGCTGATATGACGATGGAGCGCATGCGGCTATATTTTGATAGGTGGGAGGCCATCCCTGAGTCTGATGTCGCTTTCTTCCCTTGGCGTAGTCTGGGCATTGATCATGCCTACGGGTTTGCCGGTATGAGGCTATTGATGATTGGCCTTGGTGGGGGATGGTTTTACTTAGGGGAGAGAGTCTCTCACCAGCAGGGTGGTGGCAGACTCGATGTCATTGTCCTCTTGGACCCGCCGGCCTATATGCTTAACTCTTATACCATCGCAGAGGAGGAGAGAGAGGAAATCATTATTGGTCAGGATGCTTTCGACCACATGTCCTTGGAAGCTGATTATCAGGACTTCCTCCCTCATCTCATGCCCCGGTTGATTATAGAGGGTGATCAGGCTCAGGCCCAAGGGGTTGTCCACGTCCCCTTCCGTCCACAACTTGGACCAGCTTCATTTACCTACAGCATGGCTGAGGGAATAGAGAGCACCGAGGATCTTCCTGCACAGTACGATATGCATGAGGGACTCGTACCTCCTGCTGACGCGACCATGGTATGGTTTATGACCCTTCTTCCGTCATTTCCATCATTCTATCATTTCGTATCTCAGTTTATCATTTATCTAAAGATTTTGATATCTCTTATTTGTTCCTTCTCAACAGGTGCCCATTGCTGAGTATAGAGAGGTCGCGGGACGGATTGCCCAATTTATGGCCTATGCCAAGAGGGTGAAGACAGAGACCGCGGATCTCTTAGGCTGATTGGCTCGTCAGACAGTAGAGTCAGCGTCTTGCGGGAAGAGACCTCGGACGGACGAGTGATCACATGGCAATGGCGACGTCTCCTCCCTTTTGATGCTAAGTAGATAGGATCCCCCATTCCCTCTTTTTGTTGATGATGTACTTATTGCCTCGGTGTAGGCGGAGACAACATTTTACTTCTTTGGCTTGTACCTATGCAACACTTATTTCCTAACTCTAACACACAATACATTAGTTAATTTTAGTTTTATTTCTGACTGTTCAAATGTATTGACTCATATCCGGTTGGTCAACCGAGGGGTAATTTTATGAGATGGATTCGCGTTGGGCCATTCGTATGTGATGTATGAACTGTTACGGGTGAGTTTCTGGGGTGATTGAGACATGCTTTGACTTGTCGGGCAACTTGGGATTTGTGCAGAGTTGTTGCGGTTCTGAACTAGAAGATGCCTTGTACGAGACATCGATGTCTAGTACGAGTCAACCTCTGAATCTATGGCTGTTTCTCCTTTTTCCTCGAGGATTTGGTGTCCAAACTTGTATATAAACACCTCTAGTCCATCCTAGAATACCATGCAGCCTTGAATCAGTTCTGAGAACCTCTCTTTTGGAGTAAAATTCTTAACCTTTTGCTCCCAATGGCCCTAAGTAAGTCCGTCCCTTCATCAATAATTTTTGATGAGTTCTCCTTGGGCTTAGAGTTAGTAGAACGCTACAAGGGTGATTTAGCAACGTTCTTTCGTTCATTCAATAAACCTCGCCAAGAGAGATTCGTGGAGTTGTTAGGGTTTAAGATTCTTTTCACCTTGAAGAATCTAAAACCGGAATGGGACCTTTTAAAGGGATTTGCACGCTTCTGGGATCCATCGACTCACCTCTTCAACTTTTCACTTATTGAGATGGTCCCTACTGCAGAGGAGATGGCGTCTATCTTGGATATGCCGTTGATTGGGGTGATTGCGGTTCCTAATTGTGACAAGGTACTGGCGGAGTCCCTTAGGGACTTATTGAGTATCGGCCTTCCCGAGGCGTAGAGTTATATTCATAACCGCTATGTCGATCTCCACGCTTTGCCTAGGAGATTTAAAGGTCGGGTGACTCGTGGTCACGGTGTGGATTCCCAGTGTTGCCTCTTGGCATTGTGGTTATTTCGAAGCGTACTTTTCATGAGAAAGTGTGGCATGGCGGACACGGATCTCGTGGACATCATTCTGCAAGCTAGAGGACGGGGCTTCAACATAATTCCTCTTATCTTGGTAGAGACGATTCATGGTCTTGATGAGTTACACCGAACCGGCTCTATGACTTGGGGAAGTCCATTATTGTTGACTATTTGGCTCAGAGAATATTTCAAATTGTTGGACTCTCCGGTCGAGTATTCTCCTTATACTTTCCATAAGAGGAGACTGTTAGTGAAGGGTCTCAGCATAGAGGAGTGGGCTCATCTTTTTGCTAAAGCGGAGACCAATGATATTGCTTGGTGCCCATCCTTTTGGAAGGTGAGGAGGTTCATAGCTAATACCCTTGGGTAAGACAGGGTCATCCTTCCGGGTTTGAGGGACTCCTCCTTCTATTTTGCTCAGAGGGTAATGCAACAATTCGGTCAACCGCAGGACATTTTCGTGTTAGGGGGATGACCTCAGAACATTTCTTTCATGAACTCAGAGTTCTCTGTGAGCTTGGCTCGCGCTTGGGGGCAATTCACCACTATAGATCGTTGGACCAATCTTCGTCATGATGGAGGGAGCATCTATTTGTCCGACAAGTATTTGGATTGTTTTCTGAAAGAACTCCGTCCCAGTATCGATGGTATTGATGAGTCCGCCGCTCTCTGTTGGGGGACCAATTCGAGCCTAGCTTGAATTTAAGGAATAAGGAAGCTAAGGAGGATCCTTCTAATGTCATAGTAGATTCCATTCAAGACTTTCTGGATAGTGACTTTTACGAGAAGAGAGCAAGCGGGCTTCCCGGTAAATTTCAAGCTTTGGATAGGCCTCATGTGTTTGCGAGACTGACTCCCTCGGTGTTCAGTCGACTTGATTTTACTCCCGGTTTCGAGATACCTTTGCACAAGAGGAAGAGGAATGACAAGGCGGATCTCGGTCAAGCCCTTACTAAGTTAAGGAAGAAATAGATCCTTAGGAGTATCGAGAGATTGCCATAGATAAACCAATGTTTAGGTTTTTAGTATTTTATTTATTTTCTTTTGCAAGTTGGTAATCATGTTAGAAATTTTCTTATTGGTTTCTTGAAATGCATTCAATTAATAAGAAGACAAGATTTTAATTTTATTTATTGAATAGACCTGACCAAAAGGCTGCCTACGTTCTCCTTTTACATCAATTAAATAAGGAGCTCAGGTCATCGTAGTTCTTGTGTAAGAAAGAGAAAATTATTTCTGCTGACTGACATGTCTCGCACAAGACATGGGTGTCTCGTACGAGACTGTCCCCTATATATATATATATATATATATAATTTATGCACACCCTGACTTTTGCCTAGACCGCCCTTTCAGGTTTTCAATCTAGCGGGATTCTTTTCTCGTGCTTTCTGCTCTAATTTTTTCCTAGGGCGCCCTTGCGGGTTTTCAACCTAGCGAGCTTTCCTCTTTTATTTTCTTCTTTTAATAAGGGACGGACTTATGAATAGTACTTCTTCAGCTTGTCCATGTTGACGGGCTTCGGCTGTTGATCTCCATCTAGGTCTGCGAGTTATACCCCTCCTCCGGAGAGTACCTTCTTGACTATGTAAGGGCCTATCCATCTTGGTCCCCACTTTCCCATGGGATTGAATGGTCCAGGATGATGTTCACGTAGGACAAGGTCCCCTTCTTTGATGTTTCTGGACTTGACTTTCTTATTGAATGCTCGGGCCATTCTCCGTTGATACGCTTGGATATGCTCGGCGGCTCAAAGTCGTCGTTCATCTAGCAGGGCTAGTTGCTCATAATGGCTGTCTAACCATGTGACTTTGTTCACTTGGTTTTCTAGGAGAACTGTTGGGTATGCTTACTTCTTAACCCTCCTACTTGTTAGAATTGATTGATACCATCACCTATTAATATTTTATGGACTTTAGGACCCTATGTAAGAAGTTTTATAACTTCAATTTTTAGCTTAGTCCATTTTATAGTATAGGCTTAGAATATAGGACTTGGAGCGAAAAGGAATGAAGATCCAAGTGTCAGTGGTCACTGCACAGGACTACTCTGCGCAGGACACCACTGCGCAGGTATATCCGGCGCAGCATTCTTCCTCAGTTCAATACATTCAGATCACCTAACTTGGAAAACGCTTTGAAGATGTACGCTTTCAAAAGTGCTGAGGTGTGCAGATACGACAAAACAAGCACACTCAGCAGATCCAACGGTGGAGACGCGCTTAAGAGAAATATTTCAAATGAAGACAGCTGTCAACCTTCTAGAAGAAGCTTTTGAATTTGGTCTTCATGCTCAGTCTCCAAAGGCTCTATATCACCTGCGCACCAATCATATTGTGCCAGGTCATCAACTTTGATCAGAGCCCAAACGGCTATAAAGGACACCTGCGTACCAATCACAGTGTGACAGCTCAGCGTCCTTGCTCAGAGCTCCAACGGCTAGTTTTAAGATCTCTGCTATAAATAGCCTGCTCATCTTCATTTCCAAGTTGCTAGAGTTTGTGCTTTCATAAGTATCACTGAAGTTCTGAAGATTGCTGCTTACTATTCCCAGATTCAAGATCAACCTTCAAACCTTCATACCTTCAAACTCCTGCCCAGATCCTAAGCCTTAAATCACCAGAATTCTTCGTGCGCTTCATCTCATAGATTCATAGAGCCCAGAATTTCTGAACACACACACACCTCTTGAATCTTTGATCATTTAGATCTTACTTCTTGAGATACACCGGTTTAGTCTAGGATTTGTTCTTCATAGATTATAGATCTTTGAGATAGTTTGTGTTTCATTATTGTATCTTGTAACTTTATCATATAATAAGATCTCCATTAGAAAATCCAAGACTAACCATCTTGGTAGAGGACGTAGATCTTTCATTGATTGAACCTCTCCAAATAGCTTGTTCATTATTCTCGCTATTTACTTCCTGCTTAATCATTTCTGAATTACTGCTTTGTTTGATCTTTCAGATTGCTATACTTTGCTGCTGTGCTTGTTATTTCTTATTGCCTTAGAACATTTTATCCAATACTCTAAGCCAAAACTTAGCGCGTGCGTTTTTATCTCTGCGCAGCTTTTTCCTGCGCAGGTGCTGCTTAAACTTCCGCTGTGCATTTCACACTCTCTCTGCGCGTTATACTTAGCTTATTTGAGAACTGTGCGCATAAGCCATTGATTTGCAAAAGGGTTTGAAAAGAATTTTAAAACGCTATTCACCCCCCCCCCTCTAGCATTTTTCATACCCTTGTTGCCCCTTTGGGACCAACAAGTGGTATCAGAGCAAACACCTTCATAAAACTTGTTTTGGTTTTCAAGCTTAACAGCTTGGGTGCCGATTCAAGATGGCTTCAAAATCTTGGGCAATGGCTAACTATTCACATGTCCCAGTGCTGAATGAAGATCACTTCGAAATCTGGAAGCACTGCATGCTCACTCATTTTTCTTCTATCGACGAGATCCTCCACGACATCGTTCTTGAAGGACCCTACATTCCAATGAAGGCTAATCCTGATGCTGCTACAAATAAGGAAAATCCTACCATTAAGAAAAACAAGGAGGAATGGACTGGTGAAGAAAAGAAATGGGTTGGCTATGATGGAAGAGCAAGGAACATCATTCTTAGCACTCTAGACCTCTCCACGCATAATCAAATTGTGAGCGGTGGAACTGCAAAGGAACTATGGGACGCTATTGAAGGATATGTGAATGGAGACAAAGTAAGCAAGGAAAACAAAAGATTTGTGGTGCAAAGAAAATTCAACTGCTTCATGAGAAAAGATGGTGAAACCTTGAGACAAACATATGATCGCTTCTATGCTGTTATAAACTCTTGTAAATCTCTTGGAACTACTTTCACTAATAAAGAAGTCAATTCTCAATTCTTAGATGCGCTAGGTTCCAGATATGTGAACAAGGCAAGTCATCTGGAAGATTCTGGATTTCTAGATACTTGGCCTCTGCGCAGCTTGTACGCTAACTTAAAAGTGTATGAGCTAAAGCTTGATCGAATCGACGAAACTGAAGGCAAAGGAAAACTTGTTTCCTATGTTGCGCAAAAGGAACCTGCGCCTGCTCAAACCTTAGACAAAGTCTCTACTTCCTCTCTACTTGAAATGGATGATGATGATTTCGCTATGTTCGTTAAGCGATTCCAAAAATTCAGGAAATTCTCCAAACCTGGACCCTCGAGCAAACCACCTGCTAAATTCTCTCATGGCAGAGACTCAAAGAAAGATGAAGAGTTGGTCTGCTACAACTGCAGAAAGCCCGGTCATTTTGCTTCAAAATGTCCTACTCCAAAATTTGAGTACATGAAGAGGAATACTGCGCAGAGATCATCAAGGCAGCGCGGAATGATTGCTGAAGAAGACTGCGCAGAAAAGGAACTGAAGACTTGGATAGAGACTGACACTGAAGACAGTGATGATGGTGACTCTGAGGATGGACTGCTCTGCTTAATGGCCAATGCTGATGCCGATAGCGATTCAGACAATGATCCCGATACGGACACAAAGGCTGCGCCAAGGACAATTCAGAAGAAAGGTCCCACTATCACAGAACTGGTGGAAATGGGACATCTGACTCCAAGCAGACAGAATGGCAAGTACCTATTTGCCAGAGCAGACCTATCAAAGAAATTTGTAGCTGCGCCCCCGCGTAAAGAATCTCTTGAAATTCCTGCTGAAATTGTAAAAGAGAATGACTCTGCTGCTGAACGCGAGTCTGTGTTTAAACAAGCTGAAAAGGTAATCAAAAGATTTAATTCTGTGAAAGAAGCAGTGGACTTATCAATTGGAGAAATTTCACAACTTAAGACGGAGAAAACTCTTTTAAAATCTGAGATCACCCTCCTTAAGGAGCAGATTAAGAGCATGACTCCTCTTACTGAAAAGAACCGTTTTCTTACAGATCAAAATGCGCTATTTAAAGTAAGAAATGAAGAATTGGCTGCTCAAGTAACTGATCTCACAAAGATCACTGATGAGTGGACCAAATCTCGTGTCACTATGGATCAAATTCTAGAATCCCAAAAAGCCAGTGGAGATAAGGAAGGCTTGGGGTTCTCAACTAGTGACAACTTTAAATGCGCCGTTTGCTCTGAAAAGGAAAAGGATTTTACACCCCAACAAACTATTGAAATTCCTAAAGCAAAGCATTCTGCTTAAATGGGTAAAGGACAGGAGAAAGTCCAGAGACAAAATTTCCATTATGTCTACCCAAAGAAGCAAACTGGGAAAGCCAAGGTTAAGGCTAAAGTTGAACCTGCGCATGACAACTCATATTCTGACTATGGTTGCGCTTCAACTTCAAATGCCAAATCTGCGCAAAAGGAACATGCGCATGAAAGCCATGCGCCCCAACGCCAGATGCACATTCTTAAGAAAAGCGCACCCAAACCTCAGAAAATGATATTTGTCAAAGCAAGTTCATCTGCTCCAGTAAAGAATGCTGCGCCAAAGAAAAGTAAAGAGTTTGTAAAAACCCAATCTATAAGTGGCTTTCATCATTGTATTGTGTGTGATGGTTTAGGTCACAAGGCTGCAGAATGCCTTTTGCGATTTGCTCCTAATGCCAAGGGACGTAAAAATCCTAAGGTCAGACAGGAGTGGGTTGTCAAAAGTTGCTAACTCTAGGACCCAAGAATAAAGGGGACTTGCGTTCTTAATGTCTATCTTTCAGGTCTCCTGCTTCACTGTGCACTCTTCACAAGCTAAAGCGCATATATGGTACCTCGACAGTGGATGCTCTAGAAACATGACTGGAGATGTCACCGCTCTTGAAGATGTGCATGAAGGAAGAGGTCCCTCTGTAACTTTTGGAGATAACAACAAAGGGCACATAGTTGGATATGGAAGAATCAGAAAAGATAAAGTGTGCATTGAGAAAGTTGCGCTCGTAGAAGGTCTCAAGCACAACCTGCTCTCCATATCACAATTCTGCGATAAAGGTTTGGAATGTCACTTCACTGCAACGCACTGCTATATTAAAGATGGCATATCTGGACTAACTTTGCTCACAGGGACTCGTAAGACTAATGTTTACATTATTGATCTTACTGCTATAGATTACATCTCTAATCTCTGTTTTGTAGCAAAGAATGTAAGTGAAAGCAGCTGGCTGTGGCATAAGCGCTTGTCATTTGAACTTCAAGTATTTGGCTAAGCTAGGAAGGGAAAATCTTGTCAAAGGACTTCCCAAAGTGGCTGACCATCATGACAGGAAATGCGCAGCATGCCAGCTCGGTAAACAACCTAAGCAGTCTTTCTCCAGCACGATTACCTCCTCAACTTCCAAATGTTTACAACTGCTTCACATGGACTTGTTTGGACCGGTCTCCACTGCGAGCATTGGAGGAAACAAATATACTTTAGTTGTGGTGGATGACTACTCAAGATACACATGGGTCGAAATGATGATATCCAAAGATGACTGCTATAATATCTTGACTGCACTATTTTGAAAGCTCCAAACTCAAAAGGAAGACGACATCGTAAGCGTTAGATCAGACAATGGAACTGAATTCAAGAATAACGATGTTGCTCAATACTGCGATGACCATGGAATTGATCACAATTTCTCTGCTGCTGGAGTTCCTCAACAAAATGGCGTTGTGGAAAGAAAAAATCGCACGTTGATTGAGGCTGGAAAAACAATGATAGCAGAAGCTAAGCTTCCAAAGTATTTCTGGGAAGAAGCTGTCAACACTGCTTGCTTTACTCAGAATAGATCCCTCATCAACAAAGCCTACAACAAGAATCCATATGAGCTATGGAGAGGAAGAGCGCCCAACATTGCCTTCTTCAAGATTTTTGGCTGCAAATGCTATATCCTCTACAACGGCAAAGATCATAGAAGTAAATTCGATGCCAAAGCAGATGAAGGTATTTTTGTTGGGTATGCCAAACATTCTAAAGCTTTTCGTGTTTTTAATAGAACTACTCTAGTAATAGTTGAATCCGTACATGTTACTTTTGATGAGCATTCTCTCTTTGAGCCACATTTGGCTCCAAATGATTCTGATGATTCTGCTGAGAATGATGAGACAGGTACGCAGCCTCAAAATGCACCTGCGCAGAATGATTATCAAAATCAGAATCAAGCAAGTCCATCGCATGCGCATACACCCGATGCTGCGCCAGAAGTGGCAACTCCTTATGCGCAAACACCTCCTCCTGCGCATAATGTTTCTCCGCTTCAGCAAATCACATTCGATGACCTTGATGCTGGAACAAATGAAGTACCCATTGAAGATCTTCGTATTCCTACTACTCAACCTAACTTACCTCCCGAGGTTCGTGAAGTTAAAGATCATCCAACTTCAAACATCATTGGTGATCTCAATGTAGGGGTTCGTACTAGGAGAGCATCAAACTTTGATGATGAATATCACTCCTTTATCTCTCAAATCGAACCAAAGAAGATTGATGAAGCGCTCCAAGATTCAAGCTGGGTTACTGCTATGCAAGAAGAGCTTAACCAATTTGAGCGCTGCAAGGTTTGGACCTTAGTACCCAAACCTCATGATCAAGGCGTTATTGGTACAAAATGGGTATTCAGAAACAAGATGGATGAGAATGGAAGCATCACCAGGAACAAAGCTAGGTTGGTTGCGCAAGGCTATAGGCAAAAAGAAGGAATCGACTATGATGTAACTTTTGCACCTGTGGCAAGACTAGAAGCTATCAGAATTTTCTTAGCTTATGCCTCTCACAAGAACTTCAAGCTTTATCAAATGGATGTGAAGAGCGCATTTCTCAACGGTGAACTCTAAGAGACGGTCTTCGTAGCTCAACCTTTTGGATTTGAAGATAGCAGATTTCCAAATCACGTCTTCAAGCTTCAAAAAGCTTTGTATGGACTTAAGCAGGCTCCAAGAGCATGTGGTACGATACTCTATCAAAATTCCTGCTGGAGAAAGGCTTCAAGCGTGGTAAAATCGATACAACTCTTTTTATTGCTAAGTATAATGATCATTCTTTACTTGTTCAAATTTATGTCGATGATATTATATTTGGTTCTACTAATGAGTTACTTTGTAAGCGCTTTGAGAAGCTCATGAAAAGCAAGTTTGAGATGAGCATGATGGGAGAACTCACATTCTTCCTCGGGCTTCAAATCAAGCAATTGAATGATGGCATCTTCATAAATCAAGCCAAGTACACAAAAGACTTGATCAAGAAATTTGGACTTGAAAATGCTAAAGCATACGACACTCTAATGGCCACGGGCAATAAGCAGACAAAGACTTAAAAGGTAAGAAAGTGGATCAAACTTTATATCGAGGTATGATTGGCTCTCTCCTTTATCTTACTGCTAGTAGGCCAGATATTATGTTTAGTGTTTGTGTCTGCGCGCGCTATCAAGCGGACCCTAGAGAAGCGCACTTAACTGCTGTTAAACGCATTATTTGTTATCTTTCTGGAACTATTAACCTTGGACTTTGGTACACCAAAGATTTGAATTTCGATTTGCTAGGTTATTCAGATGCAGATTACGCAGCATGCACAATTGACAGGAAGAGCACAAGTGGAACTTGTCATTTCCTTGGAAATCGACTTGTTGCGTGGGCAAGCAAGAAGCAAGCTGCTGTGTCCATCTCCACTACAGAAGATGAATATATCTGCTGGAAGCTGCTGCCAAATCCTATGGATGAAGCAACAATTAGTGGACTATGGAATTCATGAAGCAAACTGCCCAATATTCTGCGATAATATGTCCACTATAGCTGTCTCCAACAATCCTGTCATGCATTCAAAGACAAAGCACATCGACATCAAATATCACTTTCTCAAGGATCACGTGGAAAAAAGAAACATTCATTTAGAGCACGTGGGCACAGATAATCAAATTGCTGATATTCTTACAAAGGCTCTTGACGTAAAGAGATTTGTATTCTTGAGAAGAGAAATGGGTATGCTTGAACTCAGCGAACATGTCCATATGATTTGTTAATACTAATAATCTTGTGTTTGCTTGATAAAATGTTCATCATAGGTCAAGATCCATGCTTCTGCGCATCCCCTACCCAGTACTTCATTTGCGCATGACACTAATGTTAATTTGTTTTAAGAATCTATTGCGCTATTAAAAGCTCTGCGCATGATTTTAACATGCGCACACTTCGTGGATCGCAGGTAAGTCTTCTCTTTATTAGAAATTGCACTTAGGTCCCTGACTGAAAAGTCAACGCTTAGTTCACAAGGGTACTTGTGTAATTAAATTTTTCCCTCGCCTTATTTTTTTAAATTTCTTGGGAAATTACTCTTTTGCCCCTGCGCATGTCCCATTATCATTAAATGCATACAGCCATTAATGATAGCGCTTGTTAGAATTCCTGATCAACATTTATGAGGGAGTTGATATGATTGTGACCTGCCTAGACCTACTCACACACGCGCGCGTCAGGTCTGCGCACGCGCGTTCCCTATTCGTCCATGTCGCTTTGCTATCTTGCACCTCTGCATTTTTCACCAAATTCGCCGTCTGTCACCAAACCGCCTCGCTGACGTCATGCACCTTTTCCCTTTTTGGTATAAATCCCTTTTGACTCTTCTCTTTTGCTCTCTTTCCTGCTCTCTCCTCTTTCACAAATTCATCCTTTTTCTCTCCTCTGCAACCTACTCTCCACCTCCCAATCATTTCCTTTTCTTCTCTCCTTGACTTTTCTTTCAATCTATGCAAAACTCTTCTCTCTCTTCCCTTTTCAAAAACCCTAGTTCCATTTAAAATGGCTCCCCGAAAATCAAAAGCTAAGGTAGCTGGTGAGGTCCATGAACCGGTTGAAGAGGTTCCTCCTCCAGAAACTAAGACTGTTGACGACATGGTAACAATTTCTGACCCTTGAACTCTTTTTCAGTCAATCCGCCATTGTTATGTCTCGAGTTCTTAAAACTCCCTTTTTCGATTTTTCCCTTATCTGTTAATCTTTTTTAAAATCGTCTGTTGTTTTGAGTTCGTCTCTCTCTGATCTACCTTTGTATGTACTTTATTTCACGATCAGTACTGTTTTCATATGTTTTCTGCAAAAAATTTCGTTCGAAAACCACCAAGGCAGTCGAACAGTTATTCTCGATTTCTGGGATTAATGTTTTGTTTTTGGAAATCTTGTTTTCTTAGTCATTTTTCGTCTCTGAAATGCGGTTATTTCGATATGCTTTTTTGTCCTTTTGGTCAAACTTTGATTTTTGGTGTTCTTGGTGTTCATATTTTATTATTCCGTGTTCATCAAGTTCTTATTTTTTTTTATCTCTTGATTTGGGTCGCCTAAAAATTCTGAGTGTTTGCGTTTTTACGCATAACTTTTACATTCGTTCCCTATGGAGATGCTGCGCATACGTGTATCTGCGCATGCGCTTCACTCCATACGTGATTCTTGTCTAAACTATTTCTTTTTTTGCGCAGAATTCTTTCTATTTCCTACAAGGCTGGGAACTAGATCTTGCTGCTCTACATAAAGACGCTGTCGGATGCAGGATTGTTCATCTTATGGATTCCTCCGGCATCTTACCTCTCTTTACACTGGCTCAGGACTTCTATGTCCCCTCTCTTGTAGACGAGTTCTTTGAAAACGCAGAGAGAGTCACCATGACGCACAAGCAAACTCGAGCAAAGATTGACGTTATCCGCTCAGTTGTTCGAAATTATTCAGTGCGCATTGTTCCTGCGTCACTTAAAAAGCTTTGCGGATTTAATGTTGATGATGCGCCAGAAGCCTATTCTGAAGCTAAACAAACACAAGCTTGCGCAGAAACTGGTTGGGGAACCCTCTCTTGTAAAGAAATGGAGCGTTCATGATCGCAAGGAATTTGGTGAGGTGATGTATCACCTGTCCACCATTATTGGCGACTCCGTAAACTGCAAAAATGGAAATAAGGGCAAGTTCATTTCCAAGCAGTGGGCTTATTGTGCTGCGGTTTATAATGGCGATGCTTTAGACTGGTCCTCTGTTCTTTTTGACGAGCTATGGGTTGCATCGGAGAGCTATGACAAGCGCATGGACAAGAAAGTAGCCAAGTACAGAACTCACTGTAGGCTACTATAAAAGTTTCTGATGAACGTCTCTGAGCTGCGCACCTTCGTGCAGAAGCGTCCTGATCTCAAAGTTCCGTGCACCAAGACCTATTCCATCTCTCACCTCTACTCCCTGCGCAATGAAATTGGTCGCAGTGATTAACGCAATATCTGGAACAAGGACACCAGCCCAGACAAGGAAGATTGGGTTGATAGTGATGATGATGTTGAAGCCCCTCAACCTAAGGCAAAGAACACTGCCGCGCAGCCTTCAAAGGCCTCTGCGCCTGCTGAACCTGAAACTGCTGCTGCGCAGGCAAAGCGCAAGGGCAAAGGTATTGCAGATCCTGCGCCAGAGAAAGTGAAGGAAATCCAAAATGTCAGATCAACTGCTGGCATTAAAATTGGATCTGATTTACCTCCCCCTGCTCCCAAGCCTTCAAAGAAGCGCAAAGATCCTCCTGCGCCTGCTCCCTCTCCTGCAAAAACCAAGAAGAAGCCTGCATTTACCAGACTTCCTCCTGCAGCTGTTATGGTTGAAGAAGACAGCGAGTCTTGAATGGATGAGACTGCTGCTGATGCTGCGGATGATACCGCGCAGGGGGAGCAAGATCCAAAGGCTGCTGAAGCACCTCCTGATCAAGGTACAGGAGATAGTGATGATTGGATGGATGAAGCTTTTCCCGTCTCCGGTACGCCTGCCAAGGCCGCTGCTGCTGCACCAGCTAAGGATGATCCTCTTCGAACTCCGCGCAAGAAGCAAGTTGTGCGCAGCACTGCGAAGGGACAGCCAAAAGCTGCGGCTCCTCCTTGTCCTGAACCATCATCAAGTGCCTTTCAACGTCTCAATATTCCGGTTGGAAATACTCAACCTGGCACCTCTGTTCTTCATGATGGATTGGACTTAGAAGATGAGGATGCGGATGAAGTTACCAAGTCTGCGCCGGACGATGATGCTGCGCAGCAAGCTCCTGTTAATCCTCCTGAAGGTGAAAAGGAAGGGGATGTGCGCACAACTGATACAGATAGCAGCAGCACGCACTCATCTACGCATAGGTCCCCTGCTGCTGATCCTATTCATCTCTCTCCCAAACAACCTTCTCTAACGCACTCTCCTCCCAAAGTTTCTCCTCCTCCAGCTCAAGCTATTCCTTCCGTCCCTACAGTATCTACTTCCTCTCTATCTTCCTCTGCTGATCTGCGCCAAATTCTCCAGGCTCTCAATACTATTCAAGTCAACCAGGTTGCTGCGCAGTCCCAAATGACTCAGCTCATTACTGCGCAAACAGCTATCCAAGAGCAACTTGATGCGCAGCGTTTAGAGATTGCTGCCATTAAGGGGGAGAATGTTTCAAAGGCAAGTACCTCCGCAGGACCCTCTGCGCAGCGCTTTCCTGATGCTTTAGACCAAATGGTCCTGGACTCATTGAAGTCAATAGCTGGGATGCTTGAAAACGTCTGCACCTATACCGCTATCAATGATGGGTTTATAGGACTGCTTAAGTGTCTGCGCAAGAGCTTGGCCGATGGGTTGCATGAAGGGTTTGCAGGGATGGAAGCAATGATGTTGGAGAGATTGGAACAAGGTGGTCCCGCGCATGCCAATTTGCTTAATATGGAAAGTGTCAGGGAGTGCATAACTCAAGCAATGACTGATTTCGCTGATGGGTTCAACGCTAGGATGGACCAAGCCATGTTCGATATTCAAGCCAGCGTGAACACTCAGCGCCTCCACACTGACCAAAGACTCGAAGCAACGCAGGCCACCGTCATCAACACTATTGAAGCTGCTGAGCAGTCATATTTCAACCAGATGACGGGACATCAAGTGCAGTACAGAGCCAACTTCCTAGAGCTGCGAGAAGACAATAGAGATATGCGCAGAGGAATGGCTACCAATGTCGGTGAGGTTGTGGCGTTCAGAGAAAGATTTCAAGAACTGAAGATTGAACTTATGAATAAGTTCAACAGTCTGCAGAATGAGCTGCGCGAAGCCTTGCACCGGATCAACATAGACTAGGCTCTATGTAATTTTTTTATTTTTACGCAAAGTATTTCTCTTTGTGCGCATTTTTTTTTCTTATTCAAACTTGTAATCTGCAACTCTTTACTCTTCAAGTTTTAATGAGAAAAATCGCATCATGTGTTTCCAAAACCTTGTTCAATTCAAACTCTTTGTTTGTGGAACAATGATTGCAGTATTTCAACCCATGCGCATAATCTTAACTGCTCATATTCTCAACGCATAATGTTTAAACATTCAGTTTAAACGCATACTTAAAACTAAAACTTTTTATTTGTATGCGCTGAATGATATTGTATGCGCTGAATGATATTTCTGTCTATCCCTTTTCGTAAGCTAATCTTTTGGATAGACTAGAAATCTATGACATTGGCTAGTGTGTGCATTGACTTGAGGCATGATTTACCATTCACATCTTTATGGACATGCTATTATCAAGTACAATGAATTACCTTTGTTATAGTAGGTAATGGCATCAATCATTTAGGGGGAGATTGTTGGGTATGCTTACTTCTTAACCCTCTTACTTGTTAGAATTGATTGATACCATCACCTATTAATATTTTATGGACTTTAGGACCCTATGTAAGAAGTTTTATAACTTCAATTTTTAGCTTAGTCCATTGTATAATATAGGCTTAGGGGGCGTTTGGTTCGGCAGAAAAAAAAAATGAAGGAATGGAATGGTCAATGGAATGGGAATCCTGAAGGAATTGGAAAGGAAAATAATTGGTCAAACATTGTGTTTGGTTGACACGGAATGGAATTGAATTTCCATTCAATTCCTAGGTAATTCATGTTTGGTTTCAAGACAAAACTGTTGGAATGGAATATTAATATTAATAATAAGAAATAATAATAATAATAATAATAATAATAATAAATAATAATAATAATAATATTAATAATAATAAATAATAATAATAAATAATAATAATAATATTAATAATAAGAAATAATAATAATAAATAATAAGAAATAATAATAATTATAATAATAATAATAAATAATAAATAATAATAATTATTATTATTATAGTAATAATGATAATAAAAAATAATAATAAAAATAATAATAATAATTTTATTTATTATTATTATTACTATTATTATTATTTATTATAATGATAAATTATTATTTATTATTATCACTATTACTATTACTATTATAATAATAATAAAGAATAATAATAAAAATAATAATAATAAAAAATTATTATTATTAATTATTATTATTATTTATTATTATTATTATTATTTGTTATTGTTATTATTTATCATTATTATTTATTATTATTATTTATTATTAAAATTATTATTATTATTATTTCATATTATTATTATTATTTATTTGTATTACTATTATTATTTATTATTATTATTATTATTATTTATTATTATTTATTATTATTATTATTATTTATTATTATTTATTTATTATTATTATTATTTATTATTATTATTTATTATTATTATTTGTTATTATTTATTATTATTATTATTTATTATTATTTATTATTATTTATTATTATTTATTATTATTTATTATTTATTATTTATTATTATTATTATTATTATTATTATTATTATTATTATTATTATTATTATTATTATTATTATTATTATTATTATTATTATTATTATTATTATTATTATTATTATTATTATTCAATTCCATCAATGGAATGAATTTGATGGAATTGGACTTTCCTTCCATTTTATGATGGAATGGTGAATTCCTTCATTTGAAGGAATTGATCATTCCAATGGAATGGAAATTTTGAAAAAAAATGAATCAAACATGGCAATGGAATTGGTCAAAGGGAATTGGGCATTCCATTCCCCCACATTACCACCAACCAAACGCCACCTTAGAATATAGGACTTGGAGCGAAAAGGAATGAAGATCCAAGTGTCAGTGGTCACTGCGCAGGACTACTCTGCGCATGACACCACTACGCAGGTATATCCGGCGCAGCATTCTTCCTCAGTTCAATACATTCAGATCACCTAACTTGGAAAACGTTTTGAAGATGTACGCTTTCAAAAGTGCTGAGGTGTGCAGATACGACAAAACAAGCACACTCAGCAGATCCAACGGTGGAGACGCGCTTAAGAGAAATATTTCAAATGAAGACAGCTGTCAACCTTCTAGAAGAAGCTTTTGAATTTGGTCTTCATGCTCAGTCTCCAACGGCTCTATATCACCTATACACCAATCATATTGTGCCAGGTCATCAACTTTGATCAGAGCCCAAACGGCTATAAAGGACACCTGCGCACCAATCACAGTGTGACAGCTCAGCGTCCTTGCTCAGAGCTCCAACGGCTAGTTTTAAGCTCTCTGCTATAAATAGCCTGCTCATCTTCATTTCCAAGTTGCTAGAGTTTGTGCTTTCATAAGTATCACTGAAGTTCTGAAGATTGCTGCTTACTATTCTCAGATTCAAGATCAACCTTCAAACCTTCATACCTTCAAACTCCTGCCCAGATCCTAAGCCTTAAATCACCAGAATTCTTCGTGCTCTTCATCTCATAGATTCATAGAGCCCAGAATTTCTGAACACACACACACCTCTTGAAGCTTTGATCATTTAGATCTTACTTCTTGAGATACACCGGTTTAGTCTAGGATTTGTTCTTCATAGATTATAGATCTTTGAGATAGTTTGTGTTTCATTATTGTATCTTGTAACTTTCTCATATAATAAGATCTCCATTAGAAAATCCAAGACTAACCATCTTGGTAGAGGACGTAGATCTTTCATTGATCGAACCTCTCTAAATAGCTTGTTCATTATTCTCGCTATTTACTTCTTGCTTAATCATTTCAGAATTACTGCTTTGTTTGATCTTTCAGATTGCTATAATTTGCTGCTGTGCTTGTTATTGCTTATTGCCTTAGAACATTTTATCCAACACTTTAAGCCAAAACTTAGCGCGTACGTTTTTATCTCTGCGCAGATTTTTCCTGCGTAGGTGCTGCTTAAACTTCCGCTGTGCATTTCACACTCTCTCTGCGCGCTATACTTAGCTTATTTGAGAACTGTGCGCATAAGCCATTGATTTGCAAAAGGGTTTGAAAATAATTTTAAAACACTATTCACCCCCCCCCCCTCTAGCATTTTTCATACCCTTGTTGCCTCTTTGGGACCAACAAGAACCCTTAGTTATGGTCCTTCTAACTCGATTGGTAGCACTGCTTCCATCCCATAGGCTAGGGTGTATGGAGTTTCACCGGTGGCAGTACAGATTGAAGTATGGTAGCCCCAGAGTGCAAAAGGTAGCTTGTCAGGCCAGTATCTGCCAGTCTTAGCCATTTTACTAATGATGGTCTCAATGGTCTTGTTAGCAGCTTCGACTGCTCTATTGGTTTGTGGTCGGTACGGTGACGACTGATGTCTCTCTATCTTGTATTCTGCAAGTAGTTGGTCGCATTCTTTCTGAAAGTGTGAGCCATTGTCAGATATCATCTCATGAGGTACCCCATATCGGCATATGATGTTGGTCTTAATGAACTCAGCCACCTTTCTGGCATTCAAGACTTTGTAGGATTGAGCCTCAATCCACTTAGTGAAGTAATCAACGGCGACTAACACGAATGAGTGCCCATTATGACCTGTCAGTGAGACTTTGCCAATGACTTCTATTCCCCATGTAGAAAATGGCCAAGGGGATGTCATGGGGTATAACACGGACGGTGGTGCGTGTTGCAGGTTGGCATGTATCTGGCACTTGTGGCATTTCTTAACCATGTCGGTGCAGTCGGCTTCCATATTAGCCCAATAGTACCCTAGTCGGATGACTTTCTTTGCTAGCATATTGCCATTCATGTGGGTTCCACAGACTCCTTGATGGACTTGGTCCATGATTTCTATGGCTTCGTGTTCGTCGGCACAAAGTAGACACTGCTCGTGGTGTTTCTTGTAGAGGCGATCACCTATAATAATGAATTGGGCGAAAAACTGTTTGAGAGCTATCTTCGATTTAAGTGATGCGTCTGATGGAAATGTTCCGTCTAGGAGGAAACGCCATACATCATAATACCAAGGTTTATCGTCCAACGTATTTATGGAAACAGGGCCACACTCTTCTTTGCAGTCGTGCAGGTCTATGATTGAGTAATAAGCAGGGGTCGTCCGCCTCGCGACTTTGAAGGTTTTAACCTCAGTCCATTCGGGGATCTCCACAAGTGATGCTAGCATGGCTAGCGAGTCTGCCAAGCGGTTCTTATCTCTAAGAAGATAGTAGAAAGTGACATCTTTGAACTGTTTGACCAAGTCTTGGATATGGTCGTTATATTTCTGGAGTGTAGGATCTTGTACCTTCCATTTCTTGAGTGACTGATAGATTATAAGTTGTGAATCTCCATACACCTCTAGTTCGGTCACATTTCTTTCTAAGGCTGCTTCAAGCCCCGCTATGCAAGCTTCATACTCGGCTATATTGTTAGTGGCCTCAAAGTCAAGGCGGATTGCAAGTGGAGTGTAGAAATCTGAGGGATCTACTAGTAACATGCCAATGCCATATCCCCGTTTATTGGCTGCGCCATCAAAAAATAATTGCCACTTTCTGCTATTGTCATGATGTCCTCATCAGGGAATCGCGGGTCTTCCCCCTTCGCTTCATCGCATGGAAATTCGGCTAAACGATCTGCAAAGACTCTTCCTCTTACGGATTTCTGTGTGATGTAAGTGATATCGTACCCCGCGAGCATAAAGTACCACTTGGCTATTCTAGAGGAGACATGCGACTTCTCGAAGATGTACTTTATTGGGTCCATTCGGGCTATCAGTTGTACAGGAAACGCTTCCATGTACGGCTTTAGTCTCTCAGCTACCCATACCAGTGCAGCACACGACTTTTCTAATGCGGAGTAATTCAGTTCAGCCCCTTGGAAGCGACGGCTGACAAAGTACACAGCGTTTTCTTTCTTCGAATCGGGTTGCTCTTGTGCTAGCATAGCCCCTAATGCAGTGCCATTGACCGTGAGGTACAAGGTCAACGGTTTCTCCTTATGTGGTGGAGCCAACACTGGTGGATTCACTAAGTACTTTTTAACCTTTTCAAAGGCTTCTTGGCACTCTTCAGTCCATTCTAGGGATGCATTCTTCTTGAGGAGCTTAAAAATGGGCTCGCACATCGTCGTGAGTTGATTAATGAAACGACTAATGTACTGAAGGCGACCCATAAATCCCTTGACTTCTTTTTGCGTCTTAGGTGGAGGCATGTCAATGATGGATTTGATCTTAGCGGGATCTGCTTCTATACCACGCTCGGTGACCATGTACCCAAGAACCTTTCCTTTTACTACCCCGAATGTGCACTTGGCCGGAATAAGTCTCATCTTGTGGTGTATCAACCTCTCAAAGAACTTTCTGAGGTCGACGAAGTGCTGCCCATCGGAGCCTTTGGAGTGTATGATCATATCATCAACGTACACCTCCATTTATTTATGTATCATGTCATAGAACAACGCAGTTACAGCTCTCTGATAAGTGGCTCCGGCATTTTTGAGTCCGAATGGCATGACTGTATAGCAGAACGTCCCCCAAGGTGTGGTGAACGCTGTTTTGTGTTGGTCCTCCTCGGCCATGAGGATCTGGTTGTAACTGGAAAATCCATCTACGAATGAGCGGACTTCGTATTTCGCGGTATTGTCAACGAGCATGTCTATGTTGGGAAGAGGAAAATCGTCTTTCAGAGATGCTCTGTTGAGATCACGAAAATCAACGTAGACACGGACTTTTCTATTTGCCTTGGAAACCTGCACAGTATTAGCTAACCAGGTTGGATACTCTATCACTTTGATGAACCCAACACTCAGGAGTTTCTCTATCTCTTGTTTAACTTGTACTGACCACTCTGGCTTAATTCTGCGTAGTTTCTGCTTGACTGGCTTTGAATCGGGAAGCAGCGGTATCTTGTGCTCAACAATTGAATTGGCTAGCCCCGGCATATCTTTGTAGGACCAAGCGAACACATCTACGAATTCTCGGAGAAGCGCTATGAGGGCTTGTCGGTTTTCCCCCTTGAAGAAACTGCCAATCTAGGTCTCTTTCGGATCATCGTCCGTCCCCTGTTTGCATTTCTTCGGCATCAATAGGGCCATTTCCGCCACGAAGACCTACTTGCTTATTGATTTCTTTTAATATATGTTCATTTTCTTGATCTATCTCGTCATATGACTCATTATTATCTAATTCGTTAGAGTTATTAGTTAATTCATCATTTAGGACGCTAGCAATCTCAGGATACTCAGAAAGATCTATTTTTTCATTAAGAAAGTAGGGGAATACACATTCCGTGATGGCATCCAAGTCCTCTTGGGTGAGCTCATCGGTAGCAGTATCTGACTCTAAAGTAAGAGTTACAAATTTTCTTTCTCTATGGGGATGGGGAGTTGATGAACAAATTATAACCCTTGCAAGTGCACAAGATCACCGTAGTAGTATATGCAATAGCAGGGTGTCGAATCCACAGAGACTTGTAGAAGATAGTAATTTAAACAGTAGTATAATAAAATAACATAAAATAAAATAAAAGTTTGGTTTTTTAGTGATTTTAATCTAATTAACTAGAAAGCAAATAAACTAATTAAACAAAGATAGATAAATGGATATGAATATGGAGGAAAAATCTATGGAAATGATTCACAAGTATCTCCTACTTATGCTTATTTGATTAAAGATGTCAATTATTATGGTGTCACAAATCATAAAAGAATCAATCTCCAAACAAGGGTTCGTTCACTAAAGTAAGAATTGGGACGGTCCGGTCGCCGGATTGCAATCCTATTATTTCTTTTATATTATACTTTCCGCTAGGTCTATACAATATGCAAGAAATTCATGAAGATCTCAAGAACATATGAACCTAGATCCTTTTGACTTTCGCTAGGTCCTCAATTGAATCTAATCATTAAAATAGTGGTCAGCGTATAATCACCCACGCTAGTGCAGTAATATATACCCAATAATTCTAAAGCCAATTTATATCTTAAAATATAATTGAAACTAAAGAATTAATAATGATGAATATTTTAATGAACAAGAATTAAGATTGAATGGAAGAATTAAAACTTTCGTCAAACCACAAATAATTGAACTAAGAATTAAATTAAAGCATAAGTATTTGATACAAGTTACCTCCAATCCATAGATTGTGAAATTAGTTCTTCATAGACAAAGAACCAATCTCTAGAATAATATGGAGGAAAGGTAGAATTATGGATTATGGATGTCTCTAAACAATAAATCTAAGCTAGTATTTATAGGAAAAACTAACCTAAAACTAAAAGGAAATACAAAATAAAAAGGAATAATAAAAGAATTAGGAAACTAGAATAAAATCCTAACTAAACAAGTAAACTATTTCTTTTTCTCCAAGGCTTGGACTGATTTTTAGGGCTCTTCAAGGATGGACTCCGAATTTCCCCAATGGTCCCTGAGATATTACGAATTTCCAAAATGGTCCTCTAACTTTCAGAATTTACAGAACAGTCCCTGAACTTCCAGTTATTTGCAGATTTTCCCTCTAATTTTCATCTTCTGCACAATAGTCCCTGGAATATTCAGCTTCAGCCTAACAGTCCTCAGCTTTCAGAAATTTCCACTTAAGTCTGAAATTATAACTTTTGCCATATCTCCTCTTAATTATGTACTATTCACCTGTTTTACCTGCTTTCTAAATAAACACTAAAACCCACATTAAATAACCAAAACTCAAGGATTTCACTAAGAATAAGTCTAGAAAAATACCCAATAAATGAGTATAAAACTCATCCATCAAATACCCCCAAACTTAAACTTTGCTAGTCCTCGAGCAAACAACAAAATCAAACTAAAACATAAATAAAAACTATCTACTCTAACTAAACACTATCCAATAATTATCTACGACCCCACATTCTTGTATTCACCACAATTACATGCATCAGTCTTACCACGTGCCTCAAGATATGAATAGATCTACCTATGCAAGTGTTAATATGTATTACATTAATTTTGCTAATTTGCATATGCATTATAATTAAGCGGTGAATCTCTGTGTGTGTGTGAGTACCAATTCTCCCTTTTGTTTTCAAACATGATCTATTTTTATAAAGCCAAGTACACCATCATCCTATATTTTATTGACTTTGTCTATCATATAAAACATTCTTAATAAGTAAAATATGAATACCATTTAGCACTCGACACTTATCAAACAAACGCACCCCCAAACTTAATTATTGACATTTCACGCACATATTTCAACTTAAGTGCTTTTAGCACACAATTAGGATGAACTCTTGGGGAGGGAGTTGGCCTTCACTTCGGATTCGAGCTTGGAACGGACAATCGCGGTGGAAAAGCTCTCCCTCCATAACGCTACTGCATACCCAGAAAATCTGGTTAAGCTAGAATAGCCCCTATCCGGCTAACCTACGCATCTGGAGGTAACACCAAAGCAACACTGCAATTTATAATTACTTTATTATTATTATTATTGTTGTTGTTATTTTGCCATTGCTCCCACTTTTTCCAAGCCGTCTTTTTCATTCATTAATTATATATAACAACTCGGGGTGCCAACACATATACATACTTCAAGTGTCTAAATAGTACCCATATTTTAGGTTTTAAGAGGCTTTATTTTCACACAAACTCATTAACCTAAGGGATGAAAGTATACTATAGACTCGATAAAGTAAATCAACATTATCAACTAAGGGAGTCTCAGTTATAGTGCGCTTATTTCTAGAGATTCACAACCGAACTATAATACTTAAGAAAATAACCAAAATTAATCCAATGTATATTAAAACAAGAATAGTTAAATCATCGCACATCATAATCCAGCGGTCTTAAGAGACACATCAACTATGGGGGAAAACACAATGTTTTCAAAACTTTGACCGCACCGAAGCTGCCTACGTTCCCTCTAAAGTGAGCGAACCCACAATAAAGGGCTCAGGTCACCGTAGCTCGAACCAAACCAGAAATAGGAACATATTTAAAAAAAAATAAAACCTTTTTTTTTTTTTTTTTAATTAAACTAAGAAACTAAGAAAAACAAGTAAACATGGTGGCACATGACAACTTCTCCACCCCCACACTTAAAATGAACAATGTCCTCATTGTGAAACACAAAACCAGAGTATGGACACTATTACGATTACGCATCACTCATCTCATAAGCACCAAACCATTACCATTAGCCCAAACATTACATTTATTCTATAGACCAAAGTACTCAAATCCCAATTCAAGCAGTTATTTCAATAGTGGAACCAGCATGATTTAAAATTTTAAAATTCAGAGAATAGATCATTTACCTCAATTTTTCTTCAAGTTAATTTTTGCCTCAAGTGTGAAAAATTCCAAGCCCCTGAAGATTAACATTTATTTTTCTTCACAGCATTTCGACTTCCACTATCTTTTATTTTTCATTTTCAATACTAGTTTGGGGCCAAATTTGCTGCAATTTGAGACTGTAACCGGACTGACTGAGGTACTGCAGATGGCCAGAGATGTTGACTTGGGGGCCGGAACAGTAATTGTTGACTACAGAGAGTGATGAAGAGGGGAGACATCTCATTTGGGGCGGATTTGGTGTTGGCCGGCGACGAGAGAGAAGGACGGCACTAAGGTGGAGAAGGGAGGGAGATAGGCCCCACTCCTTTGCGATGGGTCCGTTGAAGGGAAGAGGCTGCCGGACTAGAGTGTGGTCGACGGCTTTGATGTCCAGAGAAGGGAGTGTCGGCGTCGCGGCTGCCAGATCTGGAGTATGGGCGATGGATTTGGTGAGTCAGAATTGTAGCGGTGACTTGCGCTGGAGAATCGAAGAGGGGCCGCCGGTGGTGGTACGGGTCTGTTAGCCGGAGGGGAAGAGATGAGAGATAGAGCGGCGATTAGGGAGTTTGATTTGTGAATTTGGGGACGAGACCCCTATCCGTTCCCTTCCTTTTCTGATCCCTTTTTTTTTTCCAGCGCTTTTATGCGTGCGCTTAAGGTGACCACATACAACCCCTGTAGCTCTCTGTTGTTTTGCGCGATCGCCCACGTGCCCGCTTCCCTGTCTGCAAATATTTCAAATCAGCCCGTCTTCATCTTTTTCTTTACAATTCAGTCCCATCCGTCGTTAAGTTGACCTGCTCTAGTCAGAAATCTAACAGAAATACTAAGAAAACTCATTAAATGTTAGAAAAACTATAAAAACTAAAAAAAAAAATCATTTTGGAGGGTGACAACTATTTACACTCCTCTATAAACCCACAAACTCAAGGAGGTTCTTTCGAACTACTCAAAACAAAAACAAAAAAACCAAATAAAAAAAACGTAGAACAATTAAATGCCCCCAAACTTAATTTTTGGTTTACGCCCTTTAGCCCATTTTACCTTTTCTCGAGTACAAAAATTCACATCATACCCCATATATAATTTTCGTTTTATTAATTCACTAAGAACCGAATGGGGATTTTGACGTTTTCTTTTATGGGGCTTTTTAACTCGCGGGCCTCTACCACTTTTTCCACCCTCACAAGACGAAGAGATCACATAAAGATTAATAGTCGGTTGTTCATTGAAATTCCTAAGAGGGTGAAGAGGGGTTTCACAACTACAATGTTCATCGGGCTTGTCAGATATAACAATAAAATTGTGAACCTCTTCAATATTTCCCTCCTCACCTCCATATAGGGCAAATTCAATTTCATCAATGACTTGCTCATGCCATGATTTCTCCACATAATTTCTAATTGGATGAAGGTCTACATTCTCATTCTTAACATCCTCACTTGCCCTCTTATCATCAACCTCTAGTGCAACCAAAAATTCCTCGATGACTTGATCATGCCACGAGTTCTCTAAATTATTAACCACCTCAAACATTTTTAAACTAATAATAATAAATAAATAAATAAAATAAAATAAAATTATAAACAAATATTTACACTACTAATTAAACTACTAACTATCTAAACAAGTCCCCGGCAGCGGCGCCAAAAACTTGATGAACAAATTATAACCCTTGCAAGTGCACAAGATCACCGTAGTAGTATATGCAATAGCAGGGTGTCGAATCCACAAAGACTTGTAGAAGATAGTAATTTAAACAGTAGTATAATAAAATAACATAAAATAAAATAAAAGTTTGGTTTTTTAGTGATTTTAATCTAATTAACTAGAAAGCAAATAAACTAATTAAACAAAGATAGATAAATGGATATGAATATAGATGAAAAATCTATGGAAATGATTCACAAGTATCTCCTACTTATGCTTATTTGATTAAAGAGGTCAATTATTATGGTGTCACAAATCATAAAAGAATCAATCTCCAAACAAGGGTTCGTTCACTAAAGTAAGAATTGTGACGGTCCGGTCGCCGGATTGCAATCCTATTATTTCTTTTATATTATACTTTCCTCTAGGTCTATACAATATGCAAGAAATTCATGAAGATCTCAAGAACATATGAACCTAGATCATTTCGACTTCCGCTAGGTCCTCAATTGAATCTAATCATTAAAATAGTGGTCAGCGTATAATCACCCACGCTAGTGCAGTAATATATACCCAATAATTCTAAAGCCAATTTATATCTTAAAATATAATTGAAACTAAAGAATTAATAATGATGAATATTTTAATGAACAAGAATTAAGATTGAATGGAAGAATTAAAACTTGCGTCAAACCACAAATAATTGAACTAAGAATTAAATTAAAGCATAAGTATTTGATACAAGTTACCTCCAATCCATAGATGGTGAAATTAGTTCTTCATAGACAAAGAACCAATCTCTAGAATAATATGGAGGAAAGGCAGAATTATGGATTATGGATGTCTCTAAACAATAAATCTAAGCTAGTATTTATAGGAAAAACTAACCTAAAACTAAAAGGAAATACAAAATAAAAAGGAATAATAAAAGAATTAGGAAACTAGAATAAAATCCCAACTAAACAAGTCAACTATTTCTTTTTCTCCAAGGCTTGGACTGATTTTTAGGGATCTTCAAGGATGGACTCCGAATTTCCCCAATGGTCCCTGAGATATTACGAATTTCTAAAATGGTCCTCCAACTTTCAAAATTTACAGAACAGTTCCTGAACTTCCAGTTATTTGCAGATTTTTCCCTCTAATTTTCATCTTCTGCACAATAGTCCTTGGAATATTCAGCTTCAGCCTAACAGTCCTCAGCTTTCTGAAATTTCCACTTAAGTCCCTGTAATTGTAACTTTTGCCATATCTCCTCTGAATTATGTACTATTCACCTGTTTTACCTGCTTTCTAAATAAACACTAAAACCTACATTAAATAACCAAAACTCAAGGATTTCACTAAGAATAAGTCTAGAAAAATACCCAATAAATGAGTATAAAACTCATCCATCAGGAGTACATCTTAATTCTTTGATCATGAAGTCTTCACTTGCTATGGGTCCCCCAGTTGTGTACCAATTTTGGATAGGCTTGTCACTCTTCTCGATGAGCTTGGTGTGGTCTTGGTTCGGAGTGTCCCCCTTGTCTATTGCATTGATATGAGTGTCCTCTAGCTTGCAAAGGTCGAGAAATTGGCACAGTAGGTCTTCTCCCAACACAAAGTCCCACTCACAGAATGCTTCGGCCTTGGTACCCCCTAATTCTCGAGGTAGCCACGAGAATTGCATCGGTTCTGTTTCAAGCGAGTATGGATCACAGTCACTGAAGATTTCAAAGCCCGGTTGGCGCCTCCCCCTATGGTCAATCCATGGTTCAGGGAACATGAAGTATGGCAAGTTTTTCCCCTCGCGTACAAAGTACCCGTTTAGAGTCCTTCGATAGGGCGGTACTAGTGGAACAATGTATGAAGTCCAATCCCTTTCATCTTTAGGGATGCCCTTGAGTGGTGACACATACCCTAGACCATATTCTGGAGGGTATAGAACGACAGGTGGTGGTTCTTTTATCCCTTGTAAATGCTTGCCAAGTCCAAGACCGGGGAAGTATCCTTCTTTTAGCATCATGTTAAGTACTGGGCGTGTTCCGGAGAACGGAATTGTCTTAGAATAGTTATTTTCATTGTGCACCTCTACCATCTTTACACCATTTTGCTTTTGGAAAAGTGCCGAAAAGTGAGAAATTTAAAAGAAACTAACTATTACTAAAATTGAAATTGATAGGAGGGCATGCTCTCACCCACAATGATTCTTGGGTGAGTAGGATCCCTTAAATAGTGAAAAACAACTAGTTTAAAAAAGAAAAGTAAGGAACGTCTAATCTATGAAAATGAAGTAAAAACTAGTCTACTAAACTACTAACTAATGTAGTGGAAAAGGAGCTTGAGGTTTGGGCCCCTCATTTTTTTAACACGAAGCCAATTCCATTGCCTATTATCTGGAGAATGCCTTGGTCGATAAGGTCTTGGATCTTATCCCTCAAGTTGTTGTATTTATAGGAAAAACTAGAATAATATGGAGGAAAGGCAGAATTATGGATTATGGATGTCTCTAAACAATAAATCTAAGCTAGTATTTATAGGAAAAACTAACCTAAAACTAAAAGGAAATACAAAATAAAAAGGAATAATAAAAGAATTAGGAAACTAGAATAAAATCCCAACTAAACAAGTCAACTATTTCTTTTTCTCCAAGGCTTGGACTGATTTTTAGGGATCTTCAAGGATGGACTCCGAATTTCCCCAATGGTCCCTGAGATATTACGAATTTCTAAAATGGTCCTCCAACTTTCAAAATTTACAGAACAGTTCCTGAACTTCCAGTTATTTGCAGATTTTTCCCTCTAATTTTCATCTTCTGCACAATAGTCCTTGGAATATTCAGCTTCAGCCTAACAGTCCTCAGCTTTCTGAAATTTCCACTTAAGTCCCTGTAATTGTAACTTTTGCCATATCTCCTCTGAATTATGTACTATTCACCTGTTTTACCTGCTTTCTAAATAAACACTAAAACCTACATTAAATAACCAAAACTCAAGGATTTCACTAAGAATAAGTCTAGAAAAATACCCAATAAATGAGTATAAAACTCATCCATCAGGAGTACATCTTAATTCTTTGATCATGAAGTCTTCACTTGCTATGGGTCCCCCAGTTGTGTACCAATTTTGGATAGGCTTGTCACTCTTCTCGATGAGCTTGGTGTGGTCTTGGTTCGGAGTGTCCCCCTTGTCTATTGCATTGATATGAGTGTCCTCTAGCTTGCAAAGGTCGAGAAATTGGCACAGTAGGTCTTCTCCCAACACAAAGTCCCACTCACAGAATGCTTCGGCCTTGGTACCCCCTAATTCTCGAGGTAGCCACGAGAATTGCATCGGTTCTGTTTCAAGCGAGTATGGATCACAGTCACTGAAGATTTCAAAGCCCGGTTGGCGCCTCCCCCTATGGTCAATCCATGGTTCAGGGAACATGAAGTATGGCAAGTTTTTCCCCTCGCGTACAAAGTACCCGTTTAGAGTCCTTCGATAGGGCGGTACTAGTGGAACAATGTATGAAGTCCAATCCCTTTCATCTTTAGGGATGCCCTTGAGTGGTGACACATACCCTAGACCATATTCTGGAGGGTATAGAACGACAGGTGGTGGTTCTTTTATCCCTTGTAAATGCTTGCCAAGTCCAAGACCGGGGAAGTATCCTTCTTTTAGCATCATGTTAAGTACTGGGCGTGTTCCGGAGAACGGAATTGTCTTAGAATAGTTATTTTCATTGTGCACCTCTACCATCTTTACACCATTTTGCTTTTGGAAAAGTGCCGAAAAGTGAGAAATTTAAAAGAAACTAACTATTACTAAAATTGAAATTGATAGGAGGGCATGCTCTCACCCACAATGATTCTTGGGTGAGTAGGATCCCTTAAATAGTGAAAAACAACTAGTTTAAAAAAGAAAAGTAAGGAACGTCTAATCTATGAAAATGAAGTAAAAACTAGTCTACTAAACTACTAACTAATGTAGTGGAAAAGGAGCTTGAGGTTTGGGCCCCTCATTTTTTTAACACGAAGCCAATTCCATTGCCTATTATCTGGAGAATGCCTTGGTCGATAAGGTCTTGGATCTTATCCCTCAAGTTGTTGTATTTGTCGGTGTGGTGACCGCGGCACTGATGGTAGTAGCAATACAGGTGAAAACCGGACCGGACCGGACCCCTCATACTTGGGTTTGTACCCCCTCATAGTAGGGATGGCCAAACCGGACCGGAACCGGACCGGAAAAGCCCGGAACCGGAGCAAACCGGGGAGTAAACCGGAACCGTGGTAAGCGCGGGCCGGTTCAGGGTCACATATATGGCGAACTGGAACCGGATCGGCATTTCCATTAAAAAAAAAAATCCCTTATTTTTCAATAAATTTTAACATGTTTATTCATTAGTGTATTATAAAATAAAAATCTCTTGTCTTTTAATAAATTTTAACATGTTTATTCATTATTGTATGATAAAAAAAAATAAAAAAAGGTAGCGTGGACTGAACCGGACCGGAACCGGATTGTGATGACCGGAACCGGAACCGGTGTAAGCGCGGGCCGGTTCAGGGTCACATATATGCCGAACCGGGCCCGGAACCGGTTTTGGTCATCCCTACCTCATAGGTGCTAGCTTGCCTTCCCTCTCAAGCTCACGGAATACCCTACCAAGTCGGATTTGGATCAAATCGGTGCAGACCCTTTGTGGCTTGGGTTAGAGGCTTTGCATGATGCTCTCATAATGGTCCCTCATGACATTGAGGTGATGATTATGATCCTCCTCTATTTGGTTCTTTAGGTCTTGATAAAGCAGGCTGATGCAGTTACCTACCTCATCATTGATGACCTTTTCTTGATTGTCCTCCAAATCTTGGGCTCTCTTGACAGCGGCATTGTACCATTTGTTCATTTCATTGTATTCGGCTTATAATATCTCAAGCTTATTGCCGTCGATCATCTTCTCGATCTTAGCCCAATCTTTTTCGCTTTGTTCGTTACACTCTTTGACTTGGTCATGAGCATAATAAGAGGCATGGTCGAGCCTTCTGAAGTGAAATTCTTGCATGATATTGATCTCTGGGGCCTCTCCGTTGGGTAGGCCTTCCTTCCAACCTCCGGTGGCTTCCATCTTGAAGCGCGAACTTTGTGAGATTTCTTTGAGAGACATTTCTGTGTGAGCGGGCATTGTGTCAGGAGTGTGGAGCTACTTTGTTGATTGGATGGACCTAGAGTGTAGAAACTGTGTCAAATCCAGGCTGGGGTCCCAACAAGTCGTCTTTTATGAAACAAGGTTGACCAACATGGCAGATTCACAGAAAAGGAGAGATGTCTCGTACGAGATAATGGATGTCTCGTACGAGGCATCTAACCAGACAGTC
The DNA here is from genome assembly GCA_026119855.1 of Campanula takesimana. NCBI lineage: Eukaryota > Viridiplantae > Streptophyta > Magnoliopsida > Asterales > Campanulaceae > Campanula > Campanula takesimana. Next base: position 1,934,060 of record JAOWBW010000296.1, on the reverse strand, counting down.
AGATTTGCAGATTTTAATCCTATTGGTCGGATGGAATTTAATCCATTTTGAGAGGTTACTACTCTAGTTCGTCCTGGAACAGTGGATTCTATCACCCTAGAATATGAGCCCCTTATTTTTCACCTGTATTTCACTCTCCCAAACGGACAATTCGGGCAAAGGTACCATATTCTCATCGGAATCCACCATTCAATTAACCAAACCTAAGTAATTCCGTAGTTGTTTTGCACTTTGTTAAACAACGCATTATTGCAATCAAACCTTGTGAATTTTAAGGGACAACCGAAAGGGACATGTCGAATGGTGCGGTCGAAACTAAGCCAAAATGGCATCCACAATCCCGCATAGAATAGTGAAAGTAGGAAAACACAAGCTCGGATTCCCGTAGGGAGGTTCTCCATTCTTTCAAAATCCTTTGTTCAACATTTTACCGAAGGGAAATTCGTCATATTCACAAGGGAGGATTATAGATTGTAAAGATGTGTTATCTTGGGCAAAGATTAAAACAACCCTAATAATCGAACCGACAGGTCCCGAGGAGTGTCTTATTAGCTAGTATGTATGCATGAGGTTGATGCAAGGCTTACAGCTAAGGTTCCCCATGAACACAGTCTAAGAGCGTGTCACGGAGTGGGTGCACCATCTTTGGAGAGACCGGCGAGAGCCATTCGTTAGAATGGGGGTGCTGACCGACATCCGTCCTCCGATTGGGACCCGGGTTTATAGGGTATGTAGTGCAATTATTCTACATGTGTGCACGTATGTGAGATTCAAGATCTAGGTGTCAAAGATAAAATAGAGAGTTTTGTTTTTTGAAAGTAAAAATAAAAACATGCAATGGCCGGGACAAGTGGCTGCCTACGTTTCCCTCTTGTGGAGGAACTCAGGCTGTCGTAGTTCACACATAAGGCAAATATAAGCAAAGCATAGAATGAAACATTTAGCAAGTACTCCTGCAAAACAAAGGTTAGCCTTATAATATATGGGGAGTTTCTTTCTCGTTAGGAAGGTCCTAAGACTCAGAAACAGAGGGGAGAGCGGATCTGAAACCCTGCGTATGTGTTTGAACCAAACAAAAATCCTTTTTCAAACCAGAGATTCAGACCAACCGGGCAGAGATGAGATGTCTCGTACGAGACAAGGGATCCCTCGTACGAGGCATATCAGTCGGGGAACAGATTACAGTACAGAATGCAGAATTTTGAAACAACGATGATTTCTTTTGACGCAAGTCTAACCCACTTACTATGATCCTCCCCAGCGGAGTCGCCACTGTTTGCGCGTGGGTTTTTGTGTTGTTCTCGAGGTAGTCTTTGTCCTTTGATTTACCTTTTTAATTGGGAGTCGCCACCATGTTGTTGTCAGAACACGGACTGAGATATCTGGATTCGGGGGTTAAGTTATGAATTGGGAAGGTCAAGGAGCACCCAATTCACCCAATCTAGGATTGGTCTTGCTAAGAAATCATCATCATCGTTTCAAAATCATGCAAAATGTATGTAAAAAGAAAACAAACAAATAAATAATTGCTTATTTATTTGGGATGTCGGGTCAAGTGCTTCGAGACCATCCCAATGAATTGGAGAGGCTCTAGGCTGATCCTTTTGATTGAATCACACTACTTTAAAGACAAAGAAGGAGATGAGAAGGTAGAAAACAATGAGTTTTACCTAAGCATTTTTCAAGAATCCTATGGATGGCCTTGACTAAAGGCCTTAAATCTCCAATGAACTTGACTTGAATGGTGTGGTGAGGGTTTGAATTTCGTGGGTGAGGAAGAGGGACTGATTATGGGAACCTTTTGATCAGATTTGGAGTGGTTCTTGGGTGAATAAGGAGTCTATCGTTGACCATTAGTCATTCTAGGCAAGAACAACTATATTTATAGGTGTTTTTGACCTAGGGTTTGAGCCAAGAAGGTAAGTTGTGGTGTGAATCCAAGACTTGATTCTCACAGAGGTATTTTTGGACTCTATGATCGTCTATTAGGTTTTCCCAGATTGCTTAAGTGTTTGCCAAGAAAAGGGGTTAAGATTAACAAGGAAACTGACCAAAAACCCGACTGTCAAGGGGGATGTCTCGTACGAGGCATCTCAGCGCTGGAATTCACTTTTTGCCCTCTGCAGTAGTTTTAATGTTCATTTTGGCCCCTGACTAACGGAGTCAGTCAGAAACTTAACGAAACATGTCCAACTTAACGAGTTTCGACCAAAATCAAAGGCGAGACACAGAAGTAGTGTGACTATGGATGAACGTCCAAAATGGGGTGTCTACAAAAAGGTGGTTTAGGCGACCGCACAGTACATAGTGGGCGGCCGCACAGTTAGCTGGAAAAACATTAATGATCGAAATTCATGATTTGAAAGGTTGTTGTGGTTGGGGTCTTAAGTGATATCCTAGAGTACCTAAATAGTCGTTGTGAAACACAAGGGTTAGAAATTGGTCCGATTATGAATGTGTGAAAGGTGTGGGATTCTAGTTAAGTGCTTTAAGGATTTGTTTAACATCTTAATGATGTATTTGTTTGGATTCCCTAATTTGGAATCATAAATGTAAAGGAATGGTTGGGTTCATAGTCATTGTGCTATTTATGAGTAATTCATGGTTATCATCTTTATGATGTATTGTTAGGATTCCCTACTATGGGATCCTACATTAAAAGGAATGTTTAAGTGTTCATTGTCTTTGGGCTCTTTATGAGTAACTTCTGGTTATCATCTTTATGATGCTTTTGTGGGATTTTCTACTTTGAAATCCTTTGTTTGAGAAATGTTTCTAATGCACATGGTTGTTGGGCTCTTTATGAGAAGTTTATCATCTTTATGATGTACTTGGTATGGTTCCCAATTTTGGAATCATATACTGATTGTGCAATTGTTAGAAAAGTCCAGCTGGTATTACTTAGTTGAGTCGGGCAGTGGTAGAAATTATAATGGCACCCGAGCCAAGTTCATTATAATGTTCTTTACTGGTAACCCATTTTTACCCCTTCCAAATGGCTTTGGTTGGGATGAGCTAGCTCCCTTGTGTGAGTATTCTAGCTACACATTTTGTGTTATGACTTTGTGTCATTTTCCCCTCGTTGTTCTTGTTGTGTTTGGTTCCGAAACCCCTGCTTCAGCTATTGATGCTGCCTGTTGATGCTGTTCAGATTATTATATCTTTTTGGGTTGAACCTTGGCTCAGTATCCTTTGTTATGTGTTTATTTCAATCTTGTGTGCTGCATGATGAGTTGGGCGTTATTTCCAACCAGTATGGGATGGTTGGCGATAGGGAGCCTCTCATGTTGTGTGATATCTGTTGTTTAGTTATGCTGTTATATGATTAAGCTATTCAGTTTATTTGCATGATATTATGCCATGTAGCTGCATTAGTAACTTACTGAGATTTATCTCACCCCGTTCCCTTTCCATTTGTTTTCCTTAGTTCACAGGAAAGCTAGAGGTAGTACGCAGTGAGATCTGATGTTGCGGGAATTTTTGGAGCAGGTTATACTCTTTTAGGATAGTTTCTCTACGGAGATTTTGTATATTCTCTTGTGGTGAGGCCGTGGTTGTACAGTGTTATGTAAATAATGTTGTCTTTTGGGTATATATGATATTAGTCATTCTTTCTTCCGTACTTGTAAATAGTCTCTGAGTTATAATCTCGTTGAGCTGTAGTTTCATTAGTCGTGACTTAGTATGTTTCCGGATTTTGCATAGCCGATGTGGTTTGTCATCGACATGTTTATGGTATTAGGTTGGTTTTATAGTAGAGTTCACGTACTTGGTTCGAGGTACCAAATAGAGCCTCGGGACTCGGGGCGTGACATTGTCGGATTCTTTGGCTAAGTTTTCTGAGGCGTTTGAGGTTGAGATTGATGCAGGGAATGTCCGGCATGGTTATATTTTTCATATTAGTGCATTGAGGTTGGAGTTGCGGGCACTGAATCGGTTCATCTGTGAGAGAATCATGCCCACTTCCCATTACCAAGATGTTCACTGGGTCCGGGCTCCTTTGCTATATGCAATGAACAGAATGATGCCGGTAAACATTGGGTCGATCATTAGGAGTGAGATGGGGGATAGAGCAAGAAACCTAGAAAATAAGAATTATATCTTCCTGATCATGATTACGACCCTGGCAGAGAGGACAGGGGTCCCGATGGCAGGCTTTCCAAATACCTTGTCTGCGGGCATGACCATCACTAAATCTTCTATAGAGAGTGGTGGTTTGCAGGCAACAGGGCAAGGATGTCGGGTACAGCAGGACGATAAAGAGGAGCCAGAAATGACCTAGCGAGAGATGAACTATTATTTGTCGGGTCAGCTGCATGGTTTGGAGGAGAAACTTGAGGGGTTTCAGTAGCAGCAATTTCTGGCCAATTATCATCATGAATGTAGGGAGGGCGGGAATGACTAGAGGTTGAGGATACTGGAGGAGGCATTTTATGGCAATATTGAGGAGGAACAGTACTATCAGTGCCGGATGATGGCGCATCATTTTCCAGGACAGCGGCTCCCTTTGATGTTTTATCCGCCACCTCCCACACCGTATACACCCCCTCAGCTGCCGGCTAGCAGTTCATGGGCTGGCGCCACATGGGATGAGTTTGCGAGGGGATCAGACCAGGGGTCGAGCTCGGGTATGCCCGGTCCTTGGGACCATCTTTTTCCCCCATCACATTGATTGGTTGGAGGTATCCCTATCCCTTTATCTTTGTACTTATCTGTGTGAGCATTGGGGGCAATACTCAATTTTTGTTTGGGGTGTGGGGGATACCTTGTTGATTGATTGATGATGGGTTAGTATTAAAAAAAAAAAAAAAAAAGGCTAGGTGAAAACCTGAAAGAGCGCCTAGGCAAAAGGAGAGGAATTGAAAAAAAAAATCATGTGGCGTGAAGACATAAGGGAGGTTTGGAGCGTTAGGGTAGGATCATATTTTGGTGTAGGAGGTTTTTTTTTTTTTTTCTTTTTTAGAAACCAGGGCGGCACCTGGGAAGATTTTATTAATTATAAAATATAAGTACAAGAGGGGGACAACCACCCGACTCATTGTCGGATATGGAGCCGGACCTCGAAATCCAAAAAATAAACCAACTCCTCAAAAGGTAAAACCATCTAAAAAATAAAATCCTAAAAAAATTAAACCAAAGAACAATCCTAATAAATTCAAATGAGCCCAATGATCCATCAAAAGTCCAAGACACGGGCCCGTGTGCCTCTTTTACAACCGAAACGAGTCTGTATGCCTTCCTTGCACTCAAGAAACTATTCCAAAGAACCAAACACCATAACCAAGCCGCAGCAAACGCCAACAACATCAAATAATTATCGACGCTCAACATAGTATCCACTTTCATCAAAACGTAACGCGTCCAAGACACTCCGTGGAAGCTCCCTTGACGATCCATATGTCCAAACCGTTTTATGAATATGGGCTTCAAAAGCCAATCTATCCGCGACCCCATTTGCTTGACGAAGAACATGACGTAACTCATACCCTCCAATCAAACTTTCACATTCCCGCAATTCATACGTGTATTGCCACGGACACTTATTTCGCCCTTTTAAAATATTCACAGCTACTAAGGAATCTGAGTTTACCTGAACAGAAAGTAAACCCCAAGAATGACATAAGCGCAGGCCATCACGTAAAGCAAAGATCTCCGCCTTCATGTTGGTGCCATCTCCGTAGTAGTGTGAAAAGGCACAAACAAAAGCCCCCATACCATCCCTTATAATACCACCACCCGTGCACTGGCCGTTTATCGCGGAACCATCCGTATTCAAAGTAAAAACATGAGAGCGCGAAGGCTCCCATCTCAACAGCCTCTGCCGCCTAAACTTATGCTCTGCCACTTTGAGGCCTAAGCTCTCCAACAAGACACGGTCATTCCCACTAGGAGCCCCTTTCGGGACTAGGAATGAGCACATCTCAATAAGAGAATTTTTAACCCCATCCACAATTTTGGCACTATTCATAACAGTTCCTTCGAAAATCGATTTACACCTTGCTTTCCAAATCTCCCAACAAGTAAAAAGCATAATACTCATACGAACTAAACCAACCTGTCGGCGCTTTGACTGTCCACCACACCAAACAGTCCACAATTGATGTAAATCAATATAATTATGAGTCAAAGGGAAAAGACTAACCCAATGCCTCCAAACAGACTGCGCAATCGCCGACTGTAGAAGTAAATGATTAAGAGTCTCCCTATGACCACCTCCAGGATAGCACACACATCGAGATGGGATATTGAAGCCCCGAGACTCCAATTTTGCATCCACCGGAAGACCATTGTGCATAGCCCTCCACCAGAAACCACTGACCTTTGTAGGGATGTTGGGATGCCAAACCTTAGCACCCCATTCCACCAAAGGGCTGCGGACCCGAATATAATCCCACCATGCAGCTGTCTCAAAAGTTCCCATTTTTGTAAGAGTGAAGACCGGACGATCCTCACTATGCTCATCAATATGCACCCTACGAACATTGGCATGTAGATCCTGCGGGATAAACTGAAGCATGTCCTCCAAAACCTGAATACCATCTCTCACTGTCAAAAGTTGATCTTCAGGAAGCGGGCCCCCAAGTCGAACCCCACACCAATTATCAGTCCAAAATCTGATATCTCCTCTGCCAACAACCCAACGACTGCAATCATCCAACTGATGTAAATATGATGATGCAGCTTGCCACACATGCGAACTAGAGGCTGCAGGTTGACATTTATACTTGACACGGACCCATTGTGACCATAGGGAATTGCCTCTGGTGGCCACCCACGCCAACTTGGCTAACATAGCCTGATTCATATCCCCCACCCTCCGAATTCCCAAACCACCTTCCTGGATAGGCCTACAAACCACATCCCAAGAAACCCAATGAGCCCTTTTTTCACCTCCACTGCTCCATAAGAAGTTGGACATAATGCTTTCCAACTTACGAGTTACAACCTTAGGAACCTTGAGCACACCCAAAGAATAAATAGGAATGCTAGAAAGCACAGATTTGATGAGAGTTACCTTCCCACCAAATGACAGAAGCCGTGCTTTCCAACCATCCACCCTTTTCATCATCTTTGCTTCTAGCTCCGCAAAGTGTACCCTCTTGCCTCTACCTTTGAACAACGGGATCCCCAGATATTTGAGCGGAAACTGCTGGTGCGTGCAACCCGACCATCTTCGAATATTTTCTATCTCGAACTGTCGCCTTTTAGCACTCACATAAAAACCGCTCTTCTCCAAATTAATCAATTGACCCGAAGACCTCTCATACATACTCAAAACCTCACGAAGACCCTCAATGGATCTCTGACGCCCGTTACAAAACAAAAGCATGTCATCCGCATAAAGCAAATGGGTCAATGGAAAATTCCCCCTACCATGTTCAAACGGCCTAAACACCTCTTCTTGAACAGCTCTGTACAGTGCCCGGGACAGTATTTCCTGAGCAATAATGAATAACAATGGAGAGAGCGGATCTCCCTGTTTCACCCCACGAGTTGAGGGAAAGTAACCATGAGAAACACCCCCCCCATACGAACAGAATACCAATTACCCCGCACTAACCTCGAAATCAGGCTGCAGCAGTTGGCATCAAACCCAAACGTTTCCAAAGCTCTAAATAAGAAATCCCACTCTAGTCGATCATACGCCTTAGACATATCCAGCTTGAAGAGAACATTCCCACCCACAACCTTCTGATCGATCCGATGCACCATCTCATGAGCCAAGGCAATATTTTCCTGAATACCACGACCCCTCATGAAACCCGTCTATTCCGGAGAAATTAACTTAGGCAACACACAAGTCAGTCGTAAAGTTAAAATTTTAGAGATCACCTTGTTCATAAAGGTGGATAGGCTAATAGGCCTCAAATCCTTAAACCCAGTCGGCTTATCAACCTTGGGTAAGAGCACCAACACATTAGACGACAAACCTTTGGGAAGTTCCTCACCTCTATAGAACGACTGAACCGCAGCAACAACATCAGTTTTAATAATTGACCAACATCCCCTAAAGAATTGACCAGTAAAACCGTCTGATCCCGGAGCACTGTCTGCATTCAGAGATTTAATAGACTCCCAAACCTCTGTCTCATCAGGGACTACAGTAAGCATCGCATTATCTGCAGTTGTTACTCCTGCCACAATACCCTGAAATAACCTGTCATCAACCTCATGAGGACCAGAAGAAAAAATCTCCTCAAAATGTGTAGCTCCAAGCTCTCCCAATAAGTTCTCATTATCACACCAAGAACCATCCGGCAGCTGCAGCTTCAAGGAATTCTGCCTTCTCCGCTCTTTGATGGAAGCGTGAAAAAAGGCCGAGTTTCTGTCTCCGTCCTGAACCCATAATTGCCGTGACTGCTGCTGTTTCATGTCCACCTCCCATCTGCGAACCTGAACTAGTTCCTCATTTTTCTGCCTCTGTTCTGCAGCAACTAAATCATCCCAATTTTGCTGCAGCGAGAAGTCCAAACGGGTAAGATCATCCTGCAACTGATCGATCTTACGGTAAATATTACCGAAAACCTCCCAATTCCACTTTCTGAGTTCTCCGCGCAACACATGAAGCTTCCGGTGTAGTCTGAACAACGGTGTTCCCCAGCAACCTCTACTCCACACCTCCCGTACAAAGTCATCAAATCTTGGATGCTCCAACCACATTTTATAAAACTTAAAGGGGCACTTCGGTTTGGTGATAGCAGCGATCTTAATCTGCAGCGGAGAGTGATCAGATACATCCCGCGGTAAATGAACAACAGTGATACTGCAGTGTTTAGCAGCGAAAGACCCGTTCACCAACACCCTATCCAATATCTCCCAAATCCGACGATTCCCAAGATGCCCATTACACCAGGTATAGATACTCCCTTCATAACCTACATCCGAAACACCGGCAGTAACCATGAAATTGCAGAAGTCATCAATACTAGGAAAATCCCACCCATTACCTCCCAGTTTCTCCGCCGGCACAGCAATGATGTTGAAATCACCACCAATCAACCACGGATCATCAGACTGCGAAGATAAATTAACGAGCTCTCCCCATAAAGGTTGTCTCTCCAACCGATCACAACTGGCATAAACAAACGAAAATACCCCATACTGTTCACCGAAAACCGTAACCCGAACAGAGATATGTTGCTTAGAGACTAGAGCAACATCCATATCAATACCATTTTTCCATAACACCCAAATATGCTTATTAATAGGATCTCCATGCATGAAATGAGGAAAATCAAGTTGTTTAGCGATATTCAGGAGCCTAATACCATAGATTTTAGGTTCCAGCATTGCTAAACACCAAGGTTTATGCTGCTACACTAAAAATTTCAACGCATCCATAGTCTTAACATTACCGACGCCTCTAGCATTCCATATGATGAACGACATTAAAAACTATTAGAGATAGAGGTTACCCCAACAGTCTTGCTTCGGGTCTGCGGAGACGAACCCATCGGCAACGGCTTATTACCCTTTTTCTTCCTACGTCTCGACTTCTTACCACTGGAAACGTCTTTAAAAGAAGGATCTTGTTTCGCTGTAGTGTCCCCTGTAGAACTTGTCTCAACCTCAGTAGTTGTCTCGACCTCAGTATCACCCTCAGAAAATTCTGAGTCCTCAGATCCCTGAATAGTCCCTATCTCGGTCCCAGTATCCCCTGATTCAATCGGCTCATCTACAGCTGCAGTATCTGTATCCATGCCCTTCTGTCCCTGTCCCTGATTAGTATCCTCAGCTACTACCACCGGCACCTGTGTCTCAGAAACATGATCAATCGACGCATTAGTCGAAGAGACTTCCGTACTAGAGCTCATGACTACCACTGTGTTCACCATGCAAGGTGGTAGCTGTTCCTTTGTTCCCTTATCAACATCCTCCTCACCATCTAAATCCTGAAGCACCGTAAAAGCATTCATATTGGACTCCTTTACTGCTGCCCCATCCTCTTTTGTATCATTGATCTCAATATCCTCATCAACCTCCTCATCCTCCAAACCATCTAAAACCGCAAAAGAGTTTTCATTAACTTTTGGTTGCTGCTGCTGAACCCTTTCAAGCTCTTCTCTTTCTACTTTATCCTGTTCTGGAGAAATCTCCTCAACCAATATCGCAGAACTGGTTTTACCACCTGACTTGGGAGCTGTAATCTCCCCATCTTCCTTACCAGTACCCTTGTCATCCACCTTATTCATCCAAACATCATGATTACCCAAAATTTGTACTGCCCCATACTCCAACCTAGAAAAAATCGATCCCTTTGTCTGTCCCTGCTTATTAGTACCTTCATTTGCATCCACCGCTTTACCCTTCTCGGCCTCAGTTGCTTTCCGATTTCCTTTCCCACCCACAACCTACCACTCAGAGTTGGCTTTACCCTGTCTCTGTGCCGGATCCCTGGGTGGTACCTGCTGGTGGGTTGGTTTCTACTGTTGTTGCTGCGATGGGGGTTGCTTCTGCTGTTGAATCTGGACCGGAGGTTTTTGATACCCAGTGTTTCGACCCATTCGCCTAGCATTACGCCGACACGAGTATTCATCATGTCCCAACATTCCACACTTAGAACAGTAGAGCACATTCCCCTCATACTCAATGTCCTGCCAAAAACCATTTTCTCGAGAAGACCCAAGATAAATCCTACTAGGCTTATGCTGTGAAACATCCATTTTCACACAAAAACGAGTAAAACCATGATGAGTGAAACCAGCAGACCTATCATCAGCCCGTAAAAATGTACCCAACGTATTTCCAATGTTAGCCATAAAAGCATAATAATGTAAAGGTATGTTAGGCAAGCGTACCCATACAGAAATACGAGGATTGTCACAGCCATAATCAAAATCCGGTGTCCACCGAAAACATCGAAACATAGAATTCATAATAACATTGGATTCCCGAGCTAAAGCCAAAGTTAGGTCTTCTTGTGTAGAGAGATACACTAAAACATGGCGTGGGTCAAGTAAACCCACATTAAAAACCCCCTTTAGCCCCCAGTGTTGAGTTATGTGATCGTGAATTACCTTCAATTGAGGCCGTCCAGTAGTGAATTTTAATACGACCATAAATTTCAAACAGTCCGCAGCCGCTTGAATCTCCCGTTCAGTCAACATCAACATTGGTTCCCCATCAATAAAAGATCCACGGCGAGGAGGAGCCTGAAATCCCTCAAATGGGTTGACAAACGTACCTTCAACACCCTTATCCCCGCTCAATGCAGCCGAGTACGAAATAGGAGCCCTAGGTGCATGACCTACCTCACCCTTAACCAGATCGGCCTCTGCAGCCGCTATTGCTGACTTTCCTGCGTTGTTGGCAATCAAACCTTGAGAGATGGCATCCTTGGTCCCTTGAGCAATAGCCCCAATAATTACACCCGAGTTTGCACCATCCCCAACAACATTGGAACCTCCACCATACAAATTAGGGTTTTTGGAATTCAAAGCCCTAGAAACGCCATTGATGCCTCCCCCACCAAAAAAACCAGTACCAACGCCATCCTTAGCCATGGCTGAACCTAGAGGAGTTCTAGGCGACAAGCACGAGCCAACAACCGTCGAAAAATTCCGGCCAAAAGGCCAAAATCCGAATCAAAAACAAAAAACTGCACCTCCAGAATTCGGACTGTAAAAACGCGATTCCCGATGATTGAACCGTTGGATCGTCAATCCTCACTTTTTCACCGTTGGGATTGTCAAAATAATTCCTGACGCCGGAGATATGGCCGGCGGCCGAATCAAATTCTAAAATCCAGGACAGTCCAGAAAAATGAAGATTCCCGATGATTGAACCGTTGGATCGTCTTCAGAATTCTGGAGGGAGTTCGCAACACCTAATCACTACTTTTAACCGTTGGGATCTTTCAAAAAATGTCCGTTGCCGGAGATATGGCCGACGGCCGAACTGGTGTAGGAGGATTGGTTAGAAGTGTTAGGCTAGAAAATCATCATTCTTTTTGTGGAAATATAAGGGGGCGTTGGAGATTTTTATGAGGTAAATCTTTATTAGGAACTTATCTTAACATTGATTTCTTTCTTAGGGATGATTAGGGGTGGCAAATTGGGTGTTTTGGGTTTACCCATTAAAGTTAAAAATCCATTGGATACCCGGATATTTTAACTTTAATGGGTAAACCCAAAACACCCAATTTGCCACCCCTAGGGATGATGTAGTGAGAGATAAGCGTGGGGGAAAACATAGGTCGTTTTAGTTCCCCCTAGCTTTTATGTGTGGGCCCTAGTCGGTTATGTTTATTCTTTTTGTATTATTGGTGTTAATATCGATTAGGGTCATTGTCATTTGTTTGTATTGGGAGTTATAAGGAAGCGGAGTTCCATATACTCCAAGTAAATACTTGACTTGTTGATTGGGGATATAGAGGAGTTTAGGTGTCATTTTCCTCCATGCTACGCTTTATAGATCGGTGCTTAGAAGTGGGGTTAGGAATATTACTCAGGGACGAGTAATGGTCTAAGCGTGGGGGAATTTGATGGGTTGGTTTTCATTTATATAATCTCTATATTTCTGGATCATTTTAGTTGACTTTTGATGTAATTTAGACTAGGTTTGATGTGATTTTGAGTTCATATTGTATTGATGAGATTTGTGGGGAAATCATTATAATAGAGAGATATTGTATCAATTTTGTGATGTCCCGCATTACCTTTGGATGCTCAAGTGTTGCAGTCAAGTCAATGGTCAATTCAGAGTCAAAGTTAAAGTTAACAGATTTCAAGAAGGTCAAGAGAGAAAGGAAGAAAAGAAGAAAAAGCTGGAAGACGGACCAAGTACCCGCTCGCTATACACTAGGCGCCTGCTTACCTCCTTGATTTCGATGGAAGTTTCTTCCTACAACCGAGCGCCCGCTTGGGGTCTAACGAGTGCCCGCTCGTTCCTCTGACTGGACTACGGGATTTGCCTAGTTTTTAGGAATTTTATGATATCCTCTCTATATTTGGACTCCTCTATGTATTAACTAGATAGGTTTTAAGACTCAGTTTTTCTTATGATTTGTTTTAGGTTTTGTTTTACTTTTGAGGTTTGTAACAAATTTGGAGATTTTCATCATCAAGCTTAATATCCAGGTTTATGATTTCTTATTATTTTCTTGTGATCTTGAGTATGAGTATGAGTAGCTAAACATCTAGGTTTGCAGATTGGATACAAACAATTACATGATCTTTATGCTATGAGATTTTAATTCTTCAATATAATCATTGTTTTGGTTTAACAATATAGTTTTAATACTATTTTAGAGTTTCAATCATATTGATAGATATTTTTGGCTCTTTAACTATTCGGGTTTAATCTCTTGCACTTACGTGGAGAGTTAGACATAGTCATTGTTGTGTTGGATAGCTTTGATCTTGGACCTCGTGGAAATTGAGAAAAGCTAGGTTTTTATATTCTTAGACGCTTAATAAATTCTTTGTGTGTTAATCGGACCTTGCGGAAGGGTTAATATACATCGAATAATGCTTGAATAATGATCCAATTGGAATGATACCTTACGGGGATATCGATGCACAGAGAACACGAAGTTAGACTGAGACATTGAACTTAGGATCTTCAGAGTAGACATAGTCTGTGGGATTGCAATTCGGCCACCTAATTGTCCCTAACAGAGAAATAATCTTGATTTGAGATTTATTCACTTATTTAAGAATTGGGACAGTTAGGTAGCCGAATTGCAAAGGTATTCAGAAGGATCATATCGGCATTATCATCACTAAGGGTTCTAGGGGCGAATAAACCAGAGGGATACCTAATGTCAGATCTAGGGGTTTTATTTAAATGCAGTATATCTCCTATGGCTAATAAGGACAAAATCTTCCATTCACCATTAGAATGAGCGTATATCCTATTGTAAAACTCATACATAGAATTATTACCGGGATACCAAAATTTAGACATTGTATTGTGAATTCAATCAGGCTCAGAAATTGGGGAAATCGGTATGATCGAAGGAAAAAGCAAAAGCTTCAAAACCCTAGCAATGGCGGAAAAAGCTAAAATGGCGAATGGGTGCGAAGTGTTACCTTGTCACAAGATTGCGATCGCATGAAATGGACTAGACGACTGAGCTAACCAAGGCAATCGGAGTAGATTGTGGAGATTTAAGCTGGAAACGGAGATACTTGAAGGTTCGCCGGCGACAGAGTTCCTACAACACTCCCTCTCTAATGAAAATTTGAAAAAGTGAGGTTCAAAGGGTTTTCATGCTTTTATAAGACGGGTCAAATGGGCAATACCAGTTCCGACCCGGTTTGGACCCGCGACCCATGGGTTCACACGTACATCAATGAACCTATCATGTCCCGCATTTAATGAGGTACGTTTTCGAGGTGAGAAGTCCTATCATTAAAAAACGTGCGCCGTTTGGAATAGTGGGGGCACTACTGATTGACAGCTCAACCGCCGAAATCAGTGCAAGGAATTGGGGCCGACACATAATGTGATAGGCCGAGGACGACATCATGAAGACGACGTATGATGTGCCGTGGAATGCATAGTGAGGCCGACATAGCTTATGGTTGCACAAACAAGTTTGACGATATAAATGGTTCTGTTAATGACGGTGAACGAAAAGATGCTTTCATTATAACAGCAAAAGGACCCCCACAGCAAGGCCGGGGGCCTGACCTTCACAAAAAGCAAAAGAAAACTATTAAAAGAGCCTAAAAAAAGATCATAATAATCGTATTCATCATCTCCATCATAGCCCCACTCATTCTCATCTAGGGAGCGGTCATCATCTTCTCCTCCGATATCCTCATTATCATCACCATCGCTGTCATTGCTGCTCCTGGAAGAATCCTCATCCTCACTGTCAAGGGGATCTGGAGGTGAATATTCCCCATTACTATCAGAAGGGGAGCTGTCCACCGGGAAAGATGGCTTTGGCGGAGATGAAGAATCACTATAGTTCCCATTGTCAGAAGAGGAATGGCGGATATTGTTATCAGAATCGTATGAATCAATCTCCTCAGGAAAAACATCTGTATAGGATCTTTTTGGAACCATACTGGATTTTCAAGAGAATCTTAAAGAAAAACAAGTGGGGAAGAACTTTGGGTCAAAAGGCAAAAGGTGGAGTTTCTTTTATAAGCTGCCAGAATATGAGGGGGTGAAGTATTTAAAATACCCATAATTGGAGTGCAATTAATGTAGTTTACTCTTTCCAAAAGGAATAATGATTATTCACCTGAAAGAATCCAGGGTTGTCAGAAGATATAAGGATTTGGCGGCTATCAGTCAAATCAACATAAATGATGTTGCTGGACACAAAGGTACAGTTTAGTTCCTACTTGGCATGACGATATAGAAACTCGGGGGCCACTGAACGACATGAACCGACTTGGTCTATGGGTTCCATAGACTTTGGGCCTATACCCAGTAAAACCCCACTTATAAGAGGCCCATGACTTACGGCCCAAAATGGTCAAGGTATCTCGGCATCTCCTAAGCCAAGCAAGCCAGCCTGTTTAGGCCGGGATTGACAAAGTAGCTCGGCAACCCTCCTACCATGCCTAGCTCATCCTCTGTGACGAGCCGAGTTAGATGGTATAAGCCGACTTATCTCTACTCTTCAGTAATTACTCTATTCTCCTAAGGGAGTCTACAGACAGAATTTAAGTGGTACACAACTACAGAGAATCCTTACTTAACAAGGAAACCTCTTCTACAAGGCAATGGGGACTGCAATCCTTATCAGGACTCTTTCCCAAAGTATACGAGTCATACATCAATACAGACTCCTTGGCTTCCTTAACAAGTCAGAGCTAATTCACCAACACGTATATAAACAGGTCCTTAATACAAGAAACGGGTAACGAATTCTCTCGGCTCTTACTCTAGTCAATTGATTTCTATTTGTTTTATTTCATACAAAACATATTCTTACTCTCACGCCGGAGGGCCTTCGCCGGTGAAATCCCGGCTAGTTCACTTTGCTTGTTTCGTGTGTGTAGATCCGGTTGAGGAGTTCTCTTTGCTGGAATTATCCAAACTGTTTGACGAAAGGCTGATCCGGTACGTTTTTGGCAGCATCATGTTGATAGTTCTAAAATTAAAGTAAATTGATTGCCTATTTTCACTTTATACCAATGAATTGTAACCTTTATGATGTACTAGTAGTGGTTAATTGTATGTGATCTTGATGTGTCAATGAGTGTAAACTAAAATATCAGATTATGGTATGGTAGAAGTGCTTTACTAAGTTTTGCACAGTTGCCAACAATTTACGAAAGGCTTTTGTTTGCTACTATTTCCATCTCAAAATGATATTTATATTTTTTATGCCATTGTTTCAAAGGATTTTGAGGAATAATTTTAAATCAACTTAAAGTTATTGCTCAAAGTTCCTTCACAATAACAACGAAAAAAATAAAAATATCATTTTGAGGCGGAGGGAGTATATAAACCAAGTGATATTGCCTAACTGTTTAATTTACTATTTTTTTAGTTTAAACAATTTATAATTTGTGTTTTGAGACCTCTTTATTTCTTATAATTGTAGAGACCCCGATATCGCACCCCTAAATCCAACCCTTGAACCGGTCTAAACGCGATAATCGACCTAAAACCCTAGATTTGGTGGTTCGGGACTACCGTACGCCTTATCGGTGCATCAGATGCAAAAACTGAGCCCAGATTCATGATCAGGGCTCAAAACCGAGTAAACGGGCACATTCTAAAAAAAATTGCGCGCGGAGACCCTGGAGCGGGTCCCGCACCCATAAAAAGCCTTTTACCGGACATCCTTTGCATTTTAAAATTATAATTATGCATTTCCTTACTCGTTAACATGTTATAGATATATCATTGTGACCAGAAAATTATGAGGAGCAACTTTCATGTTGGACCCGCAGACAACCGGGACACCGGAGCGCGCACATTGAGACAGTTGCGGAGCGAGGAGACGGAGCCGGGAAAAATGCACAAACACATATTTGCTTGAAAACAATTATTCCCACTTACCCATTACGTACAAGAAAGAAAAAGGGGAATTCCCATCAACTTTTGGGGATCCTAGGGATAACCCATCACACTCTCTTTCTCTTTACACAACAACTTTTCTATTTTGTCACTCAAAAACCATTCCATCCTCTTCTCTCCATTTGCTACACTTTTTACACCACCACAAAACTACCACTCCACCACCTCAAGTCCACCACTCCACCACCACTCCTACACTCCTCAAACACTTCAAAGAAACTCACTCAAATCAACCTACAAACTCAAACCTCAACAATAACTCCCACAAACATTCAATCAACTCAAACTCTTCAACTCAATCAAAACAAAGAAGTCTTCCCTTGGTAGACAAAGGAAGCACAATCCCATCTCCCTTGCTAGGTAAAGATCTCTAGGTAAACTTTAACTCTTTAGCAATGTAGATAATTATGTAATTTAGTTTGGGGTCTAGTCAATTAATGACTAGGTCTCCCTCATCCTTCATGTCTCTCTCCATGTATTACAAATGTGTATATGTAAATGATGAATCTTGTTGTTAATATTCAGAGTTGCTAAGCTTGCATGTCTCCATGAAGGTCAACATGTTCATTTCTTTGTAAAAATCTAAGTCATTCATGCAAACTTTCATCTTTTCTTCAAAATCTTAAGAATCTGCCCTCTCTTGTCACTTCCATGCACATTCATGCAAAACTTGGGTTTTGAAGCAAAGTGGCTCTTGGATAATGTTCTAAACATGTTAAATAATAAGTGCCTTGAGTTTCATAACTTGGTTTTGAGTTTTGGTCATGTTTTGAAATCCAATTTTGTGACTTAAACTACCAGTTTTCATACTCTGTTCAGAATCACGATTTTCATGCTTCAAAAAGTCTATCTTAAAATGGTTTCTGTGTTTGGGTCAAAACATCAAATTTGTTCCTCATATGTTGGAGTTCATGTACATTAAGTTTCATGTCCAGATTCCATGTGTAGCTCATATCTTCATGCATAGTTTTGAGTCACAGATGTGCTGTCCTGCTTATCTTTCTCTGTAACATGTTTTGTTCCTGTGCTTGAAACTCAATGAAAGCTTGGTTTTCGGACTAAAGTCAAAACATGAACTTTGTTCCCAAAAGACTCAAGAAAATGAACATATTTGTTTCAACTTTCAACATCCAGAATCTGCACTTCCAGTCTCTGACATCAAAATGTTAGAGACCTTTCGAAATATTTAAACTCATCATCTGGCCTCAAAACTTTGGGAACTTCATTTTTTTAATGTGATCTTCAACTTTCATTCTTGGTGTTTTCCCAGATTCATGAGTTAAAGTAGGTAAAATTGGTGATCAATGTGCAAGGTTTTCTGTGTGTCTATTCTGGGCAGTTTCTTGTAAATGACTTTCTTGCTAATGTTTGGGGTCCAAAACTAATCCAAAAAACCCACAAAAATTCATAAATGATCTCTAACATTCAGGGAGTAAATCCCAATTTTTAGTAATATTTTCACTTTATATCCAATTTGCATACCATAATACTTGTCAACACCCGAAAGTAGTAGGAAGAAGGAAACAATCAATAGTCAAATGACTATTTTGATATCAAGCATTGAACTATTTTCATTATTACAATTGAAATACAAGAACTAGTTATCTGTAATTGATAACATTAATAAGAATTTTTTACTACTTTCTTCACATCTTCCTAAATTAGCTATTATTAAATTATGGTATGGTGTAGATGCCACAAAAGCGTCACAAAAGCTTCAAAGCTACATACATCAATGAAAATGCTTCAAACAATAAGACTTATGCTAATCACACCAACAACAACAACAACAAAAAAAAAAAAAAAAAAACACTAGCAGCTCGATGAGCAGTGTCAAATCCACATATCCACCTAAAAGTTACACAAATGGAACAAGCTAGTCAGCATAAAAAGTGCAACGATCATGAACTTTATATCAAAATAATAGAGCAAATTGCAACTTGGCTACCCATGTTTTGCTAATAGTTGCAATCTGGTTCCCAACAGTGTAAAAGTTGCAACCTCATAGCCATGTTTGTCATTTTGTTGCAAGTTAATATAAATTCCATTAAAAACGTAACTCCCGTTAAAAACTTAACACATGTGCCTCGCACATGATTTTAAAGGGGGAAAATGGACATTTCCCATCAGAATAGAAAAGAGAAAATCACTAAAATATGCAACGTATCGGGTGTTAAAAGTCAATTAATGCAACGTAGTGCTTATTTTTGAAAATAGACAACGTACTTGCTTATTGTGTATCAAATAATGCAACGTAATAACTTTTTAGCCTCTACTACGTTGCATTAATTGATACAACGTACTTCAAGTACGTTTGTCAAATTGTTCGAATTTTGCATTATTTGATACAACTACTTCAAGTACGTTTCACAATGTAAGAATTCGCTACTACGTTGCATTAATTGTTATAAATCGGACACTACGTTGCATAAATTGGTCGTTTGCCCGAATAGAAAATGTCTGTTTAATAATTTGAAAAATCAGGGGTGATTTTTTTTTTTTCTTTTTGGAATTAATCTAGAGTGAGAAATTGAAGAACCGAGATTAAAAAATAACGTAAACCTCGTTCATCGTTTCCCCCATTTAAAAACCCCACTTTTTCCACTCCGACCAGTGTACTGCTTTCCTCCTCCTCATTCCTTGCACACTACGCATACCATGGTAGAAATAAATATTTAAATAAAACTCAAATCTATATCTAAATGGTGTTGTTATGGCACATAAAGTGGACGACTGATATTGATGTAGGAGAGAAGGCTACGAGATTTTTTTCCCAGGCCACCAGGCGCGGGCCCGCTGCTCACCAAGCGCCCGCCTGTGATTGAAATTCGCCCGACCAACTTTCTGCCATGATCGAGCGCCCGCTCGGGCCAAGGCAAGCGCCCGCTCGGTGAGAAATTGAAGAACCGGGATTAAAAAATAACGTAAACGTCGTTCATCGTTTCCCCCATTTAAAAATCCCACTTTTTCCACTCCGACCAGTGTACTGCTTTCCTCCTCCTCATCCCTTGCACACTACGCATACCATGGTAGAAATAAATATTTAAATAAAACTCAAATCTATATCTAAATGGTGTTGTTATGGCACATAAAGTGGACGACTGATATTGATGTAGGAGAGAAGGCTACGAGATTTTCTTCCCAGGCCACCAGGCGCGCCCCCGCTACTCACCAAGCGCCCGCCTGTGATTGAAATTCGCCCGACCAACTTTCTGCCATGATCGAGGATCGAGCGCCCGCTCGGGCCAAGGCAAGCGCCCGCTCGGTGTAGCGGCAGATTTGTCCAGTTTACGTATTTTTAGTTTTTGAGCAGTTTAATTAGGATTTTAATGGTATTTTCGGGATTATTCTTTATTTTAGGTCATGTTAGTTGTTAGTAGTATAAATACTTCTCTTTTATTGTTTTAGGGTTACATTATTATTCTTATCAATTGAACTTTGTTCTTGGAGATTTATCTCTATTTCTTGGTGGATTCCAAGGTTTATTGCGTTTGAGGTTTCACCGCTTGTGAAATCTTGTGATTAGTGCGCTAATCACGAAACCTATCGCTTCCGTGCTGCGTCAGATATGAAGAGGTCGCCGATATTAGGATCATTGTAGAGACTCCGGTGAGTGTGAATTAACTGTAGGGGCATAGTGATGGTCGGTGTTTTAGAAGAAGAAGAGAAGAGTAGATGCAAGTATCCCAAAATTGATGTTTATCAGTCATTTGCTATAGAAAATGTCCATTTTGCCCCTCTAAAATCATGTGCGAGGCACATGTGTTAAGTTTTTAACGGAAGTTACGTTTTTAATGGAATTTATAGTAACTTGGAACAAAATGACAAACATGGCTATGAGGTTGCAACTTTTACAGTGTTGGGAACCAAATTGCAACTACTAACAAAACATGGGTAACCAAGTTGCAATTTGCCCCAAAATAATATCCAAAAGGACAACAATTGTAAAACTTGTTTCATGTATACCTTCAACAATACAAGGCACAATTGTCTTCACAGCAATACTCTTTGAGAGCTACTTGACAACCTGCAACATATAATAAGTAAAACTTCAGTTTATTCTCACCGCATATCAATGTTTACTAATACTCCCTCCGTCCCAAAATAATATTCTCATTTTGTCCCAAAAAATTCTTCACATTTCTACAAGGCTTAGAAGTGTCCAAACAAAACATGACTAGTGAATCAAGTGTTCATATCTTTAAAAAGTTTGAATAGTCAAATAGTCAAATGTGAAAATCATTTTGGGACGGAGGGAGTATACATTTTGGACGTTCATAAAACAGGGACTAACTTGTTTACTTAGAGGTCAACCTGCAACATATATGCATTCAGGCCTATAGTGTTCAAACTCTTATACAAATTCTATCTACATCAATTGCGTAAGTGGGTTGAAAATTGAAAGCATATATGGAATCTAGGACATTCATAAGTAAAGGATTGACTGGCAAGATAGATGCCTTCGAACAATATAAAACGAATTGAGTTAATCTATTCAATAAAAATAACTCAAATCATCACTTAATTAGGGTTTCATCAAAATTCCAAACAAAATATTTAGCTATAACTGTAGAGTAAGAAAATACCATTGAATTGATGAAAATCACGATTTCCTCTCCTTCATCTCGGTTGGTCGATGACTTCTCTACCGGTCGAATCGTCTGAACTTCGCTGTGTACTCCCTCCGTCCCATAACAATGGGCACAGTTTTTTGTTCAACTGAGTCAATTTTTTACCATAATTTTATGAATATCTAAATATCTCTATGAAATTCTAAAAATTGTTATTGTTTCACTATTAGAAATACTATCATTAACAATTTTTAGAATTGTCTAGAGATATCTAGATATTCATAAAATTAAGATCAAAGATTGACCTAATTGACCAAAAAAATCAAAGTGTGCCCATTATAATGGGACGGAGGGAGTATATTATTAGTACTACACAAAAGCGAATGTTATTTTGGACCAAAAAAATTGTTCAGAAGCGACAGATATTTTGGACCGGAGAGAGTAGTAAACAAGTAAACTAGTTCTAAACTAGTTCTGGGCTTTCTAAAAGGCCCAACAATAAGAAATTTGCTAGACATTTACGTTGACAAAGAAAAAGTACCACTTATTTTTTGAATGAAAAAGTCCACACACTTGTAAACAATTTTTTTTACTAACTTTTAGGTTTCTACATACTCCTTGTGTCAATTTAATGTGAGTTAATTATTTATATGCTTATCATAACAAAGGCTACAAAGTTTATCGGCAATATTTTAACAGTGTATCAACTATCAATATTAAATTTAAAAATTTATTGAGATAATATTTTTTTCTTAATCATTGGTCAAAGTTGTTAGAAAACTTGGGGTTTAGGGTAATTGATAATCCTGGATATTGATTGAATCGTGTACAATCCACTATCCGAGTAAAGTATTTCGACCCTTTAAGCCTAGGTTTCACGAAATCTCCACTGGGATAAGACAATCAAAACAATCTGTATCTTAGGCCAAGAAAACAGATCAGAACTTAGAGTATTATTAGGGTTTTTCGTAGAAGAAACATGAGACCAAAATCTGTTTTATAAACAGATGGGAAGAGGGATCAGATATGACTGTTGGCATCAAACAGTCATACCTGTTAGCCAACAGTAGTGGTCGAAAACATATTGACTCAAAATGAGTGTGTACTCCACACTTTCCCTTACTCATATCCGAGACTAATATGAGATCGCATTGGTCTCTTAGTAAATCCAATTACATAAAATCGTTGATGACACTAAAATCACCAACATTTCCCCCCATTTTAGTGTATCCTCGATTTACTAATCATATAAAATATGAAACAAACATAACGAAACAAACGAATGCATAAATGAAAATGTCTTGCGATTGAATTTTCATCTTAGTACAATACACATTTCAAATATTCGAGAATCGGGGTGTCCCAACGATTGAACCC
Source organism: Campanula takesimana (assembly GCA_026119855.1). Taxonomy (NCBI): domain Eukaryota; kingdom Viridiplantae; phylum Streptophyta; class Magnoliopsida; order Asterales; family Campanulaceae; genus Campanula; species Campanula takesimana. The sequence continues at coordinate 1,911,120 of JAOWBW010000296.1, read as the reverse complement.
GTCAACTCATATGAATACCTGAAGATACTATACACATAAGTTTCTTACAACACTCTAAAGTTTATTCCTGACACTATTACAAGCCATGTGTCCCTATCCATTAATGAACATATAGAAAGCCAAGTCCTAGCTTCTTGAAGCAGCATAACTTCATGTTCACATAGGTAGTTCCTTTAATCTTGCACCTGCATTTGCAATTTTTCAAAAGAACTATTAAGAAGATAATCTTCAACCTAACCATCACTTGCAGGTCTTGAACACATACCTTGGGAAACATAATTACATGTGCTCCAATCTCCACCTGTGAGCTTTCCACATTGAATTCAGGCTTCTAACGTTGTATTAGAAGGGAATTGGGTATCTCACAACTAGAGGATTAGATGGACTTTAATCCCATCCCTATTGCTGACTTATTTACTAAGTCTCTAGCTAACCCCTTCGTCAAGTGGTCAGCTAAATTTTGTTGAGACCGAACAAACTCAACTGAAATCACACCATCCATGATCAATTCACGAATCATACTATGTCTGACACCTAAGTGTCTAGATTTGCCATTGTATATCTGACTATAAGCCCTAGCCAGCGTGGCTGCACTATCACAATGGATAGATATTGGCGATATCGGTTTTGGCCATAATGGAATCTCAAATATCAAGTTTCGTAGCCATTCTGCTTCTTTACCAGCAGCAGCCAATGCTACGAACTCAGATTCCATAGTAGAATGGGTAATACATGTCTGCTTCTTGGAAGCCCACGAAATGGCCCCTCCTCCTAGCAAGAACACCCATCCACTAGTAGAAGATGAATCTTCTTGGTTGATCCAACTAGCATCTGAGTAACCTTCTAAAATAGAAGGTTGTTCAGAATAACACAAACCATAATTCATTGTACCTTTTAAGTACTTGAACACCCTTGTTAATGCATGCCAATGCTGTCTACTAGGATTACTAGTGAACCTGTTCAATCTTCCTACTGCATAAGCAATATCAGGTCGAGTGCTCGTCATAGCATACATCAAACTGCCAATGGCTCTTGAGTATTCGAGCTGTGATACAGGTCTACCAGTATTTGGCATAAGTTTTTCAGTTGGATCCATAGGAGTACTGACTTTAGAACAATCATTGCAATTAAACTTCTTGAGAATTTTCTTAATATAATGAGATTGTGTAATAGCAATTCCCTTGTTCATCCGTTTAATTTTTATACCAAGAATTACATCGGCTTCTCCCATGTCTTTCATAGAGAACTTAGATGACAAGAGCTTCTTAGTTTTATCAACTACATTTTGGTCCGTGCCAAAAATTAACATGTCATCTACATATAGACAGATGATTACACATTTGCCGGATTCATCAAATTTGCTATATACACATTTGTCAGACTGATTTAATTCAAAACCATTGGACAAAACAACCTCATCAAACTTTTGATGCCACTGTTTAGGTGCTTGTTTTAGCCCATACAATGACTTAATTAGCTTACACACCTTATGCTCATTACCTGGCATAACAAATCCTTCAGGTTGCTTCATATACACTTCTTCTTCCAAATCATCATTTAAAAATGCTGTTTTGACATCCATTTGATGGATCAATAGATTGTGAATAGCTGCCAAAGCTATCAACAATCTAATAGTAGTGATACGAGCAACTGGTGCATAGGTATCGAAGTAGTCGATCCCTTCCTTTTGTCTAAAGCCTTGGATTACCAATCTAGCTTTATACTTGTCAATTGTTCCATCGACTTTTATCTTCTTTTTGAAGATCCATTTTCACCCTAAAGATTTACAGCCTGGTGGTAAATCAGATAAAACCCATGTATTATTTTCCATAATAGAACTAATCTCATCGTCAATTGCTTCTTTCCAAAAAGCAGCATCTCGCGATTTTATAGCTTCATCATAGGTTCTAGGATCCTCCTCTATATTATAACAGTAAGAGTATTGAGATTCAACCTGATCTCTTGATCCTTCAACTAAATACAGTTGAAAATCATCACCATATGATTTAGCTTTTCTTGCTCTTTTGCTTTTCCGTGGTTCGGGTGTCTCATTTGGTACATCATTTGAATGATCATCCCTTTGAGATTCACCCGAATTTGGTATAATATCCTTCGGCCTAGGTATTGAAGAGAAACGATTCTCATCAAATATTGCATCTATTGATTCTATAATTGTGTTAATAGAAATGTAGTCATTAGGTTCTATAACATAAAACCTATATGCTTTGGAATGCTCAGCATATCCAACAAAGATGCAATCAATACCTTTTTCTCCCAGTTTTTTCCTTTTAGGGTCTGGAAGTCTAACGACAGCCCTACACCCCCAAACTCGCAAAAATGTCAAGTTGGGTCGTTTCTTATAACAAAGTTCATATGGGGTAGTCTTGTTCCTTTTATTAGGAACCCTATTCAATAAATAGCAAGCCGTTAACATGGCTTCCCCCCAAAACCCGTCACTCAAGCCCGAGTAAGATAACATGGCATTGACCATTTCTTCAAGAGTTCTATTTTTCCTTTCAGCCACACCATTTTGTTGTGGTGTATAAGGAGCCGTAGTTTCATGAATGATTCCTACAGATTGAAAATATATAGGATCATAATATTCACCACCTCTATCTGTGCGTAAGGTTTTAATCAAGCCATTTTGTTGTAATTCAACTTCTGTTTTAAAAGTTTTAAATTTATCCAGGGCTTCATCTTTTGCATGCAGCAAATAAACATAGCAAAACCTAGAGGCATCATCTATAAAAGTGACAATATACTTTTTATTTCCTAAAGATGGAGTCGCATGAAAATCACATAAATCACTATGTATCAATTCAAGTATTACAGAATTCCTTGTTATACTTTTAAATGTTTTCTAGTGATTTTTGTCAACATGCAAGTATTACATTTTCCAGTATCATTATCAATAACAGGAATTAAACCATCTTTAGACATTTCAAGCATTCTTTTATAGTGCACATGTCCTAAATGAGCATGCCATAATGAGGAATTAACAACATTGGAATCAGTCAAGTAAACAGAACTAGAATCATTAGGAACTTTATTCAAATTCATCATAAACATCCCATTGTTATAATAACCAAATCCTACAAATACAACAGACTTTGATAAGATATACTTATCAGACTCATAAACTTGTTTATATCCACACTTGTTCAAAACAAGACCAGAAACTAAATTCTTACGAAGTTTAGGTACATACAACACATTAAACAGAGTAACAGATTTTCCTGAACTAAATTCCAGCACCACATTTCCTTTTCCTTGAACAGGAGCGAAATGATCATCACCCATGTAGAGAACAGAATCGTCTTCCACCGGTTCAAATGTCTTAAACCAACAACGATCTTTACACACATGAGTTGTGCCACCAGAATCAATCCACCACGCAATTGCATCATCCTGCACATAAAATGCTTCAGAAATTAGTGAAACGGAATATTTAATAAATCCATTCCAAATATGTTCTAAATTCTGACCTTGGTATTGGGTATGGCCCTTAGACCCCTTTCCCGAACCACTAGTACTTGCGCCATCCTTTTTCTTTCCACTACAACAATCCCTCTTAAAGTGACCAGTTTTGCCACACTTCCAACATGCCGCTTTAAGCTTCTTGTTGGGACCAGAATCATCGTTGTTATTGGAACCACGTTTCTTTCCTCTGTTTTTGTTGTTGTTCTTATTCTTTCCACCCTCCTCAAGCATATTGACCGAGGGTCCAACAACTTCTTTCCCTTTGCCCTTGTCACTTTCTTGCGCCCTTAGAGATTCCTCTATGCGCAGGTGACTACCAAGTTGGACCAAAGACAGATCGTCTTTACCATGCTTCAAGTTATGTTTGAAATCCTTCCAGGAAGGAGGCAACTTGTCTATTACACTCGAAACAGATATTGCCTTATCCATTTTCAAACCATGTTGTGTAAACTGTCCAAGGATTCTCAGGAGTTCATTGAATTGTTCCATGACAGGCCTTGATTCGACCATCTTGTAATTATTGAAATTACTTATAAGGAACTTCTTACTCGAAGCATCCTCTGCCATGTACTTGGATTCAAGAGAATCCCACAACTCCTTTGCAGATTCAACATTCTGATATATATCAAAGAGAGAGTCAGACATACCATTCAATATATGTCCTCTGCAGATGTAGTCATCGTTCTCCCACTTTGACCTTCTGACTGCTTCCAAATTATCGTCCTCCGATAGTTCTGGCATGGGGGTAGACAGAACATACACCACCTTCAATGTTGTCAGAAGGAAGTGCATCTTCTTCTGCCAGCGTCTGAAATCATAGCCTTTAAACTTATCCAACTTCCCGAAGTTGGTCGTCATCTCCTTCACAGTACTTCCTCCACCCATGATTATCACAGAATACTTTACTCGATTGTTAGAAAACTTGGGGTTTAGGGTAATTGATAATCCTGGATATTGATTGAATCGTGTACAATCCACTATCCGAGTAAAGTATTTCGACCCTTTAAGCCTAGGTTTCACGAAATCTTCACTGGGATAAGACAATCAAAACAATCTGTATCTTAGGCAAAAAAAAAACAGATCAGAAACTTAGAGTATTATTAGGGTTTTTCGTAGAAGAAACATGAGACCAAAATATGTTTTATAAACAGATGGGAAGAGGGATCAGATATGACTGTTGGCATCAAACAGTCATACCTGTTAGCCAACAGTAGTGGTCGAAAACATATTGACTCAAAATGAGTGTGTACTCCACACTTTCCCTTACTCATATCCGAGCCTAATATGAGATCACATTGGTCTCTTAGTGAATCCAATTACATAAAATCGTTGATGACACTAAAATCACCAACAAAAGTTGAGTCAGATTAACAACAAAAAAATGATTAAAATGAGATAATTTTTCGGACAAATGAAGTATTAATTTGGTACTTCCAAATACACATATCTCAAACTATAAAATTTTATGGTAAAAAAAAAAACTATAACTTTTAATTATAAGTAAAGTGTCTTGACATCATGAAATATTTTTGAGAATCATAGTCCTTTTTATTGCCATTATTTTTAATTTTTTTCTTCTCTTGTTTTTTTAATGGTTAATTGTTTAATTAAGAAATCAACTTGGCCACTATATTTTGAATTAGTGACACTAAAAAAGTGTGACTATTTTTAATTAGCATAACTTATTTTAGTGTCTAAACCGAAAATGCCACTGGCAAACGTTATATATTGTGTCATTTCCAAAAAATGACACGAGAAATTTGATATAGTGTCATTTCCTTGCCTCATGACGTTATATGGATACAACCTATTGCCACTGCAAACGAAACGACAGTTACAAACATTTGGTGTCATTTGCTTATGTAATGTCACTATCTTGATGCCACTAAAACCCTATTTTCTTATAGTGGATGCTTATGCTAGGAGACTCCCTTGTACATAAACATACACATTTTCATAAGTTAGGATATAGAACATTTTCAAAGGCAAACTAAATAAAGCGTAGTCGGAAGCATGCTAGAGACCGAAAGGGCGAGTGGAGTGCTTAACACCTTCTCTTCTCGTAAATTAGCCCCCGAACCCACTTCTCTTTCAAAACAAAAGGTTTTATCTCTATTTTCCTAATAATAAAATGAGGTGGCGACTCTTCTTTCCAAAAGCAAAGTAGGGAAACCATTATGAGAATTCGAGCGCAAATTAGGTTTCGAGCGCAGGCTCTCACAATAATATGTTGCTCTTATAAATGCAAGTTTTGTCTCTGTTTACACTAGTCCATAACCGGTGCTCCGCACGTGAAAATGTACTATTTATTTCTGATGATAATTATAATTTAAATTAGTTGTCATCATAAAACTTTGTTTTTCAAGTATTTTTAGTTGATTGTAATTCTAATTTTCACTTATAGTTTTTCAATAAATCTTAAAGTGTTGCACCAAAAAGAGTACTGTAGTGTATTAAATCAAGTCATTTTTTTAATTAATGCATATAAGATGTTATACAACAAAACTAACAAATCAATAAGTACTATTTATTTATCAGATTATGAATAGTTATATATGCTTTAATTTATGTATTTCAAATCTAGAATAAATATCAACCTCCTATATATCACGTTGCAATTCATGTCCTTCATGAAATAAGCATAAGAAAATTCAAAAATTAATATAAAAGTCCTTTTATTTTATTAAAAAAACGACGTTATTAAAAAGGAAAATCATTCTTATTCATCAAAGACAGTTAAAATGTATTTTTTATAATTATAAAAAAAAAAGTAAAAAAAATGTCATACTCTTTTTAACATAATTTATAATGTATGCATTTATATTTTATTCATGAAAAAAATTATTAGTGTATGAGAGTGTCTTAATTTAATTTAACGTGTATAGGCTTTTCAAATTTCATAGCCCTTGTCATTTGATTTGTAATATTAACACACACATAATGATGAATGTAATAATTTCAAAATTTAATAGCTAAACTCTTCATCTACCTCATCTTTTCTCTATTAGTATATATATTAGCATACTATTCTATTATTATCTAATAGTAAAATATGATTATCTATAGCAATGGTAGAATGGTAATGTCTAATAGTTGTATTCTTCTAATGTAGTAACTATTATAGTATGCTAATACGATTAGCTTAAAAAGAAAAAATGAAAAGTCATATTGTTTGTGGGGTACATGGTGATGGGCTTCACGAAATGCAAGATTCCTCAAAACTTGTCCACGTGTCACAACCAAAGGCTTCCGCCTTGACTTTTAATATATACTCCCTCCGTCTTTTTAGTCTGTTCATTTTTTGCCATTTTGGGTGTCCCATTTAATTGTTCACACTCCCAAAAAGGAAGGTTTATATTATTCTTTATTCAATGGGACCCACTTGTCATACTCACAACAACTATCCCACTCACAATTCCAACCCCACTCACATATCACATCATACTTTTCATACTCACAACACCCACTCAACTACTAATATAAAATATTTTGCCTTAATACTAGTGCCTGGAGCAAAGTGTGAACAGCTTAAAAAGACGGAGGGAGTATAGATTTGATATATGTTGAATACCAACCGTACCAAAAAGTTGGTATATATTTTTGTATACTAAGTCATACTTGGTTGGTACATGGTATAAGTCAAATACAATTGGTATACCAACCGAACCACCCTTAGGCAAACTTGAGTCAAAAATGGTAGTGAGTAGAGGATATAATTATCCATTCATAACGCAAGTGGGTGAAAAGTAGATTGGTAAATGATGGGCTTGTAATATATGAACTTTATGAGGACAAAAATGTCCAAAACACTATTCATCATTTTTTATTTAAGGAATAAAACAACTAAGAACCTTATATTGGGACATACCAAAAAGAAAAGTAAGAACATTAAACTGAGACGGAGGGAGTTTTTTTAAGCGTAATTTTTTTCAAATGATAAAATTAGTTATGAGTTTATGTTCTACTTCATGAGAACATTGAATTTTGACTGAGCTAAAATTGTTGATCAGTGTTGTTGGATCCACGGATGCATATCCGGAAGATCTTACATAGCCTGAAAAGGAAGAACACACGTAAACTAGGTCCGGGGCGAAGGCCCTTCGGCGTGAGAATTAGTAATATGTTTTGAGAGATAAAACAGAATAAGACTCGTGAAAGTCAAAGTCGGAGAAAAGTGATTCAACCTGAATTGAGAGATTTAGACCCTTATTTATACCCTGCGGTTGGAGTAATCCCCAAGTTGTAGATCCGGTTTTGTAGGGATTTAAGTTAAGGAAATGAGATCTTTCCTCTTTATAACTTTGACCCGTGTTAGAGTATTCATGATTAAAACTTCTTTGTTGACTTGGTATCCTTGGTCGTTTTATGTCTTGAATACTCGTTGGCTGAATGATTACTTATTAAGTCCACGTGTTTATTACCAGGGCCAGCTCGACCTAACCGAGCTGATATATGCTCACCTTTCAGTCTGTGTTTTACTCTGACTCGAGCTCGTCAGCTCGGTATAACCTAGCTAGGGCTCCCTAACCTTCATGGGCCTGATGGGCATCCTTTCATTATGGGCTTGGGGTCGTTTAACTGATTGGACCGGGCAAACCTGCTTTTTGAGCTCAGATTATTCCTTTCAAAATCAATTATTTATTTATCCAAAATGATTGTTTGATGAATGAGATATTAAGGTTCAAAGTAAGTGGGTTGGAAAAGGTTAAATGAAGTTTCCACATTTAAAGAAAAGTGATGTTTTGCTTGCAAGAGAGAAGTGACTTCCATAGTTAGGCTTCCCACATGAGAATGAAATAAAATCTTTAGCTAGTATAAACTCTTAGGCACTATAGTAGTGGTAAGATTATGTAGCATAGAGGCTCTCTCTCACGTACAAAGGGGTGCAAATGAATGTCTAAATTTGGCTTGCGAGTAGCGAACTCAGGCATATGCATGTCATGATGGAATATAAATTACGCAACGAGCAGATTATACAAATAATCAAAGGGCGCAATCATGTAATCATAAATATAATCGTAGTAAACCAACAAATAACAGTACTAGTAAATCAAGCATACTTGACAACAGAAAATTAAAGCGAAAGTTAGAATACTTATCGGGTAGATCGAGTCGCCTGAATAAGACTCTCCTAAGAGAAATTATTTCCTCCTACTCGTGCGATTTCGGATACTGACAAATTCCTCCGAGGATAAAACGATCTCAAGATTAGTACCAAAATCTGCGCACACAGGTACAGATCTACTTGCGCCTGCTATCCCACTTCGCCTGAGTCTCTCATAATTTCACCATGGATTACGGATTTTTATTCCATTGATAAAGGTATCAACCGCACAAGAAAGAGAACAAGAAATAGAGAAGAAAAATAGAGGAACTGATCGGAGAGCCGTAGCACTACACGCGATACACTGCACCAGGTTGACCCTCCGTTCATAACCTCTCCCTGTTCTGTTATTAAATTTGTAACAATAAATAGTAATGGTTTTCTTGAATTTAACGATAATGACAAATATAAAATGAACCATAATATAATTAAAGGGACAGAAAATAAGAATAAACTATAAATGAGGATATTAAATCAAACCGGGCAATAAATGAAGTCGAGTCTTGTGTTGGACACAATCTCCGCAAGAAGATATTGCCCCGCACTGGTGCTTACGGTTCTGTGGCAATCTTCTCTAAAGATGAAACGACTTTACAGTCCATGATAAAAGCACTTCAAATCAAGGACTTCGGCGAACATAACTGTGTTTGACACTTCCAGACTTTGAAGAAAACTTATGCAACAAGATGATCCTGTCTTCTAACAGATGACGCGAGAATTCCTTTGAATTCTAATAGAATTCCATCGAATTCTGTTAAATAATTAACCGAGTTCGTTAACTCAGTTAAATATGTGCTCCTCTATTTCTGATGTGTAGAGAGAGTGAATTGTGAAGTGATTTATGTTGGAGTAAGGAATTTGATAAACTAGTGGGGGGCATTTATAGTTAATGAAGAGTTAGGGTGCCTTTTGGGAATAGGCACATTTGGCACATGGTGGATTCTCATCCGTTGGATCAGATCAGGATGAAGGGAGGAGATCGCCTGGATCGACCCAGCAACCCGACCCAAGTGCAAAGTGCGCCCTAAACCGCCCATTCCGCCCTTCGCGGGTCATGTGTCAAGTTGGAGCTAGTCCAAAATTAGCACACTTGGGCCACTAGTTGCATGTAGAGCTGTCAATTTGGGACGGTCCCGTCGGGATGTCCCGTCCTGCCATACAAGTGGGACGGGACGGGACAGTATTTCTTAAGCCCGTTTAAATGCGGGACTATTCGGGACATCCCGTATGGGACGCATCCCAAGGCGGGATGAGACGGGACGGGATGTCCCGCTTTTTTTACCCCCATGCGAAGAATTCAGGACGTCCCGTCCCGTCCCGTCCCGCGTAGTTGCGGGATATCATAGGTTCGTTCCGTCCCGTTTTCCCGAATTGACGGCTCTAGTTGCATGGTTGGCCCAAGGAGGGAACCATTTGATGACTCCTCCTTAGATGGATCCACTTAAATACTCTCATTACTTTCATTCATAAAGCAATGTGGGATAACCTTTCATATCCCATAAACTCTTCATTTACCCACTTCAACTTGCATACTTTGGACATTAATTTCTCATTCACCCGGAATTGGTTTTGAAAAAATAAATATACCACATTAATCTACTCCAAACGTAGATTACAAATATGCAATTAATTTCCATTTACAAAAAATGGAACCTAATGGAATTCTTGGTCAAAAGTCAATCAAACTACTCTTTTGCAAAACCAAAATTCCAACATGTCCAACCCTTTAATGGTAGTATATACTCTCTTTCATGTCACTTGAGACTTATTTCCTTTTTCATCCGTTCCACATTACTTGAGACTGCCCAAAATGGTAAAGAATCTTTAATATTCTTCCCACTCATTCTCTCTCATACTTTACTTTTGCACTCACAACACCAATCAACTTACTATCCATCCCACTCATTCTCTCTCCTATTTAATTTTTCATACTCACAAACACCTCCTCCCACTATTTTTCTCTCTTACCTTTTTTTAATTTGTTTGACAAAATTTTTGGTCAAAAGTCACATTAAACGGAGGGAGTCATTTATCTTGACTTGAGTTCCCAGCATTGTAAAATACATGGCCTCATTCATTTTCAATTTGGACTACAATCTTGGTCAACTAATGACCAATCACAATTCACTATATCCATATACTAGTATCACTTAACTAGTTAAGTACGAATTATATGTAGTCCTTCTTTAATTTAGGAATTCAATTTAACTACTTAAATTAATCCGTATATACTCCATCCATCTGTCCCAGCTCACTTGACACTTATTTCTATTTTGGGCTGTCCCAGCTTACTTGATACTTCCCAAAATAGCCTGCTTTTTATAATTTTATATTCTTTCTACCTCACCACTCATTCTCTCTCTTTATTTTCAACCACTCATTTATTCAACCAACAATACTATTTACTCCACTCATTCTCTCTCTTCATTTTCTACCACACATTTTTCTTATTTTATTCTTTTTTCTTAGTTATTGTGTCCACCTCTTGGGTGTCAAGTGAGGTGGGACGGAGGAAGTATATATTTAGGATTAATTACTTAAGTTAATATAATAGAATTATAAATTAATTATAATCCTTATACAAGAAAATAAATTAGTCCTTACTAAAATATAATTATAAAATACTTTACTTTAATTATATTGAACTAAATTAATTAGTCTAAGACTATAATACAAAGTACAAAGTATTCTCATATCTTGAATAGGAAAGCTTTCGGTTTGCTAGTATTCGAACTATGGACTTAACTATCAATGGAAATATCCCAATTTATAATTATAAATTTAAAACCCACGCTAAATATACAAATATTGACTTTTTCAACCACTTTGAGAACCAACAAGTGGACTCACTCAAAGATAACCTTAGACTAATATTTCCAACACGTCATACGGACATATACGTGGCACCAAATTTGCCTACTTAGACAAACCCACCTTTTGCTATAATCTTTTTTATTTCAATTTTTCACAGGTGCAAGGATAAATGACAGACTTAATTTCGAATTAAGTAGGAAGGATAAAAACGAAAAACCCGAAACCACCAAATTTGCCTACTCAGACAAACTCACATTTGTTATTATCTTTATGATTTCAAATTTGTAAGAACTACAAGGATCAATGACAGACATAATTTTAGACAAACTCACAATTGTTATTATCTTTATGATTTCAAATTTGTAAGAACTACAAGGATCAATGACAGACATAATTTTTAGAGGTTACTCCCACCGTCTCTGCATTGTGCACTTTGTTTCGCACAGCACTTTACTCCACACTTCTGGCAGAGACCAGGCTCTGATACCATTTGTAATGACCCGAGCTCGAAGATGTGGTCCGCTAAGCATGCATCACGACTGACCCACTGAATACGAATATACTTGGGTACACTTGGTTTACCACAGGCCCACCCAAAAGTCCTTGGACGATATTGGTATTCGATGGTAGTCCACTCCAACTTTCATTTCCACTCCATGTGGGATATCACATATTTATTGACTGAAATCTATATTATAGATTTTATCACTATTTTAGGTTAATATCTTGATCCCACAAACATTCATGAACCAAACTCATGAATCACATGAGATAATATATGTTGATTCCTTCTTAAACTTAGAGCAAAATTCCAACATTGCATATATATACTTCCTCTACCAAATGACAATGTAATACTCCAAAACATTGTTAACATCCATTTGACGTAGTTCTCATCGTCGAGTGATGAAATACGGGCACGTACGTGTACATTGTATCTAAGTTGCTGGAATTCTAAGTGTGCACATCAAGTGAGCCCTTGATATCTAAGTTGCTGGTATTTAAGTATAGAATGCTGTGTTGAAGCTTGATATATATTGTAGGTGCCCTCTCTAACACCTTAAGATTTTAGAGGAGTTGGTTACTTAACATGGTATCAGAGCTCGGCCCAAGTTGATGATGGAGTTGTTTACCCATGTTGGGTTTGAGCCGATGGTCATGCCGGCGTGTTAATGGTCCACGTGTAGAGCCGAAGGTCATGCCGGTCTACACGTGAGGGGGCGTGTTAAAGCCTCATTTATCCCACATCAACTTGGAGAAAATAATTGATCAACTATATAGATTGGATAATCTCACCTCTTAACAAGACCTTTTAAGGGGATGAGGACACAATTCTAATATGTTAAAGCCTCATTTATCCCACATTTCGAATCCTTCCGCTTGCATATTATTACCCGGATTATTTTGGTTACTTAACATGCTGCACCAACCTTTTCTCTTTCTTTCTCTCTTTGTAGATATCCACAATCTCCCTTTATCTTAATAAATTTTTATCTTGTTAAATATTCTAGGAATATTAGACTACTACCATAATTGTACTTATTTGGTAATCTCTAATATAAATAGGTGTATGATGGAGTATGTAATTTTGTCAATTAATAAGAACGTAAAAGAGAATTCTCTATCTCATTTTGTTTATCGAGCAATATCGGTAGATATAGATAGTGAAACGCGAACAGAATTATGTTTGGAAACATGTGCTAGTTTCTCATAGATATCAAGTTCCTCAACTTGGGTGAATCCTTTTGGGACCCGTTAGCCTTAGCCCAAAAAAAAAAGACAAAATACAAAGACAAAAATAATAAAGAAATGTAAATAAATTAGAATTTTCTGACTACAAATACATGTTGTGGAAATGTAAAACATATTCTTTTAATGTAAAATATGTTTTACGCATCTTTTAGTGTAAAACAAATTTTTCATAAAACTGTCTCTATTAATTATTGATACACTATTATCAAGTTTGTCAATTAAAAAAATTACTAAAATTTTGCTAAAATCTCATAAGTAATTTAAATTATCAGTCAAATTCAACCAAATTGACATTTAAAAAAAAAAAAGGTAAGATTATCAACCAATATCAGAGAATAGTTTTAACTGTATTATGAGTAACAAAGAAAAAAAAGAAGGTGATCATTTGTCAATAGGCAAGATCAAATAGGAACGCAAGAAGTGCACTCCAAGCAATTTGACTGAATATCAGCGGCCATGGGCGGATTTATGTCCAGGCGAGCGTAGGCGATGGCCCATACTGAATTTTTTTCAGAAAATATTTACCGAGTATTTATCACACAGATATCACTATATATTTTCTATGTCCCTAAATAACCAAGTATGTATGGCAGTTAAGTGGTAAGATTGTAGATAAATTTGCAGAATGTCTTAAGTTCGATTCCTAGTAGCAATTTTTTTTTTCTTGTTTTCTTTTCTAAAGCTACCCACCTATTATCTGATTAAACCCACCTTAAGATTACTGTATTCTTGTTCTCTTTTCTAAATTCACCTACCATTTTTATGAATTCTGATTATACCCACCCACCTTATGAAAGTATCAAAAATACTAAATTTAACACTTAAAACTTATTAATATTAAAAAAAAAAATCCTCAATTAAAACAAAATTTGGTTCTTTTTTTTTACATTTGGAGACGGAAGGAGTAACATATATTAACACTTAAACATTTATTTAGCGTTATTTTCTTTTACGTTGAATACTCACTTTAAATAGGCGGATTTTTTTGACCCACTGGATTTACATCCTGAATCCGCCACTGTCAGCGGCTATGTGGACTGATTAAGTGGGATGAAAAAGTCCAGCAAGTTCTTGGAAATGTCTCAACTCATGCATTGTACATTGTCTAATAGTTCAGAATCTTAATTTCTTTTAAATAATATTTTTCCATCTCAAGAAATTAGTTTCTTTTTTTATTTAATTTGAATGATAATTTAATTAAGTTTTAGTTATTCAAGTGAAATTTAGAACTTGTTATTAATATATCATTATAAATATTATTATTAATAATTTTTAAAATCTAATTAGAATAATTAAAAATAATTTAAATTTTTACTTAAGTTCATTCAAATTAATTAATAATGAAAAAAGAGAGACTAACTTTTGAGACGAAAAGGGTACTACATATTTTTAAGTTAAGAAAGTTATACTGTATAGCTTAGATATCAAATGTAAAGTACTAAAGTGAAAAACACTAAATAATAGCAAATTTTTAATGTGAAATAGAGGATGTATTTACTTACTACATATGTCAATAAAGTGAATGTTTAAATATTCAAAACATTTTTTCTCAAAAAAAAAAAAAAAAAAAAAAAAAAAAACTATTATAAAATGGTAACTTTTAAAACTATTATTACAATTTTTTACTACCATTGACAATTTTTAATTAACACTACCATTAGCAATTTTTAACACACGCACAATGCCATTTTTTAACACCACTATTGGGACTCTTCAACACAACCATTGACACTCATCAACACTACCACTCTTTAGCACAAATTGACATTCTTAATAATGCCACTAACACTATTTAATAAATACATTATTACTCTTTAACATACATACACAATAGTAGTCTTTAACATACTGACACTTATTAGCTAATTTGGTCTTTTCAAAGAACTCAGTAATTAAGGAGGGAAAAGGGAAACTAAACCCTAGTAGGAAAGGGTACTCATAAAAGGATATCCAAGCTTCGAAAATAAAATCAGCTCTCACAGACACATCAAAAGGACGAAAAACAGTTTGATTGGGAAAACATTTTCGATTTTTTAGGCCTAAAATCAGAGAGTTGCTGAAACACAAATCTCTTCATCAGGTTTTGCAATTAAACCATCGGAGACAAAGACAGATGAATCATCAGTAAAAGATTTTTTAAAACCAGCATGAGAGGATTTCGACACCTTCTTCATGTTGCAAAGCGAAAGATTTTTCAGAAAAATTGAAGAAAAAGAAAGAGAGTAGTACCTCGAATGAAACCCACCGCCTGGAAAAATGAGCATGAGAGGCGAAAATTTAAGGGATTAATGAGTCCTATTAACATAGGTTTCTCTCCTCCCCATACACGCCTTAATGATGCATTGGGTCAATTTGCCAGTTACATTAACCGTCCCATCAAGCCACGTTCCAAGGAGTCAGAAACTTATCCTTTCATATCCCATTATCGAATAAGTTTGGGGACAATTGTTGTGGGCAGATTTTCAAGTTATCTACACCTTGATTTCATTCTCAGGATAGGAACATCTTGAGACTCAGGTACGTATTATGTTTAATTAATAAATATGTTTGTTAATTTTATCTAAATGTTTTAATCATGAGCAACACGTGCCTATAAAACGGGAAGCATGATTCAAACGGCAGGATCAACCATGTTTCTTAAAGCCAAAGATGGAGCCGGGATTTATAGGATAGTTTGTTAAATTTAGATAGGACTCTTGTACTTTTCTATTTAAGTCGAACTTGGAGAAACACTAAAATACACGCTCACAAACTACTTTGTACTCCTCCTCAGTTCAAGAACTAAAGAAAGAGATCAATACTACCGTTCGGGTTGGAAGGTGCTCATAAACACCTCCCGAGGTTTTGTGCCGGCGAGATAATTGTCTCAAGGGCTTTCCTCGTCAAATCATTGTGCAATCTTGAATTCTGCAATTCTTAAGTTTATAATCCATTTAACCCTTCTGATCTGAAATCACCTTCATCGTTTTTTGTTCTATTGTTTTTTCTACCAAAAAAAGCACAATATCTTTCACTCCCTCTGTTTTCATGTACTTCTTGTGTTAAGCACTTCAAGGGTTTATTTTGTAATAAGATATGGATTTGTGTAATGATATTTTGTGCAAATTTGTGTGTTGATAGGCTAAATCGCACACCTACAAATTAAACCTGAACTAGGTTCTAAAAATATGTAGTTAGGGACAAGTCCAGAATCGATCCACGAAGAACGGTTATTTATTTACGCACAGTCACTTAACCAGATTGGGGGAAAATTATAATTATTAAATCCTAAGAACATAAATTAAACTAAATATGAGCAAAAATAATAATTAAAGAATACTTCAGATTTGTTTCCGTCCCCACCTTTTTAATCAATTATCATCGGTACATCAATTCACTTTTAACTCTATTCACTTGATCCGAGATTTATTTCAATCTCTGTTTCTTCTTTCAGATTAGTTACTAGCAGTGGCACACTCACTAGAAACCCTAATTAATGAATTAATCTAACTGGCACAGTCTAGATCGCAAAATTAATTGATGAACGATTTAAGAAACTAAGATCAAGAACACTTTCTATTTATTAAAATAGATAATTGCTTAATTTTACCCTAATCACAATTTACCATGGCACATGCATAAATCATGAAATTGCTACAATGAAAACCCTAATTCTGGCACAGAACAGAGAATTCTAGCAAAGATCAAATCACAAAGATAAATAAATTGATCAGGTTTATAAACCCTAGCAACGGATCTAGAATTAAGAACAAGTAAAATTATGAATAGAAATCAAATTGTGAAAGAAAAATACCTCAAATTGACAAAAGATGGTTCAAGATTCAAACCCAAAGCTTGGATTTTAGTTCCTCATCCAAAGCTTTGAAACCTCCATGGAAGAAAAAAAAAATAAAAACCTAATCTAATATTGTGTTCTCTCCAAATCTCCCAAATCAAAAACAAAAAGAAAACCTAGTTTTATATCTAGAATAAGTCCTAAAACAATAAGGAAATAAAAGGAATTAAAATTAAACAAAAATAACCAAAATTCTGCCTTCCAGCCGGCTCACACGCGCCTGCACGCGCTCCACACTCTCGCCAGTCAACCGCCACGCGCCAGCTCGCCTCGTCCACGCGCCAGGAACGCCAGAAAGCGCACCTGGTAGGTGCGTTTTCTCTTAATCCTTCACGATTCGTGAGTCAGCGCCCGACTCGTGCGCGCTCTCCCCCATTCGTGCGCACGACTTGATCATACGTGTTGTACTTTGGGCTTTGTAGTTGGGCCAGACGAGTTGGGCCGCCTGATTGTTGGGTCTACTGGTGGCTTGGCTTGTATTGGGCTGCTTGGTCTTCATTGCTTGGGCCTCTCTTCCTTATTTCTTCAACCCAACTTCCAATCCACTATTCATCTTCAATAATCTTGGGCTTTTAAATTTAATTCCTATTTTGGAATTTCTTTTGAATAATAAAATACTTAACTTGGGTAAAAATATAAAAATACTAAAATATCCCCAAATTACAATTAAACCCCAAAATTACATAATTGCCCAAAATTACATAAAAACTATCTAAAATACATAAAATTCATATTTTAAGCTCATAAAATCTTAGGAATAAAGTGTATCAAATCCGTCTCATCGTGTGTTCTTCCTCTTGCCTTGAAATGCTTGCTTTATGGGCGTATTAAAGTCTCATAGTTCATATATTAAAGGTTTATCAAACTTATTTATTTGTTAGTGGAGTTTTTTTTTTTTTTTTTTTTTTGGTTGAAAAAATTAGTTCCTTAATGAATTATTTATTTGTAATTCATGTTAGCTGACCACATATTTGAATGGCTTTGATTGTTGTTTTCTTTGTTGTAGTTGAAAACTTTTAGTTGAACTATAAGACTACAATGAGTCTAATAGCTAGACTGAGAGTCAATCTTAGTCATACAATTCAACTATAAAAAGCAAACTAGTCTTATAGTTTTAACTATAAAAGATAAACTAGTTTTATAATTAAACTATTTTAAATAAAATATGTGAAGATTCAATCCTTGCGATCTGCATAATTCTATACTATTAGTTGGTGCAGTTACTGTTAATTAAATTAAAGATTTTATACATCATTAACTATGATAAGTCATAAATAAATTTAGTATTTTACTACCTCTGTCCCTAAATGAGTGTCCAAATTTCATTTTAAGGGACACTGAAAATCTCAACTTTTTTAACAATTTGGTAACAACGATTCATATTTAATCTTGTAATCTCCTTTCCAAACCTTTAGTTTTGCACGTATAAAGAAACCGGTGAAAAAAAATTCGAAAAAAAACGTTTAGGGAGAAAGTTATGTTCAAAAAAGACACTCATTTAGGGACAAAGATTTCTTGAAAATAGACACTCATTTAGAGACAGGGGGAGTATATTTTATCCCTTCACGTTTATAAAAAGTATGTTTAAGATTAAAAGTTTATCTTTCAATACTTTAATCTCCAATTTTGCCATATAGAAAACTTTAAAGAGATCAAATGCCAAATAAGCATATTGATGATGTCATTGCCATACGTCATTGTTTCTAACAAAAAAAATGGATGTAAGATGGATGAAAGGATGACGTGGCTACAAATTAATAAGTTCAGTTATGTAAATGGGAACAAAAATTTTCTATGACCAAATCTTAAACTTATTATTTATTAATAATCAGTGATCAAAAGACACTATTAAAAATAGACTTATTGAGACGGGATATGTCATATTAAGTGACTTTAAATACGGTTAATTGCAAATTGGTAACTTGAGTTTGTTTCACTTTTGGAATCTTCAAGCTAAAAGTTAATTGTGCTAATCAGGCACCTGAGTTTGTCATTTTGTTGCAGTGTGGTGAATAAACTAACTTTTCGTTAATTTTTTTACGGACCTAAATACATGTGTCTCGCACATGAGCTTTTAACAGGAAATACTGTCAATTCCTGGGTTGGGATGGTAACGGGGCGGATATGGAGCAGGTTTACTCAATACCGAACCCGCCCTGAAAAAAACACTCCTTGTACCGAACCTGCCTCTCCCCGTAGAGTGCTAAACCCGTAACCGCCCCGCCCCGTATTTAACATCAAACTCAAATTTGACACCAACTATTTCATAACAGATTATTAACAATTAATTCAAACTTGAGTCTATGAACATCAATGCAGAAAATCAATAACAAGTGAGTTTATTAACATCAAAAATTAACATTAGAGAGAAAGAGAAACAGAGAGAGAGAAAGAAACAGAGAGATTTACTTACGGTCGAAGTCGAAGCGAGGAGAAGACTACCGCCACCCTCGCTGGTTGACTTTGATGACGGCGGAGGAAGAATATGAGACTGGAAGGGATGGACATGAAGGAATCGCCTCAATCGCCGGTGATGTCGACGCAAATGATTTCTAAACCTAGAAATTGAGGAGAAACGTATTATATATGAAGGCACTAAGGTAAGAAGTGAAGGGATTAGGGACATAATAGTAAATAGGTAGCATACTTGCGTATACGGGGCGGAGCACCGCGGGTTCACTACAAGAAAAACCTTAAATAAAGGCACTCAATAATGCCATTTTTGTTCATTTCAGTGACATTTTAAGGTCTGTGGCACTACATAATCAATGTCACCTTTAGGGGTGTCACGCTAGATCTAAATGTCACTGCCATTATGTTTGTGTCATTTTATTTAAATGCCACAATTTAGTGTCATTTTTCTAAATGCCAGTACATAAATTTATTAACGTCACTTTCAAATGTTAGAATGCGTCAATAGTGTCACTCCATAGTGCCATTTTATATAATTATAGTGGCACCTAAGACTATTAGGTTGGTAACCCAAATGCTACCGTTTAAGAAGATTTTGACAATAAATAATGCCACAAATTATTTTTAATCATAATAAAAACATAATAATTTTTTTATATACGTTAGTACCCTGCTAAAACAAGGAAAATAACAATCGATAATAATACTAATAAAGTAATGAATACATTTCATTGTCAATCATTTTTCATATACTTGCATCACATCCTTGAAAGAAAAAAAAGATAAGCAACCTAACTAGAAAGTCTTGCACTCATCTTCAAAGACTTGGTGTCTAGCTAGCATCTTAATCCTGACTAATTTGCCCTTTTTAACTTCATCATGAAATCTGCTCAAACAAAAAATTCACCTTGAAATCCAGCCTCATCACTCGCGTTGAAGTCATGCCAACGATGCAATTTATCATTCTGAACACAACTCTTCCTTCCATACCTGAAACAGGAGTTGGATGGTGTAAAAAAATCCTATGAACATATCAGTTTCACCGCTAAATATTGAATACAATTTTCATAGAAGTTTTTTCCAATATATTAAGTCGATGAATCTTTTGCTAAAACGGATAATTGGGCGAAGGAGTACGGTGGCCGGATTCGTAAGATAGCATGGCTTGTGCAGATGGAAAGGGAGTGATGGTGATTAATGGTGATAAGAGGAGTCAAAGAGGGTAAAGAGCGGCGGCCACATGTTGAGATAGAGGAATGATTGCAGATTGATAAAGAAAAACAATTAGGATTGAAGGGATTAGTTGTTTTACTCAATAAAGCGATAGGAACAAATCTCATATTTCCATTTTCATAATCACATGTCACTAAATTTAAAATCACAGTGACACTATAAACAAATGACATTAATAGTTAAATTAGCTACACTTATTTTTAATGTCATTATCTTGAATGCCACTCATATCTGTTTTATAGTGTCATTTGTTGTAAATGACATTGAAATTAAATATATAGTGTCATTTTCTCACCAAATGACAATAAATAGGAAAGCCCAATGCCACTATATACCAAATGACACTATCATACATTTTGTGTCATTACTTAACATAATTGATGTGGCGGATTTTGTACTATTTATTCCCTAGTATTTCCTATGTACTAGTAGGTAACCCGTGCTCCGCACGGGAATCTATTCTGTTAATGTTTTTTGTATTTTCCTTTTTTGATGTTTTTAATTGATAAATTAACATAATAATTTTATTTGAAAATATATGTATATTTTAAATTAATAAAAATATTTTCATAGCTTTGGATGTACATAGTTGTAATAAATATGTTTTTTTAATTAATTTAGAAGTACATTTAAGTTTGTTGTATGGATATTTCAAAAAACTTAATGGTATTAATAGTAATAGTTAACATATACTCCCTCCGTCCCACCTCACTTGATACTTAAGAGGTGGGCACAATAACTAAGGAAAAATAATAAAGTAAAGAAAATGTGTGGTAGAAAATGAAGAGAGAGAATGAGTGTGGTAAATAGTAGTGTTTGTTGAATAAATTGATTGATGGAAAATAAAGAGAGATAATGAGTGGTGGGGTAGTTTGAATATAAAATAATAAAAAAATGGCTATTTTGGGGAGTCTCAGGTAAAGTGAGACAGACTAAAATGGAAATAAGTCTCAAGTGAGGTGGGACGGAGGGAGTATAGTAACTATTATGATTAAATAATATAATTGATAGTAATAGTTAATATATATTGTAACAATTATGATTAACTAATACTATTAATAATAATAATAAACTTATATAGTAACTATTATAGTTAACAATTATATTTAACTATTATAATTAACTAATACTATTAATAGTATTAGTTAGTTATAATAGTTAAATATTACTCCCTACGTCCCAGAGTAAGAGTCCTACCTCTCATTTGCACGGAGATTAAGAAATGATGGAAGTAAAGTAAGTGTTGTGAGTGTAAAAGTAAATTAGGAGAGATAATGAGTTAGAGGGAATAATAAGTTGATTGGTTTTGTGAGTATAAAAGTAAAGTAGGAGAGAGAATGAGTGAGATGAATAATAAAGATTCTTTGTCATTTTAAGAAAGATACTCTTACTCTGGGACGTACTAAAATAGAAAATAAGACTCTTACTCTGGGATGTAGGGAGTAATAGTTAACTATAATATTTAACTATTAATAGTTAACTATTATAGTTACCTATTATAGTAACTATTACTATTATAAGTATTAGTTACTATAGTAGTTAACTATAATAGTTACCTATTATAGTAACTATTACTATTATAAGTATTAGTTACTATAGTAGTTAACTATAATAGTTACCCTTTATAGTAACTAATACTATTAGCTAATACTATTAGCTAAGAAAAAGAATTTGAAAAGTCTCTTATTTATAAGAGTGGTAATGATGTGGCAACACCAAATGCAACCTTTCTCTAAGACTTGTCTATGTGTCAACACCATAGCTCTCCTCACCAACTTTAATATATATATATATATATATAGATTTTCACTTATTTTGATGTACTTAGACTAGATTTGATGTAATTGGGGCATTATCTATCATTTGAGTTTTTATTGTAATCCGGGGGTAAAATAGTCGTATTTATTTAGTTACTTTTCCGGATGTAATTTTGGTGAGCTTCAAAGTCATGCCTTGAGTATCAAGAATAGTCAAAGCAAAGTCAAAGTCAACCGAAACGGAGGAGTATAGGTTCAAACTGAAATTTCTGGAAGTTGAGGTGCTGTTCTGCATGGTTGAAAAGTCCAGGGATTGATGTGAAGAACTAAAAGACTGCAGGGTCCAAACTGTAAATAACTGAAACTTCAGGGGCTGAAATGCAAATTTTGAAAAGGTTCCTCTGTCCGTACGTGAACAGCGGTTTCTTTGTGAATTGGGTTTTGATTTTTATTTTGATTTTTATTATTATTCTTTTTCATTATCCTTAGGGAGTTTTAATTAGGAATTAATTATAATTAGTTTTGAATTAGGATTTGTGGGAGGAGATCGACTCTTTGAAAAAAGACACACGACGTTCTTTCTTTTTTTCTCTCTGAAGCTTTTGTAAACCATTAATGGAGAACTAAACTCCATTACTTTGGGTTGAGATCTTAAACCTTCTTTAATTCAATTGAGGTAATTTTTCTTATTCTTTTGTTGATCTATTTATAATTTTGTCTGTTCTGATTCTAGATTAATATTTAAGGTTTGTGGATTTGGCCAATCCATTAGTTCTATTTCTTGATCTATGCTAGAATTCTCTGTTCTGTGCCAGAATTAGGGTTTTCACCGTAGCATCTCCATGAATTGTGTATGTGCCATAGCAATTCGGGGAGTAGGCAAAATTAAACGATTATCTAGTAACCTAGAAAGCGTTCTTGATCTTAGTCTCTTAAATTGAATCAATTAATTTTGCGATCTAGACTGTGCCAGTTAGATTAATTTATTAATTAGGGTTTATAGTGAGTGTGCCACTGCTATAGACTAATCTGTAAGAAGAGACAGAGATTGCAATATATCTCGTGATCAAGTGAATAGGATTAATGGAGAAAAAGAAGTACCGATGAAATTGAATTAGAGGATGGGGATAGTAATCAATCTGAAGTGCTTTTAAATCATTGTTTTTATCATCTTAGTTTATTTTTCTCGTCTTAGGAATTAATTAAAATCTCCATTAAACCCCCAATCTGGTCAAGTGACTGTTCGTGAACAAATCATCGTTCTTCGTGGATCGACCCTGACTTACCCTAATTACATTATTAGTGGCCGAGTTTAAGTCTAATTTAGTAGGTGTGCGACTAAGCCTACCAATAATGCCATTACCTTGATGCCACTAATTGACATTTTTCTTGTAGTGGTTGGAGTGTGCTAGCCACCAAACCCGACTATTAACCCGTCGGGTTATAAAAATTGTTACCAAACACGCCTCGTTGCGGAGCAGATTGTCCAACAACGGATTGGTTTCAGACAAATTGATATATATAATCCTGATCCTTATCATCATCCATCAAATTAAAAAGAATTGATTTATCATCAATAAAGTTTTTAATCTAGGAAAATGATGAATTTTTTCTCAAATAATTCCCTTTTTTCTAAGTATTTACCAAAGTACCACTTTTTTCAAAGTATGTACCAAAATGACCATATTTATAATAATACGCCATTTACACAAGCGAATTATGTAATTCGCTTCTCCCATTAGCGAATTTGTCTTTGACCAAGGCCCACTAATTATTGCACGGTTAATCTCACACCTTAATCTAATTCGCTTCTTACAAAAGCGAATCAACCTCAGGCTCAAACTCCAGGAAATCAACAAATCCAAGCCTCAAAATTGATGATTCTCTGCGCAAATTCACACCAGCCATGGAACTCAACATATCCCACTCTTCTTCTCCTCCCCAATTGCAAAACCCAGGCAGACATAAACCAAATTCACGCCCGTCTATTAACAACTGGCCTCATCAACATATCGAGAAGCATTGCCGGCCGATCGACGACGTGAAAAGGGTAATTTTTTAGAGAGAGAGAGAGAGGAAAAAAAAGAGATGGGTTTATGGTGGAAATCGACGGCGGCGGTGGAATTGAAGAACCGACTCCTCCTTCAAGAATGAAAGAAGATCAGGAGATCACCGCTGCCTACAGACTAAAGAGAGAGGGAGAGGGCATCGGAAATTCGCCATCGGCGATTGAACTGGGGGAGTGGCGACGGGCGACGTCGAGCTCTCCAAGACTCCAGCCTCCGCTTCGGCCACCATCGTCCACAGTTAACCTAATTCGCTGTCGAAACAAGCGAAATTGATTAAGTAACCGTGAGATTAGGGATTATTAACGGTCAAAGACAAATTCGCTAATGGGAGAAGCGAATTACATAATTCGCTTGTCTAAGTGGCGAATTACCTCAAACTTGGTATTTTGGTACATATTTTGAAAAAAGTGGTACTTTGGTAAGTACTTAAAAAAAAAGGAATTATTTGAGAAAAAAATCGAAAATGATACTCCTATACTATATCAAAATTAATTCATGTATGCCACAGTAAAAGTTGTTAGTGTACAGCATTGAGACAAGAAACAAGACAAATAAGTGCTTGAAAAGTGCAGCCAAGGCTAATAAAGCACAAAGACTTTTCGTTTCTCTGCATGTGAAAATATACTACTCCAACTTTTAACTAGATAATGTATTACTGTATACTTTTATGAATTTCAGTACGGACCAGTAACAAATCTTCAATAATGCAATTTGGATCTCATCCATTTGGATTCCTGCAAGCTCAATCGAATCGTTAAGTGTGTACTCGACAATTTATATTACTCCCTCCGTTCCCGAATACTAAGGTTATTAGTTTGACTTTACACGGAGATTAATAAAAAGTAAATGTTGTGAGTATAAAAAATAAAGTAGTAGAAAGTAAGAAAGAGAAAGTGGGTAGAAAGTTTTTGTTGTAAGAATGACAAGTGGGTCACATTATCTATTTTAAGTAATAAAGTAATTAAAAATGGGACAAACTAAAATGAAAAGTAAGAACATTAGTCTGCAAAGGAGTATTATACCTATCTAAATTCATCTATTGGTGTCTATAGATAGGCAACTACTCTTACTCAACAAACTGACCCCTAGAAATTCAAACATTTAGTTATTTAGTTATTATTAGTGTTACACGTATTTATAGTTAGTATTACAGTTGAAAATGAGTAAAATGAGTTTTTTTTTTTTTTTTACAAAAATGGTGTTACGTTTACTTATAAACAATGTTACTTTATAAGTAACACAGTTGTTACATTTAGTTATACTAAGTATTACTTTTGGCAAACGAAAAAAACAGTAAAAAAATGATTTTTTTTTTGAAAAAATAAATAAATTGGGTCATGGGTCGCTGCCACGTGGCAGATTTTGAGTGGAGCATGTGTTGGGATCCTATGCTTCGCGGAGAATGTTGTACATGGGTCATGGGTCAACCCGTTTCTTTTATGAGACGAATCTAGGTGTTCACAAGAGACCACCTATTAATTTAAGGGCAAATTGCATTTTAGGCCCCAAAGTTTGGGGGGTGTTCCTATGATGGACTCCAAAGTATTTCAGTTAGCATTTTGGGCCCCAAAGTTGTCATTTTTTGTCGAGTTAGGGTTTTTAACCAATTTTGTTATAAAAACACGTGAGGCAGTCTCGCGTGCGGCGGCGCCGAGCCGAGCCATGCCCTATTTTTTTTTTTTTTTTTTTTTGCCCCCACAACCTTTTTTGCTCCCACCAAAAGTAACACTTCTTATAACGAAATGTAACACTTTTGTTTTTCAAATGTAACACCTTTTTTTTCAAAAATGTACCACAATTTTGATGCAATAGATTAAAGATAACATAAAAATTAACGACTAAATTAATGTAACACTTTTTATAAAGGAATGTAACATTATTTTTTCAAATGTAACATTTTTTTTTTCAAATGTAACACTTTTTTCCCCCAACATTAACATAGGATTGACAACTAAACTAATGTTACATTTTATAAAAAATGAATGTAACATTTTTTTTTCTCAATTGTAACATTTTACATTCTTAAATGTAACATTATATATGAAATGTAACAATTTTTTATTGAGAAAATAACAATTGAAATGCAAACCCATTTTTTTTTAATAAAAACTGTTGTTACATTTAACAGTAAAAAAGTGTTACTTTTTGAAGATGAAAGTGTTACTTTTATCAGAACAGAGTGTTACATTTGAGCTGACAAAGCAGATCAATTTATTTTTTGTCTTAAAAAGTATTTTTTTTTAAAAAAAAAAAATCAAACCATATTATGACCTATGTAGTTTTATCCGTCTCGTCGAGACGAACAAAACGGTATTTTTTTTTAAAAAATCTGAGTTGTAAATCTCAAGATATAGCATTTTAAAGTATTTGGGGTTTTTTTTTAAAGGGACACGTGTCAAAATCTGGGAGAGGGAGGGTTGGATCTGGACAGTCGGATGCAGCGCCCCAGCCAGCCGCGCGAAGCAGTGGAACCAAGCACCCTTGCCGCACATGGTGCGGCGGATGTATGCGAGAATTTGTCAAAACCCGTTAAATAGGCACGTGCCACTCACATGCTACCTACCGGAAGATAATTTTGACATTAGCCTACAGGTACAAAATTTTCAAATACTACCTCCGTCCCAGCTCAATGTGCACACTTACCTTTTAAGTGGGTGTCGTTGATATGTGCACAATCCAAAAAAGGAAAGTTTTTTATTATTTTTATAATCTTCCACTCATTCTCTCTCTTCCTCCCAACCACTCATTATTCTCCACTCATTCTCTTTCTTCCTCTCAACCACTCATTATTCTCCACTCATTTTCTTTCTTCCTCCCAACCACTCATTATTCTCCACTCACAATACTTTTGAATATAAATAATCTCTCATTAAATATTATGCCAAACAGTAAAGGTGCATATTGAGTTGGGACGGAGGTAGTATGAAGTAACAAAAACAAATCTAAAAAGTTGCTTTAAAAAAAAAACTAAAAATCACAACACAAATTCAACATCACAATCCCAATAACACACACTCGAAATCAACAAAAATTATCTCACCCAACAGCCTCTTGAGATCCAGCATCATCAGCGGTAATATCAAGATTAGAAAAGTGTTATCACTTGCCGGAGTAACAGCCATAGCCGCTTCACTCCGGCTAGACGGAGACCCCACGCTTCCACTAGTAGACACAGATTGGCCGGAAACCGTCGTACCCCACGACCTAGTAACTCCTCCTCCTTTACCAATTGCTGATAGGTTTTTCTCCCCATCTTCTAAATTACTCGCACCATTCACCATTATAACCCACCAAATATCATCAACCGCCTGGAAATTCGAGACACACCCAGATGAAAACCGAACAAAAAGATATTGGGTCTTCACACAAAAAAAGTATTCGGATCTTACCTCTGGCGGCTATGGAGTCGCCGGATATGTGAGAGAAGAAGAGGGGAAGGGGCGGTCAGATATGTGGAGTCGCAGTTGGGTGGTTGGAAGAAGGACGGTGGGGGTGGTGGATATTGTAATCGGAAGTGAGGGAGGGATCTTCCTGGTAGATGACCGATGCGGCGGAGGAAGAAGGAGACAGAGAAGGCGGTGGAATCGGAAGCCGGACTGAGGATGAGAAGGATCGGACGAAAACTTTAGAATTATAGGGAGGGGGAAGAACGTTGGGAATGGAGAGAGAAAGGGGTAAGGGGCGAATTGGGGGAGGTGGGGGAAGGTGGCGGTGTGGTGGGTGATGGGTATTGTGGAGTATATTGGTGATGATGGTGGGGGACGGTGGATAGAGAATATTCCTTTTTTGTGTGAAAAATAGTGTGATACATTGGAGAAGATTTTTATTTAGTGTAACATTTGGTGTAAAACTTACACCAAATTTGGTGTTCTCCATTGGAGATGCCCTTAGTAAAAATCTCGAAAAAAAACTTGTTTTACATCGCTTTAGTATAAAACATGTTTTCATCCTTTAATGTAAAACAGATTTTTTAATGTTAAACATGTTTTACATATCTTTCTTTTAGTGTAAAACAAATTTTTCATAAAACTGTCTCTATTAGTTATTGATACACTATTATCAAGTTTGTCAATTAAAAAAATTAAAATTTTGCTAAAATCTCATAAGTAATTTAAATTATCAGTCAAATTCAACCAAATTGATATTAAAAAAAAAAAAAAAAAAAAAAAGTAAGATTATCTATATTACAATACAAAGCAAGAATAACCGTTTTACAAAGAAAGACTGAGATTGCTTCTCAAAATTTGATCGGACGGCCTAAATGAATCCCTCTCTTTTCTTTCCCCACCCACGTTCATAAAAAACTGCCTAACCTACTGCCCCACTATCTATTTTTGCATCCCTCGATCAATGATACTGGTATGCTATTTCTGTAATGATTGAGTTTCAATATGTTGGGTAATGAAAAAGAGGAAATTGAGTTGAGGTTAAGGGATTTTATGTGAGAGGACAAAAATAAATGGGGTTCTTTCTTCTTTTCCTTTCCATACTGTCACCGTGCCAGTGGCACGGGTGGGAATACTAGTCTATAATACAATACAGGAAAGGAATAACTACCTCTTATCTTGGGATAAAGAGAGGCCCAGATTAAAAGTTGAAAATCTCATCCTACGGCCTAGAATCAACTAAGTAACCCACGTTCTCCCACAATTTCTTTTCTACGATCTCTTCTCCCCTGTTTCCAGCGCAGTTACTTGAAGCTCTCCTCTCCGCCTCTCAACCTTTACCAATGCGACCATACTCTCCCTCTCTCGCCGGCAATTCACCCATTGGTCGGAGCCTGACCAAAGCCCTAAACGCCTCCCCTACTGTTCAAGGTAACTTTCTGTCCTCTAAATTCTTTCTTTTCAATTTGCTTCTCATTTTCTCTTGGTGTTCTAAATTCTGTACTTGGTTAATCTTTGGATTGAACAATTTTTCCAGGGTCGGAGCCTGACCAAAGCCCTAAACGCCTCCCCTATCGTCTTTGGCTTCTTTATCAAATTTGGGGATTTCAATTTGATTTTGTTTTGGGTTTGACCTAAGGTTTGGTTTTAATTTCTGGAGTCCTATCTGATTGCATTTTTAAATCACTAAGGAAAAAAGGAAATTCATTTTTTTGGCATGCATTATACCTATTGACATCAATTATGTAATAGCAGGATGCAGTGGGAATGCATACTGTTTTCCAACGATTCAGCACAAGTAGAACTCTCTTCTCTCTCTTAACTCCATCTCTATGTCTATCTCATCTCTATTTGTATCTCTATATCTCCATTTATGCACATGTATTTAGTGTTTGTTTGTGGGTATTTTTTTGCAGGTTGGGATGTATTTAGTGTTCTGTTTAATCTCAGGTACTTCTTCGTTATCATCCAATTTTCCTTCACGGGTTTTGTTTATTCAAGTCCATCCTTTAAATCACTTTATTTTCTCCCCTTCTGAAATGGGGTTTTGTGTGTTTGCTAAGATAGGGCTTTAGTTTAAATGTGAAATTCATTTCGATTACTTATCGTTGAATGTATTATTGATTTCTATGTCCATAAGGACTCCCTGTATAAGCTTTGATACTTATGAGAGATTTATTACTATGCAGATTCCTGAGGGCCTGCAACTAAACCATGCTTATGTGGGCTAACACACTCTAATGGTGGAAAAACTTTGCCACGCACACTATTCTGCAGGTGATCATCTTATCGCTTATGTGTAGTCTCTGTTTGGAATGTCGTTTTTTCCTTTTTGGTCCGTGTCAAGTGTCCCGATTTTAAATAATAAAGATGAATGGATGGAGTATTAAAACACAAATAGATTAAGTATTCCCTTCGACCGTCTCAAAATGAATGTCCGGTTACTACATTTTTATTAGATTCTGACACATTAACTGTGACGGATGGAGTATTTTTTTCTCTTGAATTATGGTCTTTGTCGTTATATTTATGTGTTTGCCTGCTGATTTTTTTTTATGATTTTTTGTATGATGGGTTGAAGGAAGTTTTTCAGAATTTCCACACCTAATTTATCAATAGTTTCGACATTGATAAAATGGCATGATTATTTTAAATCATGCCCTAGCAGTGGTGATATAACATGAAGTGTGTGACTCAAGTTTGAGAGCTTTATGATCGTTATGTTAGGGATAGGTCTGTTTTGGTTCCATTCTTTTTAAGATGGAGGAAGTATTATCTAAATGGTGTTTTTGAGCGGTTTCCTGATTATGTTTATATTGATGGATGGGAACAACAATGAATCCAGTTTATTTTTGAAGATTTTCTTGGTCTTTTGTGAAGTTTGTGATGTCATTTTGTCAAAGTTACAAAATGGGTTTCATATTAGTGTTAGTTTTACTGTAAACTTTGGTCCTTTTGGGGAGAAAGAAAGATGAGTGGTGTAGTTTAAGGATATTCTGCTCTGGTATGGAAGTATACAATTTTAATTTGTGTGTGGTTCTCTGTCAAGGACTGCTTACTTAAGATGCATCATGTTAATGCATGTTGTTATTGAATGAATAGCTTATCATTTGAAGCCATTTGGGTTTCAATTAATGCTACTGCTGGATTTGAGACTTATAAGTAGGACTTAATTATCACCCTTTACTTTTGTGTGCATATGCTGGCGGCCAAATGGATTAATATAGCTTGGTCTTTTTTCTTTTTCTTTGAACGCTCTAATAGAACACTATTTTACCTTTCTTTCTTGGTTTGGCAGGGGTGTAGAGGACCCTGGAGAAGAATCTTAAGGCCAAGACGAAGAGGCCTGTGGAGATTGTGCAACCAAGGAAAAAATGCTGTAATATAGGCAGTGGCGATCACGGCAGTGGCTGTGAGAGGGAGAAGGGAAATAAGGGTGAAGTGGAGAAACCGGCAAGGGGAATGGCAACGTAGGAGGAGGCAAATGGTGGAAGGCCAGCTCAAGATAAAATGCGGTGGATAAGGTCAAGCAATACTTGGTGTCCTTTTTGAAGTTTCATAGGATAGTGGTTGGTGAATCTGACGATATCTGTAAGCACATTTTTTTATTACTTGGGGTTACCAGCAGAGCCATAATGCTATTCCCCGACCACCATGAAGGTACTCTCTTCATTCGTTTCAAATTCAATTTGATTACGAGGTGTGTATTGAACATTGTTCTGTACCTTTATGTGTAAGTGAAGGTTCATTTTATGTTTTGAAACTGTAAATGGTCTGATCATGGTTAATGATCATACTAGAGCCAATGCTTCACTGCAATGAGTTTGTATTGATGGGAATTATGATATTACTGATGTCCAAACCTGAATTGGTTTTGGTTTGTATCTTTGGTTATGCCTTATGAAGTATGAAGTAGTTGCATGGAACAAAAATCTAGAATGCTCCATAGTAAAAATCTGCTGCAAATTTGAATTTAATTAGGTAATGGCACATTGTTTCTTTATTGGAATGTGCTATATGTGTTGCTCTGTATTGTAAGTTTGATAGTATTAGATGGAAAGATGGTATGAAAAATTTATTAACGTTTTCTTGAATTTGCATTTGTAGAGGAGGCCACCAGTTCATTTGGAGAATTAAAGGAATTCAAGAAGGCTTTTTGTGTTCATTAGAAGTGATATGCTGGTGCCAATTTATAGCAGGAGGTGGAAGCACTTGAACTGGTACTAAGAAATTTAAGAACAAAGATGAAGCACACTCTCCGTATAGTGATAGTTATCCCACTTGAAGTTCTACATCATAGACCGTTTCATTTTTTTCTGTTTAATTAAAGCTTTTTGCCAAGACTCTGTTTTGGGGGTTACAGGTTAGACGTGTTGGGGGGGGGGGGGGGGAGATGGGGGGATGGGGTTCAGGAAGGAAGACAAGAAATTGTTTTTTTTTTTTTTTTTTTTTGGTAGTCTCAAGCATATGCATTGTTTAAATTTGTATTGTGTTAATCCACCACCATTCCATGGGTAAATATAAAGTCACAAAATGTGTCTTACAAAATGATGTGTCAAAAGTTTGTTGGTGTTTTTTATTAGAGTGTGCCGGGTCCACAGTCGATGCACCTAATAAAATATCGTCACCTCATTTTGTATCCATTATTTTATAAACTTCTTTTGTGTTCCTATCATTGCCCCTATTCCATACTTATCATTTTCCTGTTACTAACCTTTTTGTACTGACCCGTGCCATTGGCACGGGCTTTTGAATACTAGTCAACCATTATCAGAGAATAGTTTTAACTGTATTATGAGTAATAAAGAAGAAAAAAAACAAGGAGCTGATCATTGGTCAATACGCAAGATCAAATAGGAACGTAAGAAGTGCACTCCAAGCAACTTGACTGAATATCAGCAGCTATTTTTTGGACTGATTAAGTGGGATGAAAAAGTCCTGCAAGTTCTTGGAAATGTCTCACTATGTCATACTAATAGTTCAGAATCATAATTTCTTTTAAATAATATTTTTCCGTCTCAAAAAATTAGTTTCTTTTTTTATTTATTTTGAATGATAATTTAATTAAGTTTTAGTTATTCAAGTGAAATTTAAAATTTGTTATTAATATATCATTATAAATATTATTAATAATAATTTTTAAAATCTAATTAGAATAATTTAAAATAATTTAAAATTTTATTTAAGTTCATTCAAATTAATAATGAAAAAAGAAAGACTAACTTTTGAGATGAAAGGGGTACAACATATTTTTAAGTTAAAAAAGTTATACAGTATAGCTTAGATATCAAATGTAAAGTACTAAAGTGAAAACTCTAAAGAATAGAATTTTTTTAATGTGAAATAGAGGGTGTATTTACTTACTACATATGTCAATAAAGTGAATGTTTAAAAATTCAAAACATTTTGTCTCAAAAAAAAAATAAAAATCAAGCAATATATTTGAGCTATGATAAAATGGTAACTTTTAAAACTATTATTGCAATTTTTTACTACCATTGACAATTTTTAATTAACACTACCATTAGCATTTTTTAACACAAACACAACGCCAATTTTTTAACACCATTATTAGGACTCTTCAACGCAACCACTGACACTCATCAACACTACCACACTTTAGCACAAATTGACATTCTTAATACTGCCACTAACACTATTTAATAAATACATTATCACTCTTTAACATACATATACAATAGTAGTCTCCAAGGTTCTAAAAAGCGCTAGGCGGTTGCTAGGCACCGCAACTGGGCCTAGCACCTAGGCGGGGCCTATACGGGATCTAGGCAGTGCCGAGAATTCAGACATAGTTATAATATCCTAGGCGGGACAAAAACATTTCATGAACACCTAGCGCTTAGACGGGTCCTAAGCGGGCGACTTTTAGAACACTTGTATAGTCTCTAACATAGACCGACACTTATTTGCAAATGTTAAAATGTCAGTTTGAATATAAGTATATAGTTGCAATTTAAATATTTACAAGTACCACTATGAGAGACACGTTCTGAAAAGCCCGTTTTATCTAAGCGTCAAGAAAATTAAGAACAATTGATTTCACAAGACCGACTCATAAATTAAAACGTAATAGTATGTGTAATGACAATGGTAGTTCAATTGTAAGTGAATATTATGAGAAATGCATTTACATAGATTCTATATTTAAAATAAAAGTGTGAATCTTATGTAAATCTGAGGAAGGAGAAGCTTGCCACATGAGCCACATATAGAAAAAAATAAATATATGATGTAATATTCTGAAGCTTTTACAAAATTTCCATTTTAATAGCAAACAAATATTATGTAAATATAAAATATTACGCAATTATTGTGGCAACCTAGTATTATAGAAAGAATCTTTGCTATTTTTTGGTATATTGGCATTTCCGTATTAGAGTGAGCACAAGACGTGGAACTACTGCAGCAGTTAGCCTGATTTGAGATACTATATTTTTCATGCCTTTAAATTGATGGTTGAGATGATTTTGATGTTTGGTGGGCTCCATATTTGTCTAATTAATCGGGACCATGGGTTATCCATGATGAGGGAGGTGATTTGATCAAAACCGTTCGTATTGATATAATCAGCTCGCATGAGCGGTTTCGGATCCGGAATTGTGTTTAAGAAGGAGAGTTGTTTTTATTTATATACTTTTATGTTTGTTTTTATTTTATTATTTAGTGGGACTCACTTGTCATTTTCACAAAAAATAACTTTTTACTTTTTTTATATACTTTACTTTTTATATTTATAACATTAATTTTTTTTTAATTTCCGTGCAAAGTTAAGTGGGGACGGAGGGAGTAGTACAATGCGTCCTGCATGTGTCTTAGAAAATGTGCACACAAAAAAATTAAAAAATTAAACCAATGACCGGTTGCCTATAAATATGCGGTGTTGGGGTGGTGTCCTTTCAACGTGGGCCTCGATTAAGCAGAGAGTGAGAGAGAAGAGAAGCGAAAATGGAGAACGGCTCGTCGGCGGCGAAATGGGCTTTCAAAGAGAACAAAGAGGTTCATGCAGCCGCCGCATTCACTGTCAGAGACGTTCTCGAAACGATTTCCGAGAATCTCAATCCTGATTTCACAACTATTCACCTCGGCCGTGGAGATCCCTCCGCTTTTCCGTCTTACCGGACCACCGACGTTGCCGTTGACGCCATTGTTGATGCTGTTCGTTCTGCTAATTTCAATTGTTATTGCCCTGCCGCCGGCATTTCTCCTGCTCGGAGGTAACCGTAATTCCGTAAACCTTTATTCTACAAGCATAAGCATGCGCATGATTGAATAAATTCCATAATTTTCCAATCTCAGTTTGTTACAAAATAATCGTGATTAATTGCCATGATATCATGAAATGTGATTCATGTTTGCTTACCGTTCCAGCATTAACAGTTTTTTTTTTCTGCAATTAGTTCATAGTTGAGGTGTACATTCTTGTACCTCTGTAAATTATTCTGCCTTTCGTTGCTTATGAGTTGGTGGAGTGAGTTGAGATGATGCCGGATCACATGTTTGTTAAATCTGCAAATTTATGTTTGAATAAGTATTGCTGAATTTAAAATAATGGTGGAATGAACATCTTTTGTAAGCTGTCCATATTAATATAATTTGCACCCATCTCACATGGGCATATCCTGATGTACTCCCTCCGTCCCATTTCAAATTGCAAATACTAGGTTGACACGGGGATTAAGGGAAAAAGTGAAAAAGGTATGTGTTGTGAGTGTTGATAGTTGAGTGGGAGTGAGAAAATGGGGTAGAGAATAGTTAGTGGGTTAGTGGATGTGAGTGTGCAAGTGGGTTAAAACTTGTCATTTTTGGATTTTGCAATTTTAGTTGGGACACCCTTTTCGGCAACTTTTGCAATTTGAAATGGGACGGAGGGAGTATAAGTTATGAAGATTGAGTAGATATGTATATTTTCTTTAGTATTCCCACATGTGCATATCCGGATATAGAAGTGAGGAAGATTGAGTAGATATGTATCTCTTATATTTAAATACTACATCCTCCGTCCATTAAATAAGGTAAAAAAAAAATAAAAAAATAACTCTTTATCAAGAGCAAATTTGAATACTTTTAGACATTCATTTTGGGACAAAGGAAGTACGAAATACTAATAATACATGTCTACTCAATCTTCATCGATACAGTACATATCTACTCAATCTTCATCAATACAATACATATATACCCAATCTTCATCATTAATGCACATGTGCGAATACTATAGATACAAAAGACTACAATCTTTATAGTTTTTTTTTTCTCACTTTTCTGAATTTTATTTGTCACTTGTGCTCTTACCAAAACAGTTTCATCATATTTGGAGAAGTTATAAAACTCTTCTTCTTACCCCCACCCCCCATCTCCACCCTTTTAAGAGATAATTTTAACTTCTATTATCAAACAGTAACATGCCCGGGGTCCTAGACGTTGTGTAACTTAATTGAGTACCCCCAGCTTAACACTATGTCTTGAGTTAGAGCTGTAGGAATGAAATTACCCTAAAACATGGTATAGAGAACTTTGCCTCCAATATGGTTGTCCTAGACTGGAACTGGAATAGTTTCTCAATAGAGACCATATTCCAAAGGTTCTGGCCAACAGAAGAAAAAAAGTACTACTAGTCAACCTTATAGTTTGACCAAATTCTGGGATTTCAGACAAACAGGAAGAAATCTTTATTGAGAGTTTATAATGCTTATGCAGGTCTGTTGCAGACTATCTCTCTCGAGACCTTCCGTATAAATTGACAGAAGATGATGTGTTCTTAACTGTTGGTGCACACCATGCAATTGAAGTCATACTAACAGCTCTTGCTACTCCTGGTGCTAATATACTTTTGCCCAAACCTGGATATCCCTTCTATAAAGCTCGAGCTGCAGTTAGTCATCTTGAGGTCCGCCACTATGATCTTCTTCCTGAAAAGGACTGGGATGTCGATCTTGAGGGCGTAGAAGCATTGGCAGATGATAAAACAGTGGCTATAGTTATCATCAACCCCGGAAATCCTTGTGGGAATGTTTTCACATACGAACACTTGCAAAAGGTAAATCACATGAAACCCATTTTACTACTCCCACCGTCCTGTAAAGATAGTCTCAGTTGACTTTTAGTAGTCAAAATGATTTATCGATAACAATTATTTGAATTCATTGGGATGATTAGATTGACATAAATGTGTGGTCAAAAGTGCACTTGTGTTGACCATTGAAGTCATATGAAACTATCTTTCCGGGACGGAGGGAGTATTAACCAAGAATGCACTTATTTACTTTTAATCTTGGTTCTAGTTCTATTACTGGTGATTGCTATTTACTTTGGAAATTTATTCATTTTAAATTTTAATTATATTTTTCTATATAGCTTGCGGTTACAGCAAGAAAGCTGGGAATCCTTGTGATCTCAGATGAAGTTTATGGTCATCTAGCATTTGGAAGGCACCCATTTACACCCATGGGAAGCTTTGGGTCAATAGCACCTGTTCTTACAGTGGGGAGCATATCAAAGAGATGGATTATTCCTGGCTGGCGACTAGGCTGGGTTGCGTTTACAGATCCAACTGGCATCCTTCGGAAATCTGGGGTTTCTTCCTTACTCTTATTTTTATTTCACTTCTGCAATTTTACTGGCACACTCCCTAAATCTTGTTAGGTCCTCATTCCTGTTAACTAATCGTGGATACACAACAAATCAAAATGGATTAGTATGCAAAGATAAAGAAAGAGGGGTCACGGCCTATTTATATGTGCGGCAACAGAGCTGTTAAGTGCTGCTAAAAGATATCTATTCTTATGAGAAAACATTACTAGTGATGCCAATTATTCCATAATATTTCACCACA
Source organism: Campanula takesimana (assembly GCA_026119855.1). Taxonomy (NCBI): domain Eukaryota; kingdom Viridiplantae; phylum Streptophyta; class Magnoliopsida; order Asterales; family Campanulaceae; genus Campanula; species Campanula takesimana. The sequence goes on along the minus strand of JAOWBW010000296.1, from coordinate 1,873,425 downwards.
CACACACCCTTTGAAACACTCGTAAAGAACCATGAACTATGTGTAACTTGGTACTCCCTCCGTCCCAAAATGATCTCCCAATTTGTTATTTCTCAATGTCTCAAAAAAATCTTCCTGTTTCTACAATTTGGGCTTAAATGTGCATAAACACAACATGGCTAGTGAAGCAAGTGTTCATATCCTTAAAAAGTTTGAATAGTCAAATGGGAAGATCATTTTGGGTCAGAGGGAGTATTATTTTCAGAGTTCATTCTTTGAGCATATATATTTTGGAAATTGATACTTTGTATCATAGCGAAGCGATTTAATCTCTCTCGGGTCATTTCCTGATTGTCTTCTGTCTCAGATTGTTGAGTCAATCAAGAGCTGTCTCAGTATCACAGCAGATCCAGTAACTTTTGTTCAGGTACGTATACAATGAACTTCTCCTTCTAACCAAATTGATCATATCCAATGCATTTTACCAGTTATGGTATTCACTGTTGGGAGTAGATTGTTCACTGGCATTCATTGTTCTAGTATTTATATGGGTTAATGACAATTTAGACCCTAAAGTGATATACCACCTTCCCAAACGGACCCTGATGTTTTTTTTTCGCCAGATCAGACCTTGATGTGTAAAATTCTCGCCAGCAGGGGCGGATCTAGGATCTCTTGATAGCGGGTGCCCAATTTACACTACAAAACTTCAAACCAAATTTGTTTGAAATGCTATTAGATTATAATACATTATTACACCACTAAATATTTAAATTATATGTTGGACACTAAATGAAACTGTAGAGTAACAAAAAGATTTGTAGAGAATTATTAAAAATAAAATAAAAGATGGACTTGAACGATTGGACTTGATAATTATATTGACTTGAGATCATTTCAAAGAATTTGATAGAAATATTACAATTATTTTTAACTTAATTGAAAATAATTATAAAAAAATATATGTACTAGTATTAATTAATTAATAATGAAGAATGGTTAATTTAACTAATTATTAAACATCTATGACTAGTATTAATAATTAATTAATGAAGAAGGCCAAATTATAACTATTAAATTTGAAATAATTAAAGGAAATCCAAAGTTGCCTAATTAAGTAAATTGTGAAGATGAGAGAGAGTAAAAAGTGGTAGAAAATGAGAGAGAATAAAAGGAAACATTGCTGGCAGCAAGATTTGAACTTGGGCTGCTAGCCTGAACAAGAATTCTTGTTACCACCTCCACAAACTTAAATCTTTGTTTGGGTTACCAGGTTTGTTTTTATATATGCGGGTGCACTTAACAAATGAAATTGAAAAAGAAATAAGAAAAAATTAACTACAATTTGCAGTTGACCGGGTGCACTTGCACCCCCATCTATAACACAAGATCCGCCCCTGCTCGCCAGTTAAGGCTTTTTTGACGGAATTCGTTAAAAAGTCAGTTAAAAACATGTGTCATGCACGTGACTAATAGAATTGAGTTGTTTGAAGTTGGTAATAAAAATTCCAAACTTAATAAGGATGAAAAATAAAAATAATTATTTAAATATTTAATAAAACTTAAAAAAATAACTATCATCTATTATCAATTTTCATATATATATATATATATATATATATATATATATATATATATATATATATATATATATATATATATATATATATAAAAAAAAGGTAAAAAAATCAATAATTTTTTTTAAGTATGTGCACCAATTAAAAGGGTTGAAAAAGGTAAATTTCTTTCCCGAATTATAGATTAATTTTCTATTTAAAAATGAATTATTATAATAATTTCAAAAATGAAACAATTTTTTTTAATTATATATGGAGCACTTCTTTGTGAGGATAAGTAACTTTTTTTTCCAAATTTTTTATTAATATATATTTATATTAACTAAAAAAAGATGTTATAGGAGTACACATTTACAAGTTAACCATAACATTTATTTTAGGACGGAGGAGTATGTGTATTTATTAACAATATAAATTTTTCCAAAAAAGGAAAAAAAAACTATACTACGTATTAAAGGACGTTAACAAAAATTGACTACAAAAAAAAAAAAAAAAAAAATCTTCTCCACCACTGATTCATCCTCCATCGCATGCCTCAACCTTTTTACTCTTCAACCTCCATAGCCACGGCCCCCTCCTCCGGTCACGACTACCCCCCCCCCCTCCATCCTTCCTACTTCCAATCGTTCACCAACACCATCAAACACATACTCACAAATCTGAAAACCAACACAAATCATGCTATCCTATTTTGAAATCATGTCGTCCTATTTTTAAATCCAAGAAATGCAACCATGTCTTCATATTTTGAATTTTAAATCAGCTACAAACCCAATTAACCTCTCCAATTTCATTCCCTTTTCTGACCATGCCCATCCCAATCTTCACCTTCAAAGATTGACGCGGAGGTGAGGCCGGCCTTTGAAGAATGTCTGCCAATTGAGCTTTATACGACTCCAAAGAGTCAGACGGAATTGATATGGGGTGTGGGGAAGACGCTTGAAATAGGATGGCGTGGGTGGTGAGGGCGGTGAGGTAAGGGGAGGAAACGATGGGGTAATGGGAGGAGCGGGTGGGAAGGGAAAGGGCGGAGGGTGGGTTAGACGCGCGTGAGTTTGAAAGAGATGGAAATGGAGAGGATAAAAAAATTGTTCACCCTCCCTCATGTTTAAATTATGTCATTTTAACCCTCAAAAGTTTTGAAAAAGCATTGCACATGCTTTTTAACTGACTCTTTAACGAATTCCGTCAAAAAAGCCGCGAAAATTTTACACATCAAGGTCTGATCTGGCGAAAAAAATAACATCAGGGTCCGTTTGGGAGGGTGGTATATCACTTTGAGGTCTAAATTGTCATTAACCCTATTTATATTAGGAAATAGTCCTTCCACTCCAAGCAAAGAATTCAATCTTGACATTTTTTTCTCTGCGTAATTATACTTTTTGTAAATATTGGCATTAATTTGTTTGCCTTATTACTCAACATTAGTTCAGTCCTATGGACCAGTTTGCTGGCCTACTAAAAACTAGTGGGTAATATCACTTATGTTTAGTAGTCATTACTCCCTCCGTCCCAAAGTGAATGACCTTTCCGATTTAAGGGACACTCTGAAAAGGCAGACTTTTTAGTGTAAAAATTCATAAATGTCCTTGCTGTGTGTTTCAAAATGTTAGTTTGCAAGTATAAAATGAAATTTAAAAAACAAATGGTAAATCGTTCACTGACACATTTTGTGATAAAAAAAGTGGTCTTTCATTTTGTTCAAAAAAGGTCATTCATTTTGGGATAGAGGTAGTATGTTGCTTTTGCTCAATTGAATAAGACAGTTGCTTGATTCATGTAACAGGGGGCAATACCTCAAATCCTAGAAAAAACGACAGACGAATTTTTCATGAAGATTAATAACACCCTGGAAAAAGCTGCTGATATATGTTACAATAAACTTAAGGAGATTCATTGCATCACATGCGTGCGAAAACCAGAAGGATCAATGTCTACAATGGTAAGAACTTTGAAAAGCTATTTGATAGAGATTAATTTCTCATTGAGCACGTATTATCCGTGATTCCTTTCCTACCACCTTTTTGAACTATCATAATGTGAAATTTTACTCAAATGGCATGAAATGGAATGATAAAATTAATTTGACATAGTTTAAAACGTTTTATCATTTTGTTTCAGGTGAAGCTAGACCTGTCATTACTGGATGGTGTAAATGATGACATAGATTTCTGCATGAAGTTAGCTAAAGAGGAGTCTGTGATAATTCTTCCAGGTAAGTGAAACACATCAAATCATTTTCTTATCCTCTTGAAAATAAAACATATACATATGCCCTTCTGAGGTGGACCCAAAATAAGCTAGATACGAAACTTGAGTATGAGGAGAAGTATTGAATCTCCCGCCCCTAATTCCTTTCATCCCTATATGAGTGTCCAATTTATGTTCCCCCCCCCCCCCCCCGGTCCCAAAATACTTGTAGTTTAGGATTTTCATACATTAAGAAAAACAATCAATACATGTCTAATAGACTAAATTACCCTTAAAATGTTACAAGTACCTAGGTAATTATATGCTTTTACTATGACACTTGATAATCATAAATGAGGGTATTATTAGTAAACAATGGTAAAGATTTCTAGATAATAGCAAAACAACAAGCATTTTGGGACAAAATTTTACTCCTTAAACTATAAATATTTTTGGACGGAGAGAGTACTAATTCTCCCTAGTCAATTACTCATGTTTTAAGTGGAACTTGCATTTTGAGGTGGGACGGAGGGGGTATATAACTATACATATATGTCTCAATCAAAATTGTCAATGACATGAATTATTTTTTTGCAGGGGTTGCGTTGGGTTTGAAAGATTTTGTGCGGATAACTTTTGCTGTGGAGCCAACATCTCTCGAAGAAGCCCTCGAGAGGATGAAATCGTTCTGCTTGCGATATGCCAAGAAGTAAACAAAGAATCATCTTCCATTCATTTCATCAGTAGATCAAGGTGTTAGTATTAGTAGTAAGGGTATGTTGTGTTCTCTAGACTGTGGAATTAATAAAGGCCCTTGACCCTATATAGGGCCGTGGAAAGGAAAATCTTGTTTTCCTTTTTCTGTGAATTTTTCTGTGAATTTGTATTGCATCAATTGGTATTTTGGCTTCATTTCTCTCACTTTTGAAAAACAAATTCTTCAAGGATTAGTGTGAGGAGTTCCCCTTGGAGCATAAAATGGGAGGGTTTTAGGTAGGGATGGCAATTTGACCGAACCGGAAAAAGCTGGGTTCGGGTTGCAATTTTCATGACCCGAGCAGGTTAGGGTCGGGTTCAGGTTTTGATATTGACCCGCCGCGATCCGACCTGACCCGCACCCTCATGTACAATGTCAATATATTATGTTAGTTAATTATATTATATGTTGTTCACTTTATTTTCATATTTGTTTTTTAGTGAGGTTTGACGATTTTAAACTAATTTCTATAACTAATTAAAATTTAATCTGAGACATAAATTGTGCCCAAGCAAATATGAGCTGAAAATTTTATAATTTGATACGCTTCGGGCGGGTTCCTTTGTCTTCGGGTCGGGTTCGGTTTTGACAGAACCTGACCCCCTTGCCATCCCTAAGTTTAGGTTTTAGGTTTTGGAGATTACTTTTACTACCTCAGTCTTCAAGTTACCTAATAGGTTTTGGAGATTATTTTTACTACCTCAGTCTTCAAGTTACCTAATCCATCTCCCCAAGATATGATAACTTTTTGAGCCGGTTTCGTGAAAGACTAAGTTTTTCCTAACCCCTAGCAAAAAGGGGTTTTTACAAAAAAAAAACGTGTGTCCCTCTCGTAAGTGTCAGTACCTATGTTACAAAGTGTCAGTGGCTCGTACTAGTACTTATAAATATTCAAGCCGACCCTTATAAACATTCAATCTGACACTTATTTAAACCGACACTTCTGACACCTGTTAATAAGTAGTCGTCTGTTTGTGCTAAAGATTATGAGCGGTAGTGTTACAAAGTGTCAATGAAGCTTTAAAGAGTGTGAGTGAGTGTTGAAGGTATTGTTTCTTTTAAGCACCTAAGAGGTATTGTTAAAGAGTGTGATTGGTAGCGTTTGAAGAGTGTCAATAGTAGTGTTAAAGGTGTAAGTGGTATTCTAAATATGTTAACAAGTGTTAGTGATAGTTAATAAATTTCGTTATTTATAACAATGTAATCGTCTGTTTCAAAATAAGCCTCAGTTATTTACAAGAATGTCACCTCATGCTCTAAAATAAGTCCTGATTATTTATAAAATGTCACCTCCCGTTTTTTAATGTACTTTTTTCTTAACATTGAGAAAAACTGTTTTTTTTTTCTTCTTCTAAAATTTTAAGTCGACAATTTAAAACTTGATTTTTTATAATAACTTTATAAAAATGTATTCTCTTTGTTTCAACATAAACACTCCCTCTATTTCATAATAACATGTAATAGTTTTCTTTCGAGCGTTTCATTGATAAGTATCTCTTTTCCAAAATTGAAATTTTATAATTGTTTTTATTCAATGTGACTCACTTGTAATATTTGTAACAACTATCGATTACTATTTTTTAACTAGTTCACTTTCTCTTTCCAACTCACCTTCCATACTCATAATTAGGGGTGTTCGTGGTCTGGTCTAGTTTTTTTTTTTTTTTTTTTTAAATACATATAAAGAGCCAATTCTATGGTTCTGTAAAAATTAGAACCAGGACAAGACTAGTACATTCAAAAACCAGTTGCACTGGACGTCCAGTTTTATTGATCCAGCTCCGGTCCGGTTCCACAAAATTATTAATTTTGTCAACAATAATTTTTTTATTTCTAATATATAACTAACCTTTGCTAAAATTCCAGACTTTCTTTGAACATAGCACAATAATTAAGAAAATATAACAAAAAATCATCACAATGTCTTGATATTGAAACGGTAAATTGAAAGAGTATGAAATACTCTTATATTTTATTTTGTATCTTTGTGATTCTGATTTATTTAGTGTATATATTTAGAGTTTATTTAATTTAATAATTATGTGTATTTTTAGTTTAATTCAATTATAGTTTAAATAATTGTTTATATTAGGAGTAGTTTATTTTAGGATATTGATTTTGATTTACTTGACTAACCTACTAATGTTTATCTTTGGTAAGTTAGGGTTTTGTGTTATAGGTAAGGAAGGACTCTCACAAGGAAAGGATTATTGGCTAAATGAAGATCATGTGTGATTGAGAATGCGGCCAAGAGATCCTATAAATACAAACGCCATATTCATTATTCAACACGGATTTTGAGTATTCATTCAGAGAATTTCGTTTTTGTGAGAGAGTCATTTGTTTTCTTGAAGTTCTTATTCATAAAGACTTCAAGTGTTTTAGTGTTTGGTTATTCTAGAGATCTAGAATAGGTTTGATCTTTTAGTATTGTTTTGTTTCTTTCATTCATCTTGTACTCTGCAAGATCATTTCGTATATGAAAGTTTTCCAGCAAGTTATTTCTTGCTGAAGTGTTTAATCAGTTTATTTTATTTTCCGCTGCATTTTACTCTGTTCGTTGACAGTTGACTTGACACTTGTGAGCACAACTGTACTGTCAAGTGGTTGTTTTCCAGAACAGTCCTAGCCGCATATTTCTTTCAATTGGCACCAGAGTCTGGTCTCGACATACTGAGATCGATCTTTTGTAGTAGCCATAATGGACTGTGAACAAAACAAGTTTTTGGTTTTAATGATTGTGTTTGAAAATCTTAAAATGAAAGAAAATGAAACCATCAAAGATTTTTCTTCGAAATTGATAAAAATTGCATATGAGTTATATGTGTTAGGGGAATCCATCTCTGATGCTAGACTCGTAAGCAAAATGTTAAGATCCCTCCCAAGTAGATTCAACGTGAAAATATTTGTGTTAAAGGAATTCTATGATGTCGAGGCTCTAAGTCTTGTAGAACTTTATGGGATCTTAACCATTTATGAAGTTAATCGTGGTGTGCAAGAAAATAACATAGAACAATTCATTGATTTTTCGAAAAAGACACCATTTCCATCTCATTCGATTGGAAATTTTGAAAAGGGAATGAGCTATACAGCGACCCTTAGTGATAGTGATTATGATGATGATGAAATAGCTCATTTGTCTACTATGCAATCATTTCACTTCACTTTATCTGATAGTGAGTCTGACAGTGAAGATGTGCAGTCAACTGACTGCACAACTGGCAACTCAACTGGCTGCAGTGAATATTCTTGCTTGAACTCTACCATTGCAGGTGACTCTGAAGAACTCACAGCCTTGCATCAGGTAAATGATAAACTTCTTATTCAGAATGCGAATTTAAAATCTGAGGTTGAGAGATTGTCCAAAGAGATGGAACAAAATAAGGGGTTGAAACAGGTAGATCAGAAGTTTTCCTCTGATGTCATTACCCTTAAAGCTGAAAATGTGACTTTAAAATCTGAGGTTGAGAGGTTGTCAAATAAGAGAGAGTCTCAAAAAGAGTCCATAGCCCATTTGGAAGTTTTACTTACAAAAAAGGACATCGAGCTTGAAAATGTCAAAACTGAGTTTTCTAAAACCAATGACACTCTGTGTAGGTTAAATTCTGATAAACCCAAGCTTGATGGATTTTTTAAAATTGAAAAACCTAAAAAGAATGGTTTAAGCTATAGTGCTCCTATTTTTTTCAAAGAGGGGGAGTGTCCTTCTAAAGTTGAACATAAATCTCCTCACAAAAACATAAGAAATAGAAAGAGGAGATATGTGTGTCACCATTGTTTTGCTCCCGGTCACATTCGACAATTTTGTTACAAGTTAAAATAGGAACTTGGCTTGGAGAAGAACAGAGGCCACCTGACAGGACAGTTGTGGGCACAGTTGGAGACACAACTGCCCAGACAACAGCAGTCCGCTCCAAAAGCCACATGGGTAAGAAAGGACACTCTAAAGTGTCAAGTGGTTTTTACCTCCTTAAAGAGCAGTGTGGAAGGAGCCTGGTACTTTGACAGTGGCTGCTCCCGCCACATGACTGGCTCTCTTGAGCATTTCTGTTGGTCCCAAAAGGGTAACAAGGGTATGAAAAATGGTAGAGGGGGGGGGGGTGAATAGCGTTTTTAAATTATTTTCAAACCCTTTTGTAAATCAATGGCTAATGCGCACAGGTATTATTTTGGCTAAGTATAGCGCACAACAAGAGTGTGAAATGCACAGCGGAAACTTAAAGCAATCACTTATGCGCAGGGAGTATGCGCAGAAGTGTAAATATGCACGCACTAAGTTTAGCTTAAAGATTGGCGCAAAATGGAACTAAGGCAATAAGCACATAAACACAATTCAATCTGCGCAATAAGATCTACAAGATCAAACAAAGCAATATATCAGAAATGATTAATGTAGAAAGCAAAACAGATAATAGAGACAAGCTATTTGGAGAGGTTCGATCGGGAAAAGATCTACGTCCTCTACCAAGATGGTTAGTCTTGGATTTCTAATGAAGATCTTATAATATGAGAGAGTTACAAGTTACAACGATTAGAACAAACTAACTCAAAGATCTATAATCTATGAAAGAACAAATCCTAGACAATAACCGGTGTATCTCTAGAAGTAAGATCGATGAGATCGAAACTTCAAGAGGTGTGTGTGTGACAGAATTCTGGGCTCTATGAATCGTATGATGGAGAGCACAAAGAATTCTGGTGATACAAAGGCTTATAGGATATGGGCTTGGATTTAGTATGAAGGTATGAAGGTTGTTCTTGGGAATTCTGGAAAATGAGCAAGCAATCTTCAAATCTTCAAATTTTCTCTTTGAAAGCAAAATCACAAGCAGCTTGGAAAATGAGGAAGAGCTGGCTATTTATAGTGGAGCTCCAATGACTAGCCGTTGGGGAGCTTCAGCAAGGACGATGTGCTGTCACAATGTGATTGGTGCACAGCTGTCCTTTATAGCCGTTGGAGACAGCAAGTTGACAGCTTTCAGATATCTTCTAGAAGGGTGACAGCTGTCTTCAATTTGAATTTTAAACTGAGGCGCATCTCTCCATCCACATGTATGCTGAGTGTGCACGTTTTGTCGATTGTCCACATCAGCACTATGACTCATACCAAAAAACGTAGCTTTACATAGCGCTTTCCAAGTGATGGATCGATTTTATCATACATTATCTCTACATTTTCGTTCTAATTTTATTGACTTTTTGATGTAATTTAGAATAGTTTAATGTAATTTTGGTCTAATTGTGTTTGAGGAACTTTGTGAGATTATGTGTGTTTTGAGGCACTTTTTAGTGTAATGTTGATGTATTGCAAAGTCTTATATATTTAAAGGGTTGAAGACCAAGAATTGCTCGAGTCAAAGTCAAAGTCAAAGGTCAACCTAGTCAAGGAGGTGAAGAAAAGAAGAAAAATGAAGAAATACAGTTCCAGGCACTTGGGCGGTCGCCCACTTTTACTTATCGGCGGCACATGAGACTGATGCTTTGGGCGGTCGCCCACTCCTCCGCACTGATTTTCGGGATTTCTCTCCAAAACGGGTTTTAACCCAATTTTACCTATTTTCGGGCCCTAGTTTCTTCTAGTATATATAGTGGATTGCAGTACTTTATTTATGGATGCTTTCTTTTAGGTTTTATTCAAGTTTTCAAGGTGTAATCAAGATTTTGAGATTTATTCATCATCAAGCGTTTATCCAGGTTTATGGTTTTTAATCTTATTCTTGTGATTCTTGCTATGTCTATGAGTAACTAAGTTCCTTGTTCATGGATTGGGTGTAGCACTATTGAAACTCTATGCTAAATTATGTTTAATTAAATATCATTCGTGTTCTTGTTCATTGAAATTGATCTTCATTCATTTAGAGATTTCAACCTTATAGATAGATATTGTTGATCTTTAAATCATTAGGGTTTAATTATTTCACTAGCGTGGATAGTTATTACATTGACCTAGATTTCATTGAATAGATTTAATTGAGGACCTAAGGGAAATCAAAAGGATCTAAAATCAATTGTTCCTAAGAACTTAATAAATTATTTGTGTGTGTTATTGACTTAGCGGAATTCATCACATAAAGATAATGATAGGGTTGCAATCCGGTGACCAGACCGTTCCAATTCTTAACTAAGTGAACGATTTCTTGAACAAGTTTGATAATCTTTATTTAAAAATAGCATAGAGTGGAAATAGTTGTGAACCCCAATCCGTGAATCTTTGTCATCTTGAATTCAATCCTTGCTTGCTTTGTGATCTTCAATCTTAGTTTATTTTTACTGTTTAGTAGTTAAAGTAGATTAATTAAAAATCAAATAAAAAAAATTATGCTAATAAAAATCTAAAATTTGTCATTGTATTATAATTAATACGTAATACTTTTAATAACAATTTTTATATTTTTATTACATTCATTATTTTTTATTTAAATTTATTAGTCAAACTTACATCTGTTTGAAAAGTGACAGTTATTTTGGACTAGAGGGAGTAATGTATTTCAAATGTTAATTTTTCACTGCTTTTTCAAAAAAAAAAAAATAGATTTTTCAGCAATATTTACACTTTCCATCCTTACATTTCCATATTGGCAAATTATTGCACTAAGAAGTTCCACCTAGGCATAGTCAATGTCCATGTCTGCACTCATTTGCCACATAGGATGGATTTAACAGATATTTGAACGGCTAATTGACGGAAGGACGTCATAATCCTCAAACACGAAGGTCAAGGATGAAAAGGTAAAAAAAAAAATTGTTTAGTGACGGAAAGGTAAAAACTTAAATAGTTTAAGGATGAATTAGGTATTAAACTCCAAGAAGTCTCTCGGATTGTGTGTTACCAGTTGACTGCACAAGTGTGCAGACAACTGACTGCATAACTGTATAATTGTATATTACAGTAACAAAAAAAAAAAAGTTTGCATTTATTCTATTGCACGATTGTCTCTTGTGATCACTTGGTCAACTAAGTTCCTTGACTCCGAGTTTTGACCCTTGAATGTGAGACCCTTCTTGACTTGATAATAAAATTATCTTGTTAATTCCTTCGTGTTGTTTATCATGGAGTGGGCACTTAATCTAAGGTTACGGGGAAAACAAGCTGCCTCCAGTCTTTGAAGTTACTACTCATTTAGGAACTGTGCTGACGTGTATTCATATATAACTTGAGAATCAGTGTAACACTGTATTGTGAGTGTAACACACCAACTTTTCATAACTAACAATCAATAACTTAACTTGAATAATTCCCAAATCAGAATGCCCAACGGCTACAAATAAGAAGAATTCAAACTTAAACTAACAATCAATTCCATAACGGCTAGTACAAGCCACTAGCTCGAGATGGTAACTAACGGAAAAGATAACGTTCAACTCCGTTTTAGCGGAGATCATAACTATTAACTAACTTTACAAAAAGGCAACCTCTACGCCGCCCAATCCTTGCGACCTTCGGTTTACTTACATGAAGCCAGAATAAAAAAAAAAAAGAGAATGAAAGGAATGAGCGAACAATGCCCAGTAAGTTCATACGGAATCCCCTCGGGTACTAAGAGGAGATAACCAAAACGGACGGTAACAAGAATTAACAACGAAAGGATAACTCAAAGATCAAACAAAACTCAGTTTGAAAACATTTAACTTGATGAAAAACAATTCATTACTTGAAAACACGTGGCTTCAGAGACAGTTTCCAAAACACAACATTTTTCACACACTTTACTTTTCTTTTCTTTACTTTACTTTACTTTACTTTACTTTACTTCATTTAGGGATTAAGCATGTGCTGTACCCAGGGCTCGGGTTTCTACTGACCGCACCCAAAATCGGTATATCATGATAATCTACGTTACTTCATCAAGTAACGCAAAGGGGTCCATATGTTCATCTTGGAACTATGGATAACTGAAAGGGGTCCACTTATCCGTTTCGGGATTATGGATAACTGTAAGGGGGTCCACTTATCCGTTTCGGGATTATGGATAACTGTAATTGTTGGAACAATTTTATACCCCTGAATGCCACACTCATATTTAGTAAAAGATTGAGGAAGAGATGAAGCGGAAGCATGTAATAAATGTATACCTGTTGAATCCATTATTGTGTCTTGAAGGGAGATTAAGGATGATGAAGATGTAGGGAGATGATCTTCTAAATGAGAGTGTCTCTTAAGTTTCTCAGAATTTCTTCTAGATAATTATGAAGAGAGTATGTAGAGAGAAAAGTAAGAATCAAGTATGTTTAAGGCTTGATGGAGGGGCCTTTTTATAGTAAACATGGTGACACTTCAAATAGGGACCATACCTATTCATTTCCAAAGCAATGTTGATTTACCATCTTACCCATCAAAGATAGATAAATAACATTTCAGGGATTCTACACATTGACTATTTTGACCATACTTTATATTAATGTCGTAGTTATGATTTTATTTATGGAAGGTACCAAATTATTTGTGTTGCAAGCCACATTGATCTAACAATCTCCCACTTGGGTTGCAAAACAAATTTCTTCCTTTAAATCATAAGTACAACATAAATGATAACCCAAATGTGCACTTTGTTATCACTTATAACAATCTCGTCCATCAACCATACAAGTATAGAACTAAAGGGGCAGTCGTTGTAATTGATTCGCAACTAAACCCACTATAATTACATATACTAATTCAACTAAATGACATAGATCAAAAGTATGGATGTGTAGCATGGATCTTAATGAATATATATTCTTCCAACTAGTCCAACTTTAACCAAATGAGATCAATAATAATAATAGAACAATAAAATTGAAGAAACAACACAAACTCCTACTATATTAAATTTTATCAAAAGTTGTTACACCCATATGAGCAACATGCTCGTGAAACACTAAAGGTGATAACGCCTAAGTAAACGGATCCGGTAACATAGAGTTTGTACCAATAAGTTGTATTTCTATTTGTTCTTTTTGTACTCTCTCTCTTACAACAAGAAATTTAATGTCAATGTGTTTAGACTTTGACGAGCTCTTGTTATTGTTGGAGTACAAGACCGCTGCCCTATTGTCACAATATAGCTTAAATAGGTCTTTCGACGCTATCGACAATACGGAGTCCCTCAATGAATTTACGCAGCCATATAGCTTGATTGGATGCCTCAAAACAAGCAACAAACTCGTCTTCCATGGTAGAGGAAGTTATGAGTGTCTGCTTGGCACTTCTCCAAGAAATTACTCCACCGGCTAATGTGAAGACATACCCAGACGTTGATTTACGGCTGTCTTGGCATCCAGCAAAGTCGGAATCGGAATACCCAACGATCTCAAGATGATCCAACTTTAAATATGTAAGCATGTAGTCCTTGGTGTTTTGTAAATACCGCATCACTCTTTTGGCTGCGACCCAATGTTCTCTCCCCGGATTGCTTTGGTATCAACCAAGCATTCCAACAATAAAAGCTAAGTCTGGACGAGTACAGACTTGAGCATACATTAAGCTTCGTACTGCTGATGCGTAAGGGATGTTTTCCATATACTTGGTTTCAAAATTGTTTTTGGGACATTGATTGAGACTAAATTTATCTCCTTTAGAGACAGGGGTGTCATGTGGTTTACAGTTTTGCATGCTAAACCTTTGTAATACCTTCTCTATATAGGCCTTTTGTGATAATCCTAAAGTACCTCGTGAGCGATCACGGTGTATTTGGATTCCTAATACAAAAGATGCCTCACCAAGATCTTTCATTTCAAATTTGTTTGAAAGAAATTTCTTAGTTTCTTTTAGAAGGTTTATATCATTACTAGCTAGCAAAATATCATCCACATATAAGACTAAGAATATAAACTTACTCCCACTGAACTTATGGTATATACAATCTTCACCAATATTCATTTCAAAGCCAAATGAAAGAATTACTTGGTTAAATTTGAGATACCATTGACGGGAAGCTTGCTTGAGCCCATGAATGGATTTCTTAAGTTTACAAACTAAATGATTAGTTTGTTCCAAATCATCCACCATTTCTGGTTTCTTCATATAGATGGTTTCCTCAATGTCTCCATTGAGAAAAGCTGTTTTTACATCCATTTGATGAAGCTCAAGGTCATAATGTGCCACTAAAGCCATAATGATCCTAAAGGAGTTTTTAGAAGACACCGGAGAGAATGTTTCTTTGTAGTCAATACCTTCCTTTTGAGTGAAACCTTTGGCAACAAGACGAGCCTTATGTCTTTCCACATTACCTTGTGAATCCCTTTTGCTTTTAAATATCCATTTACAACCAATCGGTCTCACATCCTTCGGTAATGGGACAAGATCCCAAACGTCGTTGTCTTTCATAGATTTTAACTCTTCATTAATGGCATTGATCCACTTATGAGAATTAGGACCTTTAATGGCTTCATGGAAGGTGAGAGGCTCATCTCCCACTAAACATAAGTGTCCTTCATTCTCGGCTAGATACACCTCATAATCATCCGAGATGGCACTTCTTCTTACTCTATTTGATCTTCTTAAAGGCACTGGTTCTTCCTCATTTTGAGGTTGTTGAATTTCCTCATTTTGATCAACATTTTCATGTTGTTCAATATTTATAGGGGAGTCAATATTTTGAATTTGTTCCTCTTGAATTTCAGGTACAAGTACTTGATTTCCAATTGGAACTACTAAGGGAAGAGGTATAGAAATGGATTCCTCTTCCTTAAATTCAAAATTATTATTCCTAATTTCCCCTCTAAACTCAACATCCTCAAAGAACCTAGCATTTCCCGTTTCAAAAAACGTTCTAGATTTCGGGTTGTAAAATTTATAGCCCCTTGATCTCTCGGCATACTCTACAAAGTAGCAACTAACTGTCTTAGCGTCCAGTTTTTCTTCGTTAGGCCTATAAGGCCTAGCTTCTGCTGGACAACCCCAAATATGAAGATGATTTAAGGACGGTTTCTTATTCGTCCATAATTCATAAGGGATTTTATTGTTAGTAGCCTTAGAGGGAGCCCTATTGAGAAGATAAGTTGCGGTTTTTAAAGCATCGCCCCATAATGAGTGAGGTAAAGAAGTATTAGAAACCATACTTCTTACCATATCCTTAAGGGTTCTATTACGTCTCTCAGCTACACCATTCATGCTAGGCGAACCCGGCATAGTGTAGTGAGGGACAATCCCACACTCTTCTAAATAGCGAGCAAAAGGACCCGGACGTTGTTCTCCCGAACCGTCATTCCGACCATAGTACTCCCCACCACGATCGGATCTAACGTTCTTAATAGTCTTACCTAGTTGATTTTCAACTTCGGCCTTAAAAGACTTGAAAACGTCCAATGATTGAGACTTTTCATGAAGTAAATAAATGTATCCATATCGAGAGTAGTCGTCTATGAACGTAATAAAGTATTGTTGACCATTCCAAGAAGGAGTAGGAAATGGCCCACAAATATCCGTATGTATTAGTTCTAAGACGCTTGATGCTCTCGAGGATACTTTTCTTTTCGAGTTTGTAAACTTTCCTTTTAGGCATTCAATGCAAAAGTCCTTTTCAGGAACATCAAGTTTATTTATGATTCC
This sequence comes from Campanula takesimana, assembly GCA_026119855.1. NCBI lineage: Eukaryota > Viridiplantae > Streptophyta > Magnoliopsida > Asterales > Campanulaceae > Campanula > Campanula takesimana. Next base: position 1,857,392 of record JAOWBW010000296.1, on the reverse strand, counting down.
TTCTGACACAAGCTTATCAATTCTCCTTTTGGAGATATGACCCAAACGCCTATGCCATAAGGTATAAGAATTTTTACTTGAAAACTTTCGCTTCTTAGATTTAGTTTCATTATTATGGGACTCATTGATTGTTTGAGTAGTGTTAAGCAAATAAAGATTATCACTACTCGATAAAGTACTAGTACCAACAATAATGGAATTGAAATATAAATCACATCTATTATTACCAAATGAACAAGAGTAATCCTCTTTGTCCAAAACAGTGATAGATATTAAATTCCTTCTAAATGAAGGTACAATGAAAGTATTATTTAATACAAAATAATATCATGTACTTAACAACAATCTAAAGGTTCCAATGCCTTTGACTTCTACCAGGTTCCCAGCTCCCATATAGATGAATCTTTCATCCTCGCTAGGTCTTCGGTAATTCAGGCAACCCTGCATAGACATACTAATGTGAGTTGTTGCACCAGAATCCAACCACCATGTATATGAAGGAATTGAAACTAAATTAGCCTCAGTACAAACAAGACCAAATGACATACCTTTCTTAGCACACCAAGCGTGATACTTAGGGCAGTCATACTTCATGTGCGTAGGGTCCTTGCAAAAAAAGCACTTCTTTTCCTTACGATCATCAGATGATCCTTTAGGCTTCTTATTGCTTGTTACTGCAATTTCCTTCCCTCTTCTCTTATTCCCATGAGAAGAGGTGGATGCTAAATGAGCACCTTCAATTTTAGGTTGCTTCAACCTATCTTCCTCTTGTGTCACATGTGAGATTAATTCATTAATATCCCACTTGTCTTTCTGACAATTATAGGTCACCTCAAAGTGACCAAACTGAGGAGGAAGAGAAATCAACACTAAATGGACGAGAAGATCTTCCGATATCTCTAACTTAAGTCCTTTTAGTTTAGTTGATAAGTGAAGCATTTCTAAAATATACTCCCTTAGGTTCCCGGTACCCTTGTACTTCATGGAAACAAGCTTTCTTAAACAAGAACTTGTTTCCGACTTTTCGCTTTTGGCAAAGCGCCGTTCAAGGGTCTCAAGAAAGGTTTTAGCATCAACGTCCTCGGGGACACTGTTAAGAAATGCCTCCGGGATGACATTTTTCATGATCATAAGACTTACGCGATTAGAGCGTTTCCACTTCTCAGAGTTCAAGCGGTCCTCAGCGGTGCTATCTTTACTAAGAGGAAGAGGAATAGGCTCCCTAAATGCGAGGTCTATGTCCATGCAGCCCAAGATCATAGTAATTTTGTTTTTCCAAGTTTTAAAGTTTGTCCCATTAAGCATCGGAATTGTGCTCATCGCAGCAGTAATAGAAGAAGCGTTAAGTAAATCTGGAAATCGATAACAAGAATGAATACAAAACAATAATAAGTAACTACATTATGAATTAAAAGATTAATTATATCAAATGAAATCCATCAATAAAGCAATTAACATGACATCAAAACTAATCTTTGGATTACGAATTGACTCATAAATAATTACTTTAGATGACAAGTAATTTGAACAATATTTGATTAAATGCTTAATCTTCCTTTGGGTAGTCTTAAGCATTTAATAAAATTACTAAATGTTCATTTTATATGTCATCACATGAATGCTTAAGACTTTCTTAGTACGTGGCGTTGTTCAACCTTAGTCGTTCCACCAATCCGTTCGGATGGTTGAGGAGACCAGTCAAGGTTTCCAGCCTGATATACCATCGTTAGTCAAATGGCAAGATCTTCTTTGGAAAATTCAAGTCATTCATATCTTAAACATTCAACACTTTAATAATTTTGCATTTAAATAACGTTAATCACTTAGGTGATAATATTATTTAAATAATGAATAAAATTATTTAAGCATATAATTAATCCAAGCTTTAAGGTTTGAAAAATGAATGTTTTGTTCCAAAAAAAAAAAATAGTGCAAAATTGCGGCACACTTTGCACGACCGTGCTAAAAATTGATGCACGACCGTGCCAAAATTATCAGACAAAGCATGTTTTCACGGTACAATGAGCACGGCCGTGCCAAACAAAGGGCACGACCGTGCCAAACGAACCGGTCCGACCGGTTCAAACAAGACACCCGTCCGGACCAGCACTTCCATACGCACCGGTTCAAGAAATGCATGATCACGACCGTGCCAAACAAAAAAAATCTGCACTTCTTTAATTTTTTTGTCCAAATTTTCCAAAAAGGCATTTAATAACAAGTAGATCCACATGGTATGTACTTAAAACATAAAACCATGTTATTTAAGGATAATCTTGTTTTAAATTTAATGGAATCAAGTGAGTAGATCCACATGGTATGCACAAGACATAAAACAATGTTATGAAGGGATAGTCACACTTGAATTATTGAGTTTTAATGAACAAAACTTTCAAACCATTTTTCTTAATTTTAGATGAAGATTATTAGTACTTTATAAGAGTCCCTAATCAACATCAAAACCTTATGATTCAACAGGGAAAATGAATCAAAGTAAAGCATGAAAGCTTTCTTTAAAGAACTCAACTCAAACTAAAAATGAACGGGGCTCTGATACCAATTGTTGAACAATTTTATACCCCTGAATGCCACACTCATATTTAGTAAAAGATTGAGGAAGAGATGAAGCGGAAGCATGTAATAAATGTATACCTGTTGAATCCATTATTGTGTCTTGAAGGGAGATTAAGGATGATGAAGATGTAAGGAGATGATCTTCTAAATGAGAGTGTCTCTTAAGTTTCTCAGAATTTCTTCTAGATAATTATGAAGAGAGTATGTAGAGAGAAAAGTAAGAATCAAGTATGTTTAAGGCTTGATGGAGGGGCCTTTTTATAGTAAACATGGTGACACTTCAAATAGGGACCATACCTATTCATTTCCAAAGCAATGTTGATTTACCATCTTGCCCATCAAAGATAGATAAATAACATTTCAGGGATTCTACACATTGATTATTTTGACCATACTTTATATTAATGTCATAGTTATGATTTTATTTATGGAAGGTACCAAATTATTTGTGTTGCAAGCCACATTGATCTAACAGTAATCACTTTTCTTATTTCAAAACTTCACTTTAAAGAGCTTTACAAAACAAGGCTTAACTTTACTTGATAACTTTTTAAAAGGTGTACATCTCACTTTAGACACCAAGTCACAATATGAATCATACACATGATAACCCAATTGAACAACAACAATATCAATAGGGTGGATAACAAAGGACGGTAACATTCGCAGAACGGAATAGTTTTTAAAATATAGCCACATAGATAGTTTACTTTAACAAAACAGAGATTGGGAATCCTACACAAAGGATTGAAATCAAATACTACTAAGAGCGTAATCCCTTACCTTAGCCTTGAGTTTTACTTGCTCGCTTACTCCGATTGTACAATCTACAAATATGAAATAGTCTAGCCTTAGACATGAGAAAATACTATTTTACTTCCGTCCCAATTTACTTCTTTTTACTCGATTAACCCTATGATTTAGTCATCTATAACCTCTTTCATAGTTAACCAATAACCTTAAGAATGAATACAACACCCCTAGGGTTTTTATTAATCAATTCACAACTTTCAATTTCACTATATGAATTACACACACTGATTTCACACTTTCTGCACACACTTACTGAGTACACCTACAAATTGGTACACCCACACTCTGATACACCCTCACTCTGGTACACCCACACTCTGATACACCCACACACACTAAAACACCTTCAACACACACACACACAGTGTATAGAACACGTACACACACACATGCACATATCACACACACACACACATACACAGTATACAAAACAAACACATACACATCACAAATCACACGCACACACACACGCACCATATCCTTCAATAAACCAAGTCGATAAAACCCTAATTTCATAATTTTTATAAACCCTTGTTCATCTTTAGGGTTAGGTTTCCAATTCTGTTTCTTTCATACATAACTAGATTGAAATAACAATGGAGAATCAAACGTAGAGAGTGGGTTTTTACCTTGTTTCGCTTCCCTCTCCTCTTCTTTTCTTCCTTCTCTTTCCCGGTCTCTCTCTCTCTCTCTCAGTAACTCCCTCTGTCGCCGCCTCCCTTTATTTTCTTTCGTTCTTTCTTTCTTTGCGGTGGAGTAGAATAATACTAGGGGGTTTAATAAGAGATTATTTATATAAAGGGTTTCCTCAAATCCCTAAATTAAAAAGGACTCCTAATCTTTTTAGTTAAAGAATTGGGCTTTCTACTTTGACCCAATCAACCAAACTAATCTTTTTATTAAAGTTCGGCCCAAATAATAACCGGGAGTTTTAAAAAAAGATATATATATATAAAAGGTAGGTTCGGGTTATTACATTCTTACCCCCTTAAAAGAGTTTGGTCCTCCAAACTAAACGTACCTTAATCTTCGAACAAAGCGGGATACATATCGCGCATTTCACTTTCGAGCTCCCACGTGGCTTCTCTTTCCGTGTGATTGCTCCACTGCACTTTTACGTACGGAATCACTCACTTTCGCAATACTTGATCTTTACGGTCTACAACCTTCATCGGCTTTTCGTCATAACTCAAATCATCACGAAAACGTAACTGTCTATACTCTATGACGTGGCTTGGGTCAGCTACGTACTTCCTCAACATCGACACGTGAAACACATTGTGCACACTAGCTAGTACAGGAGGCAAAGCCAACTTGTAGGCTACCGCTCCTATTCGTTCTAGAATCTCGAACGGTCCCACGTATCTAGGACTTAACTCCCCATGAATTCCAAATCGCATGACTCCCTTTGTCGGCGAGATCTTCAAGAATACGTGATCTCCTAGTTGAAACTCTAGATCGTGTCTCCGATTAGCATACGATTTCTGCCTACTCTGCGCAGTTAACAACCACTTGCGAATCTGTTTTACCTTATCCAACGTTACTTGAACAATTTCGGGTCCAGTTAACTTCCGTTCACCTACTTCATCCCAACACGCAGGCGATCTACATTTTCATCCATACAAAGCTTCATACGGCGCCATTCTAATACTAGAGTGGTAACTGTTATTGTAAGCAAACTCCACTAGTGGTAAATGATCATCCCACGCTCCTTGCCGATCCAACGACGTTGCTCTCAGTAGGTCTTCAAGAGTCTGAATCATCCTTTCTGACTGTCTGTCTGTCTGAGGATGGAACGCTGTACTTATAGTTAATTCTGTCCCCAACGCTTTCTGTAAACTCTTCCAGAAATTTGATGTGAATCTCGCATCTCGGTCAGACACTATAGAGGCCGGTACCCCATGTAACCTCACGATCTCATCCACGTACAACTTAGCTAACTTGTCCAACGAATCAGTCACCTTGATTGCTAGAAAGTGAGCCGATTTAGTGAGCCTATCCACTATAACCGAAATTGCATTATGACCCTTCACTTTCCTAGGAAGTCCAATCACCAAATCCATAGTGATATGCTCCCACTTCCACTCTGGAATAGGTAGCGATTGTAGTAATCCTGCGGGTTTTTGGTGTTCACTTTTCACTTGCTGACATACTAAACACTTGGACACGAATTTTGCTACCTCACTTTTCATATTGTTCCACCAGAATGATTACTTTAAATCTCTGTACATCTTAGTACTCCCAGGATGAATCGAAAACCTTGAACAGTGAGCTTCCTCAAGAATTTCCCTTTTTATACTTTCATCATTAGGCACCCAAATCCTCGATTGATACCTCATAATACCACCATCACTCACACGGAAATCTACCATGCCCTTTTTACTTATAGTCTTATGGATTACTGCTAATTCCTCATCCATATTCTGAGCTTCCTTGATTCTCACTAACAATGTTGGTTGGACACTCATCTGAGTCAAATAACCTTTAACTCTAACTTCCAGTTTCACCATTTCACTAGACCAAAAGTAAATTCATTTTGGCCGTTTCAATAAGCCAATTAATACTCATGGTCTTTTCACTTGACCATTACTTATTTGTTCTAAATAGCTCACCCGCCATAAAACTTAAGAACAAAACAATTAACAAAGATATTTGCTTAAATAAATCATAACTTTTACTACGAGGATCTTCTTGGAATAAAAGTTAACAAAACAAAATTCTAGTATTTTTCTCTAAACTAGAACTAACTATCAATACTATAAATAAGAATAAACTCTATGTCCCACTTTTCAATCATGGAACACTTTCCTAGGCCTTTCCCTAGGCCTTCCATTTGGCACCCTTGGAAACTCCCTTAGAACCTCTTGGCCTACCTTTGGGCCTACGAACCAGTACCATCGCTTGTTCCAGTTCTTCGTCATCATCAATGATGATTGGGGTAACCTCCTTATCCCCAAGGTTAATTCCTACGTCCTCGACTTCCTCTTTAGCTACCAATTCTTCCTCATTTGGCGCTTCATTACCTATGAGTGTTGTCAGTTTTCAACTCTCTAGTTCTAGTTTTCTTCAAATCTTTCAATTCATAAAACCATTAGTGAGCTTCTTCTCTGGTTTCATGATAGTACTTCTCACTTTGATTCATGGTCTCCTTTACTTCTTTCAGTTCTTTGAAGTGTCTAGTAATGCTTTCCTATCTTGCATCCATTTTTCTAGTGTAAAGTTTACTCTGGTCTTTTCAGCTTCTAAGTCTTCAGTTAACTTTTGAATCTTGAGTGCATATCTCTGAATCACTATTTTCTTAATTGTTCTTTGCTTCAATTTCATCTTCTGGCTTCTTCTAAGTCCGCCCATAACTTACAATAAAAACATACCACTATTAGAATCACATATAACCCGTAGTGCATTCATTCTTAATGAAATAACATTCATTCAAATCACAACCCAAGTATATACTCATTTTCATTTAGAACCTCACTTTAGGTCCTTTCCTAAAATAGTAAGTTTCCATAAAAGGAAAGTTTTCTAACTTAGAAAGTTTCCCAAAATGGAAAGTTTCCCTATATGGCAGTTTCCCTTATTCAGTGCTTCCCAAAATACCTTGTTCTTATCAGAGTTCTAAAGCCCAAAATCATTAAGTACTACTTCTTCCAATAGTCTTAACTTTTAAGTCTAAGTCTCCCAAGTAATCTTAAACCGGGGCTCTGATACCATTTGTAACACCCCAACTTTTCACTACTAATAAATAATAACTTATTTGAATAAATCCCAAATTCAGAATGCTCCAACGGCTACAAATAACAAGAATTCAAACTTAAACTAACAATCAATTCCATAACGGCTAGTACAAGCCACAAGCTCGAGATGGTAACTAACGGAAAAGATAACGTTCAACTCCGTTTTAGCGGAGATCATAACTATTAACTAACTTTACAAAAAGTCAACCTCTACGCCGCCCAATCCTTGCGACCTTCGGTTTAGTTACTTGAAGCCTGAATAAAAAAAAGAGAATGAAAGGAATGAGCGAACAATGCCCCGTAAGTTCATACGGAATCCCCTCGGGTACTAAGAGGAGATAACCGAAACGGACGGTAACAAGAATTAACAACGAAAGGATAACTCAAAGATCAAACAAACACTCAGTTTGAAAACATTTAACTTGATGAAAAACAATTCATTACTTGAAAACACGTGGCTTCAGAGACAGTTTCCAAAACACAACAATTTTCACACACTATACTTTTCTTTACTTTACTTTACTTTACTTTACTTTACTTTACTTTACTTCATTTAAGGATTAATCATGTGCTGTACCCAGGGCTCGGGTTTCTACTGACCGCACCCAAAATCGGTATATCATGATAACCTACGTTACTTCATCAAGCAACGCAAAGGGGTCCACATGTTCATCTTAGAACTATGGATAACTGAAAGGGGTCCACTTATCCGTTTCGGGATTATGGATAACTGTAAGGGGGTCCACTTATCCGTTTCGGGATTATGGATAACTGTAATCACTTTTCTTATTTCAAAACTTCACTTTAAAGAGCTTTACAAACAAGGCTTAACTTTACAAACTTTACTTGTTCACTTTTTAAAAGGTGTACATCTCACTTTAGACACCAATTCACAATACGAATCATACACATGATAACCCAATTGAACAACAACAATATCAATAGGGTGGATAACAAAGGGCGGTAACATTCGCAGAACGGAATAGTTTTTAAAATACTATCTAGCCACATAGATAGTTTACTTTAACAAAATAGAGATTGGGAATCCTACACAAAGGATTGAAATCAAATACTACTAAGAGCGTAATCCCTTAGCTTAGCCTTGCGTTTTACTTGCTCGCTTACTCCGATTGTACAATCTACAAATATGAAATAGTCTAGCCTTAGACATGAGAAAATACTATTTTACTTCCGCCCCAATTTACTTCTTTTTACTCGATTAACCCCATGATTTAGTCATCTATAACCTCTTTCATAGTTAACCAATAACCTTAAGAATGAATATAACACCCCTAGGGTTTTTATTAATCAATTCACAACTTTCAATTTCACTATATGAATTACACACACTGATTTCACACTTTCTGCACACACTTACTGAGTACACCTACAAACTGGTACACCCACACTCTGATACACCCCCACTCTGGTACACCCACACTCTGATACACCCACACACACTAAAACACCTTCAATACACACACACAGTGTATAGAACACGTACACACACACGCACATATCACACACACACACATACACAGTATACAAAACAAACACATACACAGCACAAATCACACGCACCATCTCCTTCAATGAACCAAGTCAATAAAACCCTAATTTCATAATTTTTATAAACCCTAGTTCATCTTTAGGGTTAGGGTTCCAATTTCGTTTCTTTCATACATAACTAGATTGGAATAACAATGGAGAATCAAACGTAGAGGGTGGGTTTTTACCTTGTTTCGCTTCCCTCTCCTCTTCTCTTCTTCCTTCTCTTTCCCGGTCACTCTCTCTCTCTCGGCAACTCCCTCTGTCGCCGCCTCCCTTTCTTTTCTTCCGTTCTTTCTTTCTTTGCGGTGGAGTAGAATAATACTAGGGGGTTTAATAAGAGATTATTTATATAAAGGGTTTCCTCAAATCCCTAAATTAAAAAGGACTCCTAATCTTTTTAGTTAAAGAATTGGGCTTTCTACTTTGACCCAATCAACCAAACTAATCTTTTTATTAAATTTCGGCCCAAATAATAACCGGGAGTTTTAAAAAAAGATATATATATATATATAAAAGGTAGGTTTGGATTATTACAGTGAGAGTGAAAAGCTCCTCGCCGTAACTGATTCATAAGTCATAAGCCTTCAATGGGAGTGTTCTAGAGGCTGCATGATTGAAGGAAATTCCCATTGACTTCCTGTGAGTTGAAAACGAGTCATGGACTGAGTTGATCATACTATGTCACACCAAAATTGAGACAATCTTCACTTGTGTGTTTAGGCATATTTTTTTTAAGTTTTTTTTTCTCCCATGGTATTAACATCAGCAAATTGAATTGTTGTTCTTATGTGTTAAAGATTGATGCTTTTCATGTGATTAACGATAATCTAATGGTGTGATGTTCAAGTTTCATTGTGCAGTTGGTGGAAATTATAGTACATTATGGATGAATTGATTCAGTTGAAGTTGGCAAGTTTAATTCTGGGACGGACAATTTATCACAAAATATGGAAAAGTTTGAATTTTAAAATCAAAAGCCTTGTTTGTTTTGGAATTCAAATGGGTACTTCAAAGTCACTCGGTTCTCCCTACTCCTTGGCCTTCCCGAGTTCTTAGGAAGAATCACTGTCCGCCCTTGATATTTCCTCCTTATCAAATCTGGTTGTGAATTATGGTTTAGTATATCTCATTTCTCATGTTTTCTAGCTACATTTCTCTTATCTCATCTTGTTCCGATTCTGTAAATGCTCTCTCTCTAACATTTTTGCAGATATATCCGAGAATTCAGGAGAAACACTGAGTGATTGTGACACTAAATGATTGTTTGCCGCTGCTCTGATCAAGCTCAGGCTTTTTGTTGTTAAGCATCCAGCTGGTGCTAAGCAACTTGTTCGTGCAACTGTGCGGACAACTGGTCACTCAACTGGACAGTCAACTGGTAAGTCTGCTTCTGTTTTATAGGGTAAGTACATCTTCTGCAGAAATCTCTGGTCTATAAATATTTGCTGCGATATGAGTTGAGACTGATGATGCTCTTAGAGGTATTTTTGTTGGGGAGATTCAAATTTAGGGGGAGTGGAAGATATTCACAATTTTCTTTCTTTGAGGTTGATGGTTCTTCACAAAAAGGGGGAGAAAGATGTATTCTAGGGGGAGTAGAATCCAATATACAAATTCAGGGGGAGAGATTATTGTTTTGGATGTTTTGATCAGAACCACAAAGATAGGGGGAGATTGAAAGAGTATGAAATACTCTTATATTTTATTTTGTATCTTTGTGATTCTGATTTATTTAGTGTATATATTTAGAGTTTATTTAATTTAATAATTATGTGTATTTTTAGTTTTCAACTATAGTTTAAATAATTGTTTATATTAGGAGTATTTTATTTTAGGATATTGATTTTGATTTACTTGACTAACCTACTAATGTTTATCTTTGGTAAGTTAGGGTTTTGTGTTATAGGTAAGGAAGGACTCTCACAAGGAAAGGATTATTGGCTAAATGAAGATCACGTGTGATTGAGAATGCGGCCAAGAGATCCTATAAATACAAACGTCATATTCATTATTCAACACGGATTTTGAGTATTCATTCAGAGAATTTCGTTTTTGTGAGAGAGTCATTTGTTTTCTTGAAGTTCTTATTCATAAAAACTTCAAGTGTTTTAGTGTTTGGTTATTCTAGAGATCTAGAATAGGTTTGATCTTTTAGTATTGTTTTGTTTCTTTCATTCATCTTGTACTCTGCAAGATCATTTCGTATATGAAAGTTTTCCAGCAAGTTATTTCTTGTTGAAGTGTTCAATCAGTTTATTTTATTTTCCGCTGCATTTTACTCTGTTCGTGGACAGTTGACAGGACAGTTGACTTGACACTTGTGAGCATAACTGTACTGTCAAGTGGTTGTTTTCCAGAACAGTCCTAGCCTCATATTTCTTTCATAAATGACTAAACATAAAAAATGGTAGTTTAACTCAAAATTTGTTTGATGTAAATTGGAGACTCGAACTTGTTTAGTACATTATCTAGTCTTTCACTCTAGCTAAACTGCTAAAGCCTTCATTAAAATCATATACTCCATCCGTCTCAAAATAGATATCGTTTTGGAGTGTTTCATATATATTAAGAAAGAGTTTATTGCCATTTGACCCTGCGTACTATCCCATTTTTACACTTTGACCTTCGTACTACATGATCGACCATCGTTACATGCCTACTATTCAAAAAGAAACCAAAATCGTTAATAAATGACCTATTTACCCTCGGTTTCCCATTTTTGTTTTTCCAAAAATCAAAAAATGATTTTTTTTATTCATTATTACAAACAATGTTATAAACTTTGAAATTGAAATTCTCTAAAAATTGCACCTTCTGTGGCAATTAACGGGATGGCAAGTGAGTGCGATGGAGGTGAACGGCGGGGAGACCGGCGTTTCTGTAGTGAACCGTAGAGGAGGGTTACGGCTGGAATCTGCAGTGATGATCGGATTAGAGGAAGTACAGGAGGCGCCTGAATTCGTGTTGATGCACAAATCAAGAACACGACTGCCGGAAATGGAGAATAACCGGCCTAAAATTGGGGAAGATGACTGCAAAATAGCGGTCGGCGTGGCTTGTCGGACTGGGATGAACCGGCGATGGAGAGTACACGCAGCTACGACGCCGGATTGCAGAGAGACGGGTGTTGACCGGCGTTGACAGAGAATAGATCATCTTTGGTAGGATTGTGAAACTTCCAGATCTATGAATGAGAATGGGGTGGGTCGACTCTGGTGCGCTTTCTTGGAATGACCGGTTCAATGGAGAAGAAGAATTGGTGTGGGAGTTTTAATGGAGAAGAAGAATGGGGTGGGTCAAGTCTGATTAGGGTTCTGCAAACCATGTGTGATTATTTCAATTTGTGCATAATTGAATTGTGAATATTGCATTGTTAAATTAAGTAACCCAGGAGTAATGGTGGATGGAGATGACGATATACATAGGGAAGGAGCCGGATACATGAACAGTTACGGCCGGCGACGATAGGATACGCCCTTTCCTTGCACATTCTTGATAAAAATAAATAAGGTTTTTTTTTTTTTTTTTTTTAAAGAGTTCAAAATAATAAAGTTTTTTTTTTTTTAAAGCAAAAAATGTTTAACAATCAATATGTGATTTTTGAAAAACAAGAAGGGGAAACTGAGGGTAAATGAGTCATTTATTAACGATTTTGGTTATTTTGGTTCCTTTTTGGATAGTAGGCATGTAACGATGGTCGATCCCGTAGTACAAATGTTAAAGTGTAAAAATGAAATAGTACGCAGGGTCATATGGCAATAAACTCTATTAAGAAATATCATTAATGCATGTAAATAAGTCCCAAATACCCTTAAAGTAATTCAACTACCTAGGTAATTAAATGGTTAGGTAAGAGATAGTTCACTATCACTATTAAGGGTATAATTGATACTCCCTCCGTTTCATAATACATGAAGCTTTAGGAGTAATTTTTTGTTTCAAAATATTTGACGTTTTACTATTACCAAGAAATAATTACTCTTGTTTATCAATTATACCCTTATTAATTAATTGTGAACTATTTCATGTATAAGCATTTAAATGCCTAGGTAATTGGATACTTTTAGGGGCACATATGTCTTTTTAATATGTATTAATTGTATTTCTTAATATGTGTGAAGAAGTCTAAAACGACATGTATTATGAAACGGATGGAGTATAAAGCAATAAAAAAAAATTGAAAATAGTGAAACGACAAGTATTTTGAGACAATTCAACTTCCAAAACGACATCTATTTTGAGACGGATGGAGTATATTAAAAAATAAATGATGAAGCTTTTAAGGGACACCGATTTGAGTAAAAAGGGAATCTTCTATCGAGACGGAAAGAGTATAGTATATAACGGCCTGGTCCGGTTTTAACCACAATTAAAATTATTCAAAATCAAGACTGCACTATTCTATCGGTTCTACACTATTTTGAAATCAGGATCAAACCATGTGTATTGATCCGGTCCAATTATAATCGATTAGCGTCCGTTTCACGTCAGGAATCTCTCGGTTATCGATCGAGTCGGAGAACTTCTAAAAAAAATATTCAACACCCCCTCATAACACTTAGTTTATTACTTACCTTTTTTTTTAATATATATACTTTTTTTTCAATTTTGATATGTCAAAGTACAATTAAGTTGACCAAAAGTCTCACTTTGTTTGTACGGAGGAAGTATACTTAAAGCTAAATTTAAAAGGAAACAAGTAGTAAGATTTTCCGATTTTATGAGGAACTACTATGTCGGCACCAAAGTGAGGAAAAAGGGGCACACACCCCACCATGGTCAAAACGGATCTAACAGATGTACGCCTCCCCTTTACTTACCGTTGCAGTATGTCTCACGAATCATTACCTCCCGCCGTTAACTTTTCAAAGCTTAAAAAAAAAAAATCATTTCTTTAATTTCCCATCTCCAACGGCTACTACCACCAAAACCCTAATCAAAAACCCCCCTCAAACCCCCAATTTCTTCATCAATCAAATCTTCCCCCTTTCTCCAAAATCACAAACCCTAGAACCGATTTTTTTTTCTCAATCATCCATGGCTTCAACACCTCCCTATCGGAAATCCGACCCAAAAATCGCCCCCAAATCCGCTTCCCGTCTAGCAAGACCCGACAATTTCGAAGAACAATCACCCAACATCAATCTCTCCCTCGATTTGGTCTCGTATTCGTCTCCAATGAAGGAGAATCAAAAACCCAATACGATCTCTCCAAAACCCAGAAACCCTCTCTCTCTCCATGATCTCCTTCTCCTTTCTCCTTCCCCGGTGAGGAGATCTCGGACACGGGCAGACATGGCGGAAGAACTCGGTGAAGTAAATGGGTCCCGACGGAGGTGTAGGAGTAAGACTGGGAATGTGGGTTTAGCGGGATGTGCATCTCCACGGAATGGTCGGAGACTGAGGAGACGATTAGAGCAAGAAATTCGAGAAGAGAATGTGGGGGAGGAATTGGGTCAAAAGCAGAGGAAAAAGCGGTCCAAAAAGGAGAAATTGAGTTCTGGACATTCGAATGTGTCCCCAAGTAAGCTCAATACTAAACAGTATTCTTGTTTTTTAGTAATCCTTTTCTTTTTTCAGACTGTTGATTTTTTGACTGAAAACATTTCAGAAATTTTGTCTGTTTTCTTATTGAAATCACTTTTATATGCAGAAGGAAATGATGGTAATGGGTTTTACCCTGATCGAATCGGGCAGCTCATGATAGATCTGATTATGTGGAATGATGTCGCAAAATCTAGCCTTTGGTTTGGTTTTGGATCTCTTTGTTTCCTCTCTTCGTGCTTTACTCGAGGGATTAACTATAGGTATGTTTCTTCCTTCTTTCTTGATTCTTTTAATGTAGCTTGTAAATTTATCTAAGAGATATTTCACTTGTTTGCAGCATATTTTCACTGATATCTCAATTGGGGCTACTGTTCTTGGGCTTTTCTTTCTTCTCCAATTCAATTAGTCAAAGGTAAAAAAAAAAAAAAAAAATCATTTCTTCAGATCTTTTTGGAATATTAATCTGATATTCTGCTGTGAAATATTAATCAAAGATCATTATGTCTCATAACTTGGCAAAATGATTAACTTACAGGAACAATGTCGAAAGTAAGAGCGACCTTAAGCTAAAAGAAGAAGACATCTCGAGAGTGGCTAGACTAATACTTCCCGCTGCTAATCTGGCAATTTCTAAAGCAGGAACGATATTTTCAGGGGAACCATCCATGACCCTTAAAGTATTATTCGGTCTCACAATCACTTTCATTATGTTCTACAATGGCAATGTTTGGAAATTAAAGCTAATCTACGTTTTTGTATGCTTACTAGGTAGCTCCATTCCTACTTATTGGAGCCGAGTATGGCCACCTTTTAACATTGTGGAGGCTCTCTGCCCTTGGTAATAACACTATCACCTGTAACCTTATGTGCTACTCCCTCCGTCCCAAAATGAGTGACTAATATAATCTCAAATTTGCGCTTGATCAAGAGTAAATTTGAAAAAGAAAAGTTGACATTCATTTTGGGACGGAGGGAGTAACTTCTTCATTTGTCACTTCATTTAATTATTTTCCTGAAAATGTATCATTTGTGTGCATATTTCAGGCTTTTTCGTGAGCTTCACTGGTCCAAAACTATATTCCACTTACGCAATTCAGATTAACCAAAAAGGTTAGATGAAGTTTTAATGTTTTTTTTTTTCCTGTTTCGTTAATGGAAATTGGATTTCCATATGTTCTCTGTTCTTTTGTTGAAGATATCTTTGATGTGGCAGTTGGGCACTTGAATGGGTGGGTGAAGGACACATGGGGAGCTTGTGCTCACAAGAAGATTGTTGCAGTATCTGCGGTTACTGTATTTTGGAATCTTACGAGCCTAAAGACACGTATTTTTGCAGGTAATTGGCATGGTTTTATCTTCCATTCTTATATAAACTTGGTTTTAAATCTAAATTAGATCGTAGAAATAGTATCCAATTAATTTAGGGGCCCTGTTCAAATTTACACTTGAGCCCTAAAGATTAAGTATAAAAAATAGTATATAAATTAACTCTTCAATTTTTTAGAGAACCGTAAATGGGGTTGTGCATTCATGGCTTGATGAGATAGCATACTAACTTGTTAATTATATTCTAAAATGATTTAAGTTTTTTTTCGTTGAGACTAATTAACTACAATTGATATATTACAAATACAACACTAGAATAAGAATTATGTATTTAATTGGACTAAAAATGACTAAAAGTCACTTATTCAATCTACGATATTACTCTCTCCGTCTCAAAATGAATGCTAAAGTATTTTTTAAATTATTTTTAATAATAAAAAATATACTCCTCCTTCCCGAGTATATGTCCACCTTTCTTTTAGTTTATCCCAGAGTATATGTCCACTTCCTAAAATGGCAAAGAATTTTTACTATTCCTCCCACTCATTCTCTCTCCTACTTACTTTTATACTCACAACACCAATCAACTTACTATTCCGTCTCACTCATTCTCTATCTTACTTTACTTTTATACTCACAACACTTACATCACTTCCACCATTTCTTAATCTCCGTGTAAATGAGAGTGTGGACATCTGGGACGGAGAGAGTACTATTTATTATATATATAATTAAAAATGTGGCCCTTCAAAATCGGGGGCCCTGAGCGGTGGCACACTTTGCACACCTTCAGGGCCGGCCCTGCATCTTCCTTAACTCAAGGTAAAAAAGAAAGACGCTGATACTCCCTCCATCCCAAAATGAATGTACAAAACAAACTCAAATGTGCTTTTGATCAAGATTAGATTTGGAAATTTTTTGGACATTCATATGGGGACGGAGGAACATATTATCACTCTTATCTTTTGAAAGCGTATTGCACATGTGCATGCATCTATAGACGCAGAAGCACATAAACATACAATCAAAACTGATATCATGGTAGTCTTGCTGATTTAGTTTTTTTGCTGTAAACTTTTCTAATTTATGCTCACTCCGCCTCAAAATAACTTGCTCCACCATTTTTTTTTTCAACTTATTAGAATATTATTAGGCTACTTTTAATGCTCGTAATTCTTATTTTCTTGCTTGTTTTGTCTACAGCATTCATATCACTCGTAATCATCCGTTATTATAGACAACATTCAGCATCCAATGTGGAAGAAGAAGAAGGGGAAGAAGAACTAGTAGTAGAACAAAGGGCACTGGTGTTGGTCAAAAGTGAATAGCGCAAGTAGTTCTTCTACTTAATTTGTACTACCTCCTCGGCTCCTCCCTTGTATCGTTGATATATGTCGGGCGGCATCCCTGTAGTCGAGTTGCTAAAATGAGAGATGCTGCTGTTGTATTACTCATCTTCTTTCTTTGTACAATAATAAACTTTGTATAATACTAATATATGTGTTCTGTTTGTACCACATCTTATTTGTATACAACTTGTACCCACCCGTGCCTTCGCACGGCCATTTTTACTTAGCGATGGTTGTGCGTTCAGTTTGTGTCTGAAAATTTTTGGACTTATTTAAAAGGAAGATCAACAGTAGGGGGCAAAGTCTAAGCTATAAAAGTTGAGGAGCTTACGTGAAAAAAAATTAAATAGTAGGTAAAGTGTAAGCTATGAAAGTTGAGGAACTTTTTTGAAAAATAAGAGACCAGGGGTAAAAGTGTGAAATATAAAATTTAAAGGGGAGACTTGACAATATAAGAGGTTGAGGGGGGGGGGGGGGGAGGGTAAGGTGTAACATTCAGAAAAAATTTGACCAATGGATTTATATTTGGGTGAAGATCAACCACTCTTTGTTGTTTTGTCCTTTAGTGATGTGTTCTGTAATATAGAAGATAGCTACTCTCTCTCTCTCTCTCCCTCTCTCTCTCTCTTTTAATTGAAATATACTCCATTCGTCTAAATTTTAAGTCCCTACTTCGATTTTCCACGCTTATTATGAAAACAATAAAAAAAATGCGTAATCAATTCTAATGAGTTTAGGACATAAATGTTTGAAACATTATTAATAATTCAAGGGTACTAAAACATAAGTTAGTTGATTGGAAGCATTATTACAAGGATAAACATCTCTATTAATTACACCATTCATAATTTACCATTTTAGAAAGAAAGCAAAGTGTAAACCATAAGAATAACGAAAAATGCAATTTGTATTTTGAGACAAACAATAAAACGACATTATGGACGAAGTAGTAATTAATTTATACATGATTTAGTCGGAAGACTAAGATTATCAACAAATGTTCTTAGATTATCCATCACTCTTAAATTAGCCTCTTTTCCAACTACCCTTTCATTCAATTGTTCTAGTCTCTTACCCATATAATCATCATACATAACCTTCTTCAAACTCTCCACCAATTCATTATCCTCAAAACCCTCAACCCTAATCCCGATTCTCCATATATTAACAATATAAGCACAATTCACAAATTGATCACCCGCGACAGGGTAACATAAGAGTCTCTTCTTGCACTGTATTGCTTCCAGTGTCGAATTCCATCCACAGTGTGTTAAATAACACCCGACCGCCTTATGTCGTAGCACTTCCATTTGTGGGGCCCACGAAACAACTTTCCCTTGATTCTTTAGCCTCTCCAAACACCCAACCGGAAGCCCGTGCCGCCAGTGGAACCCTAGTACCCAAATGAACGGTCGCCCTGAGGCTTCTAGTGACGTGGCTAAGCTTTTCACCTTTGATTCTCCTATCGGATTTACCCAACTTCCGAATGAGATGTAGATAACGGATTCATCACTTTGATTTCCGAGCCATTCTATGCAATCCGCATCTTCTTCCCATAAACTAGGGTTTTTTATTTTTGTTTGTTGACTTAGTGGTCCAATTGGATAAATACGCGGATAATCTTTTTCATGTGAAAGTTTATTCGAGAAGGTGTTTACGAGCAACCATGGGAGTGTTTTCGATCTATCTAAAGTTCTTTTCCAAAATTTGAATCTCGCGATTCTTGAAGTTGAATTTCCAATTAGCCATGGGAGATCTTGTGTGCTTAGGGTAGTTTGATTCGAGCTCAAGCATAGAGGACCTTCATATTGTGGAATACCTATTCAAAGAAATGCAATTGTAAACAATTAATTATAGCTGATTAAATCACTTGGAAGTTAATTACCTTTTATTTTATTGATTAAAATTTAGTGATTAGTTGATGATAAATAACTACTCTCTCTGTTCCATTTCAAATTGCAAAATTCATAAATGGAAAGTTTTCATCTACTTGCACACTGACATCAACTAACCCACTAACTATTCTCTGCCACACTTTCTCTCTCCTACCAAACTATCTACACTCACAACACATCATTTTAAAAAAAAAAAAAAAAAAAATCTTGCAAAAACGGTTTGTGCAATTTGAAATGGGACGAAAGGAGTAGAATATTTAAGTGAAAATGTTGAAATGGCATCTGCATGTGTTGTCTTTAAGTAAGTCCACATGTGTTTTTATTTGGAACATGTCCACATGTGTTAAGTTATCTTAAAATAAAAGAAATCAATCATTAGGTCAAATTAAGTATAACTATAGAATTTAGTTGTGCCGAAACATGAATCTTTTATTTCCTCACTTAGATTATTTTGATAGAGTTGACTAATTATAATCATGTTCTTCATGTGCCTCCAGGCTCCAAATATGAATCTGAATTGAATATTATTCTCTCTGTTTTAAAATAGATGACCGATTTTTCAAAAATATAATTTATTCTTTATTAGAAGAATTTTTTATCATTCATTTTGGAACGGAAGAGTACTAATTTTTTTGTTTCCTTGTTGCTTTCGGATATCATGTTTTAGGAATACAATTGCATGTTCATTCTCACATTTTGTATTCATAATTAAAGTAGAAAATAAATATAATGGAAAGATATAACATTAAGGTGTTGTGCAGTATAATACTTAAAATGTTAGTTAATTCTTTATCTAATTTACTTGTCAATCGGAATGGAATGTAGTAATAATAATAATAATAACAATAATAATAATAATAATAATAATAATAATAATAACAATTTAAAAATAAATAATAAAAATATAAGAAATTATGTATTCATAGTTCGAAAGATTTTTAATTAACCATAGTTTTGCAATTAAGATATTATTAATTACTAAGTATTTCGTCCATAAATACAGTTGAAACTCTTTAAATTAATATTGGATAAATTAATAATCTCTCTAAAATAATAAATTTGTCTGATCCCGACTTGGACCAGTTGCAAAATTACAAAAATTGATAAAATAATAAGTTAATCATTTTTCGGGAGACCCCTTTATAATTTTAGGTCCCATGAAAATCATAAATTAATAATTCTTATAAATTGAAAAAAAAAATCATTACTATTTAGTGAAAATATGCAACGCCTTGTAGATGAGAAGTCATTGTATAAGATATTGTTAAGTATTTTAAAGTTTTCATGTCGTTTATGTATATGATTTCTTTCAAGAATACATTGAATATAGTTGTTTCGTACAATTACAATGAATTCAAAGTTATCATTAACTTACAATGTCTTCAAACTTATTATGTAAAGTGAGTTTAGTTAATACGAAAACCTGAAATTTATTACATCGTTTAAAAATTCTTTAAATTAATGATTGAGTTTTAACTGTAAATGCTTAAATTTTTTAGGAGTTGAGATCTCTTGTAACACATTTGTGTGTCACTCCATGTACCACTTGTAATCCAACCGTTCACAAGTTTGCATAATACTACGATAATACTCATCTCAATAACTGTGAGCCATTAAATCACTTGTGGCACATAAAATAGTACACAAAATGGCACAGAGGATTTGAACTCATTTTTTAGACAAGTAAAAAAACAAAATGCATAAATATTTTTGATATCTACTTTCAAAATACTTATATATATATATATATATATATATATATATATATATATATATATATATATATATATATATATATATATATATATATATATATATATATATATATATATATATATATATATATATATATATATATATATATATATATATATAAAGTGACTACTGAAAAAAATGGTAAAAAGAAATTTTGTAGACAACATTTTTCATAAAAAGAAACAAAAACATTTAATCTGGAACAAAAATATTTGAAAATGAACATTCATTTACACGGGGACGGAGGGTAGAAGTTTACCAGTTTCATTAATGACGCCGAGAGAGACCATCTCCGGAATAGCAGCAATCAACCGGTAAGTAGCAAGCATCGCCGGCCAGAATCCGGCGACCTTCACCCCACATTGATCCCCAACATCAATAGCCCACGACGCCAACAAATCCACTATCATACACTCCACGCCGCCGCCGCCACAATCCATAATCTTACAAACAATTCCCTTCAAATGAGCCGGCATGTTAATTTCCATGGCCGTCTCAATTGAGAAGAAATCGCGAGGGGTTTTTTCATCTAAGCCGTCGGGAATGGAGATGAAGGTGATTTCGGTGGCGGCCGCGGCGGTGGAGGGTGGTGCTATGCGGTGGTGGATGAATTCCGGCGTGATTACCACCGGAGAGAAACCGTGGGCGGTTAAGGATGCGGCTAACATGAGCATGGGTGTGACGTGGCCTTGTGCAGGGTATGGGATTAGGATTATTTTGGGCTTATTATTTCTTGGGTCGGTGCACTTCATTCTATTCGGATTACTATTTTTTCTGTTTACCCTTTATTTTTAAGCATGTACTCAATTTATAGATAACATGACTATATATATAGTCCCACAGTCACACCATCCCCTTTTTTAAGTAACATACCTATTTATTTATTTTTTCGAAATCAAACAACACATAATTGCATTAATAAAATTCAACAAGACTGCGCTTTATAATTGTTAGAGGCCCGTCCAAAATATAATGAATGCAATTAAGATTTACACATAAAAAGCCTAACACATCTCGAGTAGTGATGGTCGAACCCGAACCAAATCTCCAATGAGTGTCTTTGGTAACTGTAACTTGTGATGTCCAAATGTTTCTCCAAACAAAATTTGGACACGGCTCAATATAGGCTTTTTAGTAAACCTTCACACGGTAAGAATTTTGGCTTTGAAAACACGACAAAGTGATGCATTCAAGCATTGAACCAAAAAGGAATATTAACATCATTCTAAGGCTCTCACATCGAAGAAAAGACAAAGACTCTCAAAAATTTGAAGGAACTTTGAGTTGTTGGAATTTTGGTTTTGACATAATGGTGTTTGACCAACTTCTGACCAATAATTTCATTAGGTTCCATTTTATGTAAATAAAAATTAATTACATATTTGTAATCTACATTTAGAGTAGATTAATTTAATATATTTACTTTCTCAAAACCAATTTCGGGTGAATGGGAAATTAATGTTCAAAGTATGCAAAATGAAATGGGCAGATGAAAATGTGATATAAAGTGGTTATCCCATTTACTTTAAGAATAAAAGTAATTAAAGTATTTAAGTGGATTCATCTAATAAGAAGTCATCAAGTTGTTCCTTCATTGGTCAACATAGTGGACCATTATGTCATCCATGCAACTACTAGTGACCCAATTGTGCTAATTTAATTTGGAATAGCTTAAAATTTGACCGCGAGGATGGTGCGTCTGAGCCCGAGAAGGGCGCATTGGGCATCAGGTGCAATTTGTGCCTATTTTTCAAGTGACATCCCATCTCTTCATAAACTATAATCTTAACCGACCTGAAGCAGTGGCGGAGGGAGAGCCAAGCATAGGGGGCAATTGCCCCCATTGAGTTTCCAAAATCCAACAATTTAGTAGTGTAATATTTATATAATAATAGTAGATTTGGGTAATTTAATATAAATTGCCCCCATTGATTTAAATTTAAAGAAAAAAATACATTACAAATAATTTTTGCCCCCATTAGTGGTTGAATTTTTGAGAAAATAATTTTGCCCCCATTGCCAAAAAATCCTGGCTCCGCCACTGACTTGAAGTGTCAATGAGTTTTAAGGTATACTCCCTCCGTCCCATTGAGAGTGAGACTAGAGGAGTGGGCACGATATTTAAGATAAAGTGATATATATGTGGTAGAAAATGAAGAGAGAGAATGAGTGGGGTAAATAGTGGTGTTGGTTGAATAAAATGAGTGGTGGAAAATGAAGAGAGAGAATGAATGGGGTTAAATAGTGGGGAATGATGAATATAAGTATATTAAAACATTTCCATTTTGGGTAGTCTCACTTTAAGTGGGACGACCCAAAAAAGAAAGAAGTCTCACTTCTAGTGGGACGGAGGGAGTAGATCATTGTCTTTAATTTTGAAGGTTTCGAATTCAAAACCCTCTTTCTTTAAAAAAAAAAAATATAAAAAAAATGATTGTTTATGAGAAAAAGAAGGTCAACTACTCAATAATGGGAAGTCAGGGTGTGATGATTAGCATGTTGAGAAATTCCTCTTTTCCAAAAAAGAAAAACAAATAGCAATGGGTGATTGGCATACTTTGTGTCATGGGCACATGGTTATTATGGTAATTATGGTAATTTTTCTAATGACCTTAATAAAAAAATGCTTAAAAAACAATGACCATTATAAAATAAGATAAAAATACAACGAGCCTCCCAATGGTTTCATTTAGACGTGTCCATCCGGTTATAACCGGCGGTTGACGGTTATAACCGCCGGTTATGTTTTTCGTTAAATGCTAACCGTAACCTAACCGTCTAACCGTTATGTCCGGTTACGGTTAACCGGTTAACCGGTTAATGCGGTTAAACCGGTTAAACCGGTTACCTTTCTTTTTTTTTTTTTTTTTTTCAAAACAGTTTTATTAACAGTTTTTTGTTAAAAAAAAAAGATAAAATAAAAAAACACTTCATTTTTTTAAAGGGTTTTTTTTTTCAAGTAAAGTTTTTTTTTTTCAAGTAAAAAAAAAAATTTAACTGTTTTTTTAAACAGTTTTCTTAACAGATTTTTTTAACAGTTTTATTAACAGATTTTTTAACTTTTTTTTTTTTTTTAAACAGTTTTTATAAAAAAAAAAAACGGGAGTATATGTATGAGTCATACATATATTAAACAGTTTTCTTTTGTTTTTTTTGTTTTTAAGTTAAAAACTTAAAATGTATAAGTGTATAACTATAATGTATAACACAAATTTTTTAAGTAAAAAAGGGACGGTACCCTTAAATTTTATTAATTAAAATTAAAATTACAAAGAGGGGGACAACCAATCCTTGCCCTTTTATAATTAAGGGAGGAAAAAATGGAGCCTTATTACCTCAACTAAACTATTACAATGAAATAAAAATAAACATATTCTAAAAATTAAAATAAAAACTATCTACATTCCGTCCCCTTCCGAACTTCCCGTAGAATCTTCCAAGTCGTATTGATATTGTGGATCTACATTTACTAAATCCTCTTCATAAGGCATATCTTGCTCCCTCTTTTCCGCTCTAACCCAATCACCAAGCAAGAGTTGATTTTCCAAATTTTCACAAGTTAGTTGGGAACGTCTTGCATCCAAAACATTTCCTCCCACACTAAATGCCGATTCGACGGCCACGGTTGAAGCGGGAGAAGCTAAGACTTCTTTTGCAATTAAAGAGAGTATGGGATAAGTTTCTTGCCTTTGTGACCACCACCTCAAAATATCAAAAGAAATTGGATTTGAAGTGTTTGTACAACTTCATGTCTAGTAGAGAAATATGCTTCCAACTCGTACGGAATGCTAGAGGTAGAAGAAGAAGAAGGAGACGTTCTAGGACGTTTTGAAAAATAAATATCATTAACAAAACTATATGGATCGTTATTCACATCATATTGTGTATCAATATCTTCTTCATTAGGACTTGAGCCATATTGAGAAACATTTCCATGAATTGCATTATACTCATTATAAAGAGTCACCAAATCTTTTTTTGTATTTTCAACAATAATCGCCGGGTTTTCGTGTAATCCGTCCCCATTGGGGTATAAATTTGCATAATAAAACGTTATTATGCGGACTAGATCTTTCAATTTAATACGGGGATCCAACATCTTTGCAAGCAAAAATAGAGACGGAATGTTATCAAAATATTTGACCCACTTTTGCCTCATGGAAGCAATGCTTTCGTTTAAAATGGTGCAATTTTGCAAATTTTTAAAACTTAGAACTATTGCAATACATTGATCAAGTACCAAAACGGAAGTTGGATAATAAACTCCCGACAAAGCCAAAGTAGCGGTATTGAAAATCTTTAATAATTGACATAAATTAGTGCAAGCGTTCCATTGATACGCAAATAAAGGAATTTCATAGCCCATACTAATAAAAAAATCCATGATATGCTCTTTATACTCAAAACCATCAATTAACATTTTGTAGGTAGAATTCCACCTAGTCGGAACATCCATAGAAAATATTTTTCGGGAAGACCCTTATTTAGTAAATATTTTATCCATTTTCTTGTAATTTTATTTTTTTTTGCAATAAAATAAAGAGCCTCTCTAATGGGTTTAACATATTGATCTAAAGCATCCAAACCATCTTTAACACATAAATTTATGATATGACATAAACATCTAATATGAAAATACTTACCCCCAAGTGACGGTTGACAAATGAGCATCAATTCCGGTATACTAGCGGTATTAGCACTAGCATTGTCGAATGAAATAGAAAATATTTTTTGCAAAAGACCATATTTTGCCAAAATGGCGTGCAACTTTCTACAAATATTTTCCGCGGAATGAGGTGGTTCAAAACTATCATATGCAAGTAGTCTTTTTGTAAAGTCCACGAATTATCGATCCAATGGCATGTAACACCCAAATAACTATTTCTTTGCCAATGATCACTCCAACCATCGGCACAAATTGAAACTCTTTGATCTAATTTTGATAAAACATCAATTAAAAAATGTTTATATTCCAAAACCACTTTTTTAATATCGCGTACGAGAGTCGTACGTGGTACTTTGGAGGCGGCCGGATTTAAAGAAAGTCTAATAAACCGTTCATAAAAGTCATCATCCGCAAAGTTAAAAGCAAGCCCTTTAACACACACAAATTTGCACAATTCTTTCCTATAAACGACATTATTAAACTTAAATAAGACCGAAGACGTACCTTGGGTGTTAGGTTGAGCAAATTGTAATTGAGCTTGATCACTATCAATCCCAAGTTTTTCAGGATGTGTTGATCTCAAGTGATGGTTCAATGTTCCATGCCCATTACCTTTTGCGAACGGGTAAGATTTGGTGCAATAGTTGCAACACGCTCGAAAATGTACAAAGTCGTTGGGGTCAATTTGTACTTTTCGGAAATGGATCGTGAAAGTGTCGGATTTGGATTCTCGTGCTTGACGTTGCCCCCGACCACCTCTTCCCACGCCTCGAGCTCGGCCGGCCCCGGCCCTACCACTTTGAGGAACATTTTCTTCAACATTTTGCTCACTTTCCTCAAAATGTGACTCAATTTCCGGGTTAAGTGAGGAAGAACCAACATGTTCCTTGCCGCTCCTTCGAGATGAGGCCATTTTGTTAACAAACTAACTGAAACTGTTTAGAAACTGACTGAAACTCGCTAAAAAACTGACTGAAAATGATGAAAAACACAGATTTTGTTAAAAAACTGACTGAAACTGTCAAAAAACTGACTGAAACTCTCAAAAACTGACTGGAATTCTGAAAACTAACTGGAAAATGATTTGAAACTGACTGGAAATGGTTAACAAAGTGACTGGAATTTTCTAAATAAATTAAAAAAGTGATTTCGTTAAAAAACTAACTGGAAAGCGTTAAAAAACTGACTGGAATTATGCAATCTAACTGGAAATATGAGAGAGTGTGAGAATTAGTAGAGAGAGAAAGAGTATAGAGAAGATGTGGAACTAAAATGGTAGGAGGGAGGGGGTATTTATATGTAAGCAATTTTTGGTTTTTTTTTTTTTTTTTTCATTTAAGGCCGAAAGTTAACTGAACTAACGGCTAGTTGGAAAACTAGCCGTTTTTGGACAGTGGTGGTCAGTCAGACATGGGGAAATGGGGGGGCCCGGTGCAAATTTTTGAAAAGTAGCCGTTAGGCGGTTAACCTCCGGTTTTATAACCGGTTTAACCGCCGGTTATCCGGTTGGCGGTTATCCGGTTATAACCGGCGGTTTACCGGTTTTGAGAAAGGCCTAACCGAAACCGAACCGGGGAATTACGGTTGACGGTTGAGCCGGTTTCCGGTTAACCGGTTTCCCGGTTTTGACCCGGTTTTGACCGGTTATCAACCGGCGGTTAGCCGGTTGCCGGTTTTTTTTGGTCACGTCTAGTTTCATTGCATTTGGATTCACCCCTTTTCAGTTATCTACCCAATATAAACACCCCAATGTACTTACTTTTTGTATTTTACTCCTTTCCCGCCAGTTTTGTTGATTTACAGTCCAATTAACTACTCCCTCCGTCCCGATTTAAGGTTCTTAGTTTGACTTTACGCGCTTATTAAAAAACCAAGACAAATTGGAGTCGACAATAGTAGTGTGTGAATGATATAATTGTCCATTCACAAAGCAAGTGGGTTAAAAGTAGATGGGTGAGTGGTAGTTTTTCTGTAATATACGTGTATGAAACAAGGTTCTAAAAAACGCTAGGCTGCCCGCTAGGCGCCGCAGGGGAGCCTATGTTGGATATTATGCCTAGGCCTTGAGAAAGGCCTATGCGTTATATCATAGTTTCATTGTTATAGAGATAACAAACCCGGTTATTATATCTTTTGCATGTTTATTATAATAATCATTGTCCCTAGCACTTATGAAGGGCTAGCATGAGTTTAATGGATAATCATATGATGATTATAGCGCATAGAATGCGGATTAAACTTGTGGGAACATGTTGGAGAACAAGTACTGGATAGACCCGTTATGAGATTTATGTCATGGTCAAATGTCATAATTAAATCTCATAATAGTTATATCATTTATCCTTAGACCTGAGATTATCATAGTCTTCCACATGATGAACATTATGTTTGACGTACTCAAACGCTACCCATAACCGGGTGGTTATAAAGGCTACGATTGGCATAATCGGATTCCTGTAGGGAAGAATGATAAGTCAAGATGGGATTTGTCCCTCTCTCAAGAGAGATATCTGCTTGGCCACTCGATGAGTGAGATTGATAATAGTATACGGCCGTACCCAAATGAATTGAAGAGTTCAATGTTATTTGCTCATATCAATCTACTCGAGATCGAGAAAGCATTGGACAACATAAGTTGACGTGGACCATGACTTATGTCCCATATGATATCGTGTGACAAAGGGATTGTGATATGTTCTATAAGGTTACTTTGGGCTTTCAAAGTTATAGTAATTGGGTAGTCATAATGGCTTGCTAGAGTCCGCTTATGACTTACGGGTTCTGACTCGTTCGGTCTCGTTGCCAACTTAGTATAATCCTATTGGGTCACACACAATAGAACGGATTGAATAAGGCACAGAAAACGGGAAAAACTGGATCCTGCTGGAAGGATCCGTACGGATGGTTTGGGAGCCACCCAACCAATCCGTACGGATGGTTTGTCCGGCCGAAAACAGTTTGTTCAAGACTTCTTGTTTGACAAGGAATCCTGAGTCCCAAAAGGAATTAGGTTAATACCCTATTATATATGTGTGCAATCGGGTTTGAGGAAGCTAATAGTTGATTTTAGAAATCATAACATGTTGTTTGAAAAACAATTACACACATATAGAGGGAATTATTATTTTTGAGATTTAGAATCATTATAACTCAATAATCAATGAAGCAAAATAATTCTTACGAAGAAATCGTTTCTTCATCAAGCCTTGGGTCTAGCAATACAGATCAGGAAGGTGTTCTTGATATCCGTTCGACGTGTGGATACTGATAGAGGGTGTTTCATTTAGCACCTCAAAGTCCGTATTCATGGATTCGATCTTCAAAGGTATGTTTCTTTCATCTTGTATTTAATTTAATCAACATGCATAGATCCGGGCTCTTGGGTGTTTGATTTATATGTTTAATTCCACTGCGCATGATGCATCAAAACCCAACAGTGGTATCAGAGCCCCGTTCATTGTTGATTATTTTAGTATATCATGTTGAAATTGTTTAATTCGATTATATAATATCTACATGATAATAAGATGAACGTGTGATTTGAATTTTATATATGAGATATAAAATTTATGAGCATGAATATGGAGATTATGTGATTATTATATTGATTTGATCTATATGAATAATTGCATGTTGGGATTATCAATAAATAATTAGATTATGTGTATTGATAATTTAGATCTAATTTATATATATAATAAATTGTTTATTCATGATATTGATTAGATCTAATTAAATTCGTAATCTGTAAATTCATGTTTCTGTAATCTGATTATGTATAAACATGATATTGGATTTGGTCGAATTTCTGAAATTCTGAAAAAACCTGGAAATCTGGGATCCTACCAATGGATCCGTACGGATGGTTTGGGTGTTGCCAAACTGATCCGTACGTCTAGTTTGGAAATTCTCAGATTTGATTTTGTTTTCTGGTGTTCAGATCATTTTGTAAATTGTTTACAGAATTCGAATCTGAAAACTGGAAACTGCTTTCAGACGGCTGGTTTTCGAAACCGTGTTTCCTGAAACATTTTTCGGCCGAAGAATTCAGAAAGGATGCAGAAATCAGAATTCTAAAGAGTTTAGAATTACTGTAATCTGTGAGATTAAGAGACAATGAAAGGGTCTTGGGACATGTGACCAATCTATATGGGAATGTGGATGCCTTTTGGCTTAGTTTCGACCGTATAGAGAAGTTACTTGGTTCCTTGATCTTAGTTCGGAAATGTGGATGCCTTTTGGCTTAGTTTCGGCCGTACTGTTTGTGCTCTCAATTTCAAGATGCTTTGCGGATACAGTTTCAGAATTCTGAAGAGTTCAGAGTTTATGTGACCTGTATGAAAGAGCTGTACGGATAAATCTGGATGCTTCCAGAAACATCCGTACGGATGGTTTGGGCATTACTGATTCTGATCTGTTTCAGACGGCAGGTTTTGGAAACCGTGTTTCCTAAAACAGATTTAAGTTCAGAAGTCCAAACTGTTAATGAGATCAGAATCTTAAAGGAGTTTAAGATTGGCGTAATCCTAAAGTTTCAGAATTTATCCCTATACAAAGTCCAAATAGTTTGCAGAGAAGGAAACTATATTTGGATTAATTCATTGCATGGACCAATGGCAGGCTTACGCCTTGTTTCTGGGAATGGGAATGAAATATCCAATCTGTAAATCGTTTACAGATAATTTAGATTCCGTCCCCACAATGTTGCTTCATAATAGAATCACAAGATTTTGCTTCTGTTAATTAATTTGATTAGTTAACCTTGATTATGCAAAGACTATATTATATTATGACATAATTAAATATATGATGTATATCTCTAAGCAAATAAACCTTCTTAAAACTTAAGTCATGTGCCAATCCATTATTAAAACACTTGTGAGTACACCGGGTATTTTTATGTGGGCTCTGCCAAAGCGAGGTGCATTAATTCTATCAGTGTATGAGCAAGATGAGGAATGAGAGTTTCCTATACGTTTAACGTGGTTTGACTTAATTAGGCTATCAAAAGACAAAGTTTTTGGCCTAAGGCACAAAATGAGATTAAAACATGTCTGACATAAGATGTCTAACAAATCTCATAAAGGATCTAAGAATCATATATGATATGATTGACAAAGAGTTGTCTACCTAATTAATTTAATTTTGAGCAGTATCGCCAAAGCGGACTTGAAATTAAATTAAAGTTAGATCTTAGC
This sequence comes from Campanula takesimana, assembly GCA_026119855.1. Taxonomy (NCBI): domain Eukaryota; kingdom Viridiplantae; phylum Streptophyta; class Magnoliopsida; order Asterales; family Campanulaceae; genus Campanula; species Campanula takesimana. The sequence continues at coordinate 1,826,984 of JAOWBW010000296.1, read as the reverse complement.
CCACTTAAATTATATTATACAATTGTTGTATTTGAAGGTGTATAATTTAGTGGGAGTATTTATGAAATACATTATATGTCTCTAAATGATAATGGTATGAAATATATATGTATATTTATTTGCATATTTTGTAGAATGTCTTAAACTATAATCATGTATAATCACTGCAATAGACCCCACTTAAAGAGAATAAGATTAACTTCCTTGACCTAGTCATGAGCTTAAGAATTGTTCTAAAGCAAGAACGAAAGTTATGAATTCTTAATAAATCCTATTCCTAAGAAACCTTATGCCTTAAGGGTGAACAAAGACATTGATTAGAAACATGTGGATGATTCTATAGATGTCAACTGTCCTACGACTTGCTGTCATATGATCGGAACTTTAGAAGTATCTGAAACATATGAATGCTTATGCGATAAGCAATTATATAAGAAGCGTTCCTACAAGCAAGAAAGGCAAATAAAGTTTGAAATTGATTAAGAACCTAACATTCATGTGATGAATGAAAGGTATATTAATAAGTTCTCATGTTTTGAATATGGAGAGACATATTAATTACCTTAGTTGGCTTGATAATCAAGTTAGTTTGGAACTAACAACGGATTTGATATTAATTCATAAGCGACATTCGATGTTTAAAGTGCTATGTCTTAATATCAAATGGAAACATTCTCAAACTCTAAAGGTTAATAAGGATAAGGATTTAAGATAAAGGCAAGACAAAAGTTGTCAAGCCTAATAGGAAATATTTGTGGCAAAACCTAAAATCCAAAGAATGTAATTTGTACCTTGGCAATAGGATTGACCGTTGGTGAAATTACAATTTGAATTAAAAGATCAAAAGGAAGGGTAGTTGGACTACCACTTCAAGTATTTATATTAAAATTTCTACTTGTAAGGATAAAGATTAACCTATGTGGCAATAATGATGCAATGGTTGCAACATTAATCATAGGAACTTGCGAAGTGTCTTTACCTAATAAGTTCATATTTGTTTTGAACAAATGGTGATATGTTCTTATTTTAAGTAGAAATATTATTTTGGTTTCTTCATTAAAAGATTATGGATATTTCCTATTTCGAATAAGAAAGTGTTCCATTAAATATGATTTGTCTTATTGTATTGCTAATCATATAATGGTACTTAATATCCTTATCTTGGAAGAACAAAATAATGAGCATAACGTAAATAATGGAAATCTGAATATAAGGATGTAATCGTTACATTCTTAAAAAACATTAATGTCTATATCAAATGATAAGAAACACATATTTAAAATTCCATGGGACGGACTTTTAAATTTGCATGATTTCGAATCATGTGATTTATGTGAATCTTGTAATTGATTAAGACACCTCTTACTAATAGTAGTAAAAAGAAATACTCTTTTGGACTAATACATATTGATGTATGTGGTTCATTAAAGTAACAATGCTTGGAAAAGGATTTCAAAATCTCATGGCAAAAGTATTATTGTACTCTGATCTGATCAAAGTGATGAATATTTGAGCCTTGGACTCGATGAGAATTCTGCAGAAAGTCTGCAATTTAAGAAAAACAGAATCTGGAAACAGCAGGCGTACGGATGATGTTCCAGAAGTTTACAGATTGTCTGTAAAACACAGTTTTTCGTCTCATAATAAGTCAAACTGATCTTTAATTATCCTTCTGGATTATCTGCTGGAAACAGCTGCGCTTACACTAAATTGAGATTCGTCTAAAGAGGTTCGTTATACCATATAAGATATGGAATGAAAGAAAAACATGGTTTGTCTTTCATAAAGATTTGTGATGTGATACTTTTGAGAAAAGTTTTGTCTTGGACAAAATTACACCTAAATCTAATAAATGTATTTTATGGGATATCTTAATGATATTAATTTTACACCCTTTAAAGAATACAAATCGTTTATTACTCTAAATAGCACTTTCTAGATAAATCGTTTATCTCTAAAGAACTAGTGGGAGTAAAATGTATCTCGAAGAGTTCGAGACCCAGAAAATGACATGGAACCTAAGATGGAAGTTGAATAAAGTTTCACAAGGAGTTGTGGAAATCCGTTCAAGTATACACAAGAAATTTGCATAACTGATAGGATACTATCTATAACTAGAAATATTGATTTCTCGTAATAGAAAGTAATTGAGAATATATCATTGCGAATGATTGACCTATTACCTATCAAGATGCAAAGTCCGCTCCGGATTTAGATCAATGACTTGGAGTCATAAAGTCTAAAAGTGCAATCCATGTATCATAATCAAGTTTCGAACTTGATTGTTCTAACCTAAGGCTTAAAAACCATATGATAGAAAATAAGTTTTCTTGGAGAAAACGTACATGGATCGCAAGGTGCATATTGATAAAGCACGACTAATTGAGTAAAGTTAATTCATAATGTTGATTATGATGAAACTTTATCACCCATAGTCATGCTTAATATTATTAGAATTCTTATTGTCATGACTTCATATTTTGAATATGTAATATGACAGATGGATGTCAAAACTATATCCCTTAACAGGAACTTACATTAGGATGCGTTTGATACAACCTAAAAGTTTTGATTGATCCATAAGATTCTAATAAAATATGCAAGTTGCAGAAATTCATGAGATGGATTGAAGCAAACTACTTGGAGTGAAATTTAATTTTGATGAAGTATTCAAAGAGTTTGAATTCATCAAAGATGAGACTTGTGATTACAATAAATTTAGTGGGAGCGTAATATTATTCCTAGTCATATATATGTGGTTGACATATAACTCATTCTGAAAGAGTTTCTAAATGAAAGACTTGGATAAAGCCACCTATATCATTGGAATTTAGATTTATGGAGATAAATCTAAAACGTTGTTTGGTTAAAGTCAAAGTACTAACAAGATAGTGAAAAGTTCACTATGCAAGACTCTTGGAGAGGTTACTTGTGAAAGTCTAATGGCATTAATCTTTGTAAGATTTAGTCTTACTGGAAGACTAATGAGCAAGAGTACATGATTAGGATTCCATATGCTTCGGTAATTGAATCTATCATGTAAGCCATGTAAATGTACTAAGACCGTATGTCTCATATACTTGGAGTATGATGAGATAATACCAATCGGATCCTAGTGAAAGTCACTAGTTAAGAAACGCTCTTATGTTCTCTAAAAGGAACTAAAGGATGCGTTCTTGATCTTTGATGGAATGAAAGATGATCTTGCAATAGTTACATAGATGCATTCTTATAAACCAACAAAGATAAATATTGCTGTATAAATACATGTTTACGTCTAATAATGGTGTTAGAAGAGTTCTAAATGGACCATTACTATTCTACATAAGGGTTGAGTGTCTAGTGGCATGAGATGCAACTAGAAAATGTTAAGATTAAGATTCTAATTAGTAAACTAGAAATCATTTCTAGTGTCACTAATTTAATGTACCTTCATTGTGTCAATAATCGTTATTACACAAGTCAAGGGACTAATATCTTATCTAAACATATACTCAGACGTTTCTATCTTACTCGAGAAATCGTCAAAGATGGGAGATGTCAAAATATGCAAAATACCTTATGATAATAACAAGGATAATTATCCTACATAAGCTCGTTTGCAATTATGATGGAGATCATAACTTAGCTCAATGGGTATTGGATACACATTGATTGGGCCTAGTGCAAGTGGGAGATTGTTGGATATTATGCCCTAGGCCCTTGAGAAAGGCCTATGCGTTATATCATAGTTTCATTGTTATAGAGATAACAAACCCGATTATTATATCTTTTGCATGTTTATTATAATAATCATTGTCCCTAGCACTTATGAAGGGCTAGCATGAGTTTAATGGATAATCATATGATGATTATAGCGCATAGAATGCGGATTAAACTTGTGGGTACATGTTGGAGAACAAGTACTGGATAGACCCGTTATGAGATTTATGTCATGGTCAAATGTCATAATTAAATCTCATAATAGTTATATCATTTATCCTTAGACCTGAGATTATTATAGTCTTCCACATGATGAACATTATGTTTGACGTACTCGAATGCTACCCCTAACCGGGTGGTTATAAAGGCTACGATTGGCATAATCGGATTCCTGTAGGGAAGAATGATAAGTCAAGATGAGATTTGTCCCTCTCTCAAGAGAGATATATGCTTGGCCACTCGATGAGTGAGATTGATAATAGTGTACGGCCGTACCCAAATGAATTGAAGCGTTCAATGTTATTTGCTCATATCAATCTACTCGAGATCGAGAAAGCATTGGACAACATAAGTTGACGTGGACCATGACTTATGTCCAATATGATATCGTGTGACAAAGGGATTGTGATATGTTCTATAAGGTTACTTTGGGCTTTCAAAGTTATACTAATTGGGTAGTCATAATGGCTTGCTAGAGTCCGCTTATGACTTACGGGTTCTGACTCGTTCGGACTCGTTGCCAACTTAGTATAATCCTATTAGGTCACACACAATAGAACGGATTGAATAAGGCACAGAAAACGGGAAAAACTGGATCCTGCTTGTTGGTAGTGGTGCCCTAGGCGCGTTTAATAAATGTTGTAATTGTTATCATTTATTTCATATCAATAAAGAGATGTTTTGATTATTATTGTTGTTCATGTTTACTTATAATAATCTCCGTCCCTAGTACTTTTTAAGCACTAGTATAAAGGCTAAATGATCATGGGATGATCATGTTAGATTTTTGGGTACTTGTTTGGAACAAGGTACTGGACATGACCCGCTGTATGAGATTTATGTCATGGTCTATATCGTACATATATCTCATATTAGTTATGTCATTCGAATCCTTAGACATGAAGTTATTATGGTCTTCCACTTGATGAACATTATGTTTGACATATTCAATCTCTACCTTTAACCGGATAGTTATAAAGGGTATGATTGGCATAATCGGATTCACGTAGGGAAGAGTAATAAGCTAAATGGATTTATCCCTCTTCGGAGAGATGTCAAGCTTAGGCCTCTCGTAGGAATGATTTTGATGAAAATGTTCGGCCGGACTCGAATGAATTGAATAGATCAATGTCATTTGTATTATCAACATATTCGGAATCGAGAAAGTATTGAACAAAACAAGTTGACTTGTTGACCATGACTTGTGTTCAATGACATCGTGGACAAAGGGATTGTGACATGTTCTAAAGGAATGCGAACTTGTATCTAGTTATACTATTTGGGTAGGTATGACGGTTTGCTAGAACCTAATCATATCTTATGGTTTCATGTTTGAACCCATTGCCAACTTAGTATAATCCTAGAGGGTCACACATAATAGAACAAATCTTAAATAAGGACTATATTGGAAATTTGGGAAATCTGGGGAAGGTGTGCGACCGCACAAAAGGGCTTGGGCGGCCGCACAACTTGGCTCAAAAAGCACCAGAAACCTTCCAGATAGATGTGCGGCCGCACAGGTGGTTTTGGGCGGCCGCACACCATGTCGGGACTAGTTTCCTAATTTGATTTGGAAAAGAATTTTGGACGGGTTTAGACACAAGTTTCCTATTTGGAATAGGTCTAACTTGTATATAAACAACCAAATTCAAGCTAGAACATATCATAGCTTTTGTGCAAGTCTCCAAAGAGTTTGAGAGAGTTTTATTTTGTTCTAAGACATCTTAAATTGAAGAACAAAATAATACACAAACCAATATTCCATATAGTTCATATCAATTGTGAAAACGTGTTTCACAATATTGGTCTAGCAACCAAGATCAAGTGTTCTTGATATTCGTTCAAGGTGTGGATACCGCTAGAGGGTGAAGCTTATCATCTTCAAAGTTCGTGTTCTTACTTGTTCGTGATTAAAGCTTCAATTTCTCCACCAAGATCAAAGACCAAGTTCAAATTCATCATGGGTTAGTTTTCTAGTATTCATATTGCAAGTGTTTGATTTAATCATATGAATGGATCTATGGGCTTTGGGTTTCATAAAATTTAAATGCTATTTTCCGCTGCGCATGTTACTATGAAACCCAACAGTGGTATCAGAGCCCCGTTCATGTTGATTATTTCAATACTTAGATCATGTTGTGTGTATATAAATTGTTTATGTGCCTAGCATGATATGAATATTGGATTATATGATGTTTATGTGTTATATGATTTTATGTGGTTTATTGTTTTACAACTTTAATCGCACTATTGAATCGCACTAAAAATTATGTTGGATTCTGAATTGTTTGATTATTAATTTTTGATTGGATCAAAGTTTTAATAATCGGGGAAAACATTTTGAGACAAATTTTCGAACTTTAAAAATTCTGTCTGATGCTACTGTGCGACCGCACATAAAAATATTCGGCGGCCGCACAAGTTTGGGCGACCGCACATATTTTTCTTGGGCGGCCGCACAATTGGTCAGAATCAGATTCTGGAATTTTGATAGGGTCCAACCGAATCAGTGACAATACCGGCCAGACCTGCTGATCTGGAGCGGGTTTTGGGCAGTTGGTTTTGGTGTGGATCTTGGGGTTTGATTTTCCTATTTGTTTTGATCTTGTGATTCTAAGGTTGGTTCAAGGTTTGGATGGCTAATATACGTTCATCGAGATTGTGTTTCCCAAACTTAATCGCAATCAAAGTTTCAAAGATAAAACGAAGTTAGAATTATGAAGAGTTCATAATTGCTAAAATTAAGAAACAAAGTTCTTGATTCAATGATTGGAGATCCATGTGGAATTGTGGATCCAATTGGCCTACGTTTATCGAGACCATCTATTGCTTAGTTTCGGCCACATGGATTACTTTCTTGGTTTCTTGAATTAGTGCGGAATTGTGGATGCCTGATGGCTTAGTTTCGACCGCACTTCTGGTTGTCCTGATTTGGAAGATGATAACCAAAGTTCAAAGAGTCTCATCCTCATAATTATAGAGAAACTAATGACACATAAATATTATGCTTAAATTAATGGAGATTAATTTAGTGGCTAAACTTGATGCGTAACATGTTTATATTATGTGCTCATAAATATGTTGTATGCTATATGTGATGAGCCTTCAAAGAAAGTTTTAAGTTCTTTTTGCCATGCCATGATTAAAACACTTGTTTATACATGGGTGATTTTGATGTGGGTTCGCCTCCGCGAGGTGCATTAATTTTATTCATGTATGAGCAAGATGAGGATCATTAATTAAATGTGGGCTTGCCTCCGCGAGGTGCATTAAATTGAATGGTTCCTATACGTTTAAAATGGTTGGACTTAATTAGGCGTCAAAACAGTTTTGGGCATAGGCAAAAGATGAGATTAAACATGCTTTTTGAAATTGGATTTCTCAAAGAATCTTATAAAAGAATCTAAGAATCATATAGGATATGATTGACATGATTGTCTACCTAATTAATTTAGTTTTGAGCGGTCCGCCTCCGTAGACTCAAAAGTTAAATTAAAGTTGGATCTTAGCCCAATTTAATTATATTATACATCGGATGTATATGAAGGTTATATAATTTAGTGGGAGTATTTTGTTTGAAAAATACATTATTTATTTCTTTAATTAAACCGGTACTTATTAAATTTTGGAAATTTTGCATATTTGTAGACAATGACTACTAACACTCAATCAATTTCGTTGCGATCGATCCTTGAGAAGGATAAGCTCCAAGAGAATGGTACAAACTTTATGGATTGGATCCGTAGCCTAAGAATTGTTCTAAGGCAAGAAGATAAGTTGTACATTCTCGATGGGCCACTTCCTGCTGAACCAGAACCTACTGCCCCTAGGGCAGAAAGAGACAGTTACAAGAAACATCGTAATGATTCTAGAGATGTAAGTTGTCTCATGCTTGCTACTATGTGCTCAAAACTCCAACAAAGTTTGGAACATTTAGAAGCCTATGAGACAGGCGTGGAGTTAAGAGCCATGTTTCAAGAGCAAGCTAGGCAAGAGAGGTACAAGACCATGTTGCATTCACTTCTTGCAAAATGAGTGAAGGGCAGCGAGTGAGTCCTCACATGCTTAAAATGAAAGGTTATGTGGAGCATCTTGAGAAACTTGGCTATCCAATCCCATTGGAGCTAGCCACCGATCTCATTCTTAATTCATTGCCTAAAAATTATAATCAGTCTGTGATGAATTATAACATGCATGGAATGGATAAGAATCTCTTCGAGTTGCATGGGATGCTTAAAACTGCGGAGATGAAGATTGTGGAGAAAGGTTCTCCCGTGCTATTGGTTCATGATGGGAAGAAGGCTAGTGCCAAAAGAAAGGGTAAGAAAGTTGTCAAACCCAAGATAAGCAAGGCAAAGGTTGCCAAGGCTTCTGAGGAAAAACCTGATTCACAAAAGGATGCAATCTGTTTTCATTGTCAAGAAATTGGTCATTGGAAACGTAATTGCAAGGCTTTCTTGGAAGAGCAAAAGAAGAAGAAGGGCAGCAAGGCTGCGTCGACTTCAGGTATCTATATGATAGATATTCTCCTTTCTACCACTGATTCTTGGGTATTGGATACCGGATGTGGTTCTCACATTTGTTTAAATGTGCAGGGACTAAAGAATAGGACACTACTTAAAGAGGGTGAAGTAGACCTACGCGTGGGAATGGAGCAACAGTTGCTGCATTAGCCGTAGGGACTTATGAAGTCACTTTACCTTCCAGATTTTAATTTTTGTTTTGAACAATTGTTATTATGTTCCGGATTTAAGTAGAAATATTATTTCAATTTCTTGTTTGGATAATGAAGGTTTTAAGTTTCTTATTGAGAATAAGAAATTTTCTATTTATTTAAATGATGTGCTTTATGGTATTGCTAATTCATTTAATGGCCTTTATGTCTTGAATGTCAAGAATGAAAATAATGACAATGTCTATCATATAAATAAGAAATCTAAACCTAATGATGAAAATCATACTTATTTGTGGCATTGCCGTCTTGGTCATATTAATGAGAAGCGTATCTCAAAACTCCATGGGGAAGGACTTTTGGGTTCATGTGACTTTGAGTCATATGATACTTGTGAGTCGTGTCTTCTTGGAAAAATGACTAAGACACCTTTTACCAAGTTAGGTGAAAGGGCAAGCGACTTATTGGGTTGATACATTCCGATGTATGCGGACCATTAAGTAGAAATGCTAGGGGAGTATTTCAATACTTCATAACCTTCACTGATGATTATAGTAGATTTGGGTATGTTTACCTAATGAAACATAAAAGTGAAGCATTTGAGATATTTAGAATATTTCAAAATGAAGTAGAAAAACAACTTGGCAAAAGTATTAAGGCACTTCGATCAGATCGAGGTGGAGAATACTTGAGTCATGAATTTGATGATCATCTAAATAATTGTGGAATAATTTCACATTGACTCCACCCGGAACACCACAATGGAATGGTGTGTCCGAGAGGAAAAATCGGACTTTGTTAGACATGGTTCGATCAATGATGAGTCAAGTTGATCTTCCAATATCCTTTGGGGGTTACGCTCTAGAAACCGCTGCATTCACACTAAATCGTGTTCCAACTAAATCGGTTCAAAAGACTCCATATGAGATGTGGAGCGGAAAGAAAACTTGTTTATCTTTCATGAAGATTTGGGGTTGCGAAGCCTTTGTCAAAAGACTTGTCTCTGACAAACTTGCACACAAATCTGACAAATGTATTTTCGTGGGATATCCAAAGAAAACTAGAGGATACTACTTTTACAACCATGAGGACAACAAAGTTTTTGTTACCCGAACTGGTGTCTTTCTAGAGAAAGAGTTTCTCTTCAAAGAAATCAGTGGTAGTAAAATAAATCTTGAAGAGATTCGAGACCCAGAAAATGATGTTGAACCAATAGTGGAACAAGAACAAGAACCACAAGGAGTTGTGGAACCTGTTCAAATTACACAAGCAACTCGCAGATCTAGTAGGTTACGATCCGAGCCCGAGAGATATGGATTTCTCGTAACGGATAGTAATGAGGTGGAAATCATTGAGAATGATGAACCGACAACCTACCAAGAGGCGATGTCTTCTCCTGATTCGGATAAGTGGCTTGGAGCCATGGAATCTGAATTGCAATCCATGCAAGACAATCAAGTTTGGACCTTGATTGATGCGCCCGAAGGTGTAAAAACCATAGCATGCAAATGGGTCTTCAAGAAGAAGACTGACATGGATGGGAAGGTGCATACTTACAAAGCTAGGCTTGTAGCGAAAGGTTATAGGCAAATTCATGGTATTGACTATGATGAAACCTTTTCACCCGTAGCAATGATCAAGTCTATAAGAATTTTGCTTGCTGTTGCCGCATATCATGACTATGAAATATGGCAAATGGATGTCAAAACCGTTTTCCTAAATGGAAAACTACAAGAGGATGTGTATATGACACAACCGGAAGGTTTTGATCAGAATTCTAAGGTATGCAAATTGCAGAGATCTATCTATGGATTGAAGCAAGCTTCAAGGAGTTGGAATCTCCGTTTTGATGAATCGGTCAAAGAGTTTGGTTTCATCAAGAACGAAGATGAACCTTGTGTATACAAGAAGATTAGTGGGAGCATAGTGCTATTCCTTATTTTATACGTGGATGACATATTACTCATTGGAAACGATATTCCTACACTTCAGTCCGTGAAGACTTGGTTAGGAAAATGCTTCGCAATGAAATATATGGGTGAAGCTGTATATATACTTGGCATTAAGATCTATAGAGATAGATCAAGGAGGCTACTTGGTTTAAGCCAAAGTACATACATTGACAAGGTCATTAGAAGATTCCGTATGAAAAATTCTAAAAGAGGAACCTTACCAGTGTTACATGGAGTTTCTCTAAGCAAGACTCAATGTCCCAAGACAAAAGATGAGCGTGAGAAAATGAATGATGTTCCATATGCTTTGGCAATTGGGTCCATCATGTATGCCATGATTTGTACTAGGCCGGATGTATCTTATGCTTTAAGCATGACAAGTAGATACCAATCCGACCCCGGTGAAAATCACTGGATGACTGTAAAAGCGATTCTTAAGTACTTGAGAAGAACTAAATATTCGTTTTTGGCCTATGGAGGAATGGAAGATGATCTCGTGGTAAATGCTTACACGGATGCAAGCTTCCAAACCGATAAAGATGATATCCGATCGCAATCGGGTTTTGTGTTTATGTTAAATGGTGGAGCTGTAAGCTGGAAGAGTTCCAAGCAAAGTACAACCGCTGATTCTACAACGGAAGCTGAGTATATTGTTGCATCAGATGCTGCAAAGGAAGCTGTTTGGATTAAGAAGTTCATCACTGAACTTGAAGTGGTTCCTAGCATTGCTAATCCAATAGACCTTTATTGCGATAATAATGGTGCTATTGCTCAAGCAAAGGAACCAAGAGCACATCAGAAATCCAAACACATACTTAGGCGTTTTCATATCATTCGAGAAATCGTTGATAGGGGAGACGTAAATATATGCAGAGTACCTACTGATGACAATGTTGCGGACCCGCTAACAAAGGGACTTCCACAAGCTAAACATGAAGGTCATGTTAGGTACATGGGTATTAGATACATGGGAGATTGGGCCTAGGGAAAGTGGGAGATTGTTGGTAGTGGTGCCATAGGCACGTTTAATAAACGTTGTAATTGTTATCATTTATTTCATATCAATAAAGAGATGTTTTGATTATTATTGTTGTTCATGTTTACTTATAATAATCTCCGTCCCTAGTACTTGTTAAGCACTAGTATAAAGGCTAAATGATCATAGGATGATCATGTTAGATTTATGGGTACTTGTTTGGAACAAGGTACTGGACATGACCCGCTGTATGAGATTTATGTCATGGTCTATATCGTACATATATCTCATATTAGTTATGTCATTCGAATCCTTAGACATGAAGTTATTATGGTCTTCCACTTGATGAACATTATGTTTGACATATTCAAACGCTACCTTTAACCGGATAGTTATAAAGGGTATGATTGGCATAATCGGATTCGCGTAGGGAAGAGTAATAAGCTAAATAGATTTATCCCTCTTCGGAGAGATGTCAAGCTTAGGCCTCTCGTAGGAATGATGTTGATGAAAATGTTTGGCCGGACTCGAATGAATTGATTAGATCAATGTGTAGACACCCCGCCTTGGACCGCTCACCCCGATTGCACATTTGATTTTGTGTTTCTCCCCATTTTAAGTGTTTCTCGTTAGTTTCTGTCACTTCTGTTAAGTTCCTGACTGACTTCGTTAAGTCCAGGGACTAAACTGAATGACAGGGCTGACTTTCTAGTCCATTCTGTCAAAATTGCCTTCTCTGAGTCGCGCGCCTTAGACAGGAGGAGCCAGGCGCGCGCGCCTCCCGCCCCCAAAGCAGGAAGCGCGCGCCTCTGGGCGTCAGTTACATATTTCTGGCCAGGATTCCCTCCCTTGCTCAATTACAGGATTTTGCCCGGGAAGGATTTCTTGGTGACTGAGTTTTGGCACCAAAAACACCCCTCTTTCACCTATAAAAACCTCTCTTTTCCTCCATTTTGAGGGATCGAAAAATCATCGAAAAATCATCGAAAAAAAACCCAACCGAAAACTAGACAAAAAATCACTTTCTAAAGGTTCTCCAAGGATCTCATTAAGCAACATTTGAAGTTCTTCAAATTGTAGGTAAAAGTCCATCTTTTCCTTTCTTTTCTACTTCATCTCCTCTCTCTCTCTTTTTACTTTAATCAAATGTGCAATCACCCAAATCATTTTGGGACATGACTCTAATGATCACCTCATCTCATTGAGGTTGGTTAAGGAGTTATCTCCTACATTCCAAATCCTATTTTAAATCCCCCCTTTTTCATGACTTAAGAAGAAGAAGAAGAACATTTTCATTCATGTAGATTTTGATCAAGCAAGACCAACTTTATGTTGGGCGAGATGGGTGTTTCGGTACTTCCCATCTCGTAATCTAACCCCCGAACCTCAAAACAAAGAATCTCTGTTTTCGTAATCAAACTTAGGATACAATCTATAGGTTTTTTTATGTTCCTCAAAACATAGGTGGCGACTCTAAAAACAAGTTAGACATCCTAGGATAATTCACCGCTCTAGCCAAGCCGTGGTTCCCCGGGGTATCAACAGTGGCGAACTCGCTGGGGACGATTTATTTGAGGGTTAAACTTGCATTCTGATCAAAATCTACATCTTCTCTGGGCATTCTGTTTCCTGATGGGGGAGGCGCGCGCGTCTGGCCTTTTAAGCCTAAGGCGCGCGCATCCCGCATCAAGAACCAGAATCAGCACTCAGAGGCGCACGCTTCTGGGTTGGTTCCCAGAACAGAAACAGGTTTCAGTGACTGAGCAGAACAATGGGGTGTGGGCACAGTTGCCTGCATCAGAACAGAATTGAACCCTCGGACTGTTTTAATTTTGTGTTTTATTTACCGGTCACACGGGTGATTCGGGAGTTGTAATTTTATGTGTTTTGTGTGTTTTTCTTTCTTTTCAAAAAAAAAAAATATATAAAAAATTTTTTTGTCACTTGTTAGACCTCACACTACATGCACATATTCCTATGAACTGCTCACTATCGAGTCGCACAAGTCCAACCCCAAACCCGTCGAGGCCCGTCCTAGAAAGTTTCAATCTCCACCAGACCTTGGCTCTTTCGAAGCAGTAAACCTCAGCCCGTGGCGTAGTTCAAGACTACATGCCGGGGGTGACCTTTGAGCCTCATATTCAAGCCGAGCACAAACCACACAATTCTAGTTAGGGTCTAACACTCCGTGACTCAAGTCGGTTTCCATGTACCGAGATTTCCCTAAACTAATGTCTTCAAATCATACATGCCAACTTGTTGAAAGGGACGCAATAAAAATCCGTCCCCAAAAGTGGTTATTTTGGACGAAAATAAAAATCTGTCCCCGCATGTATGCTTTACTACATTAATTTAGTTTAATCCCGATACATGTAGGATTCACAAGCGCGATGGAATCCGATGAGTATATGGGACCGCGAGATGGTCTATATACTAGTGTGACGATTCCATTATTTTCTTAGAAACCCCAAAAGGGATTCGTTCCCTCCGACTTATAAAAAAAAAAAAAAAAGAGTTTTTTCTTATGTGGTTCGAGTCGTGTGCCCAACTGTGTGTTCTAAGCCTCTTCATGGACCGCAAGTGTTACTCAAGACTGACAAGGGCCTCTTCTGCAATATAGGTTCAATTGGTACTTACAAAGTCTACCGGGATTCAGCAAATCGGTTAGTCCGTGAAGAGATCACTCCAACAGCTCCAACATCAACCATGACCGGCAGCAGCAACACCATGTCTCTCGAACAGCTCTCAACTATGGTCCAACTCCTCCAAGAGCAAGTCTCTACCCTTAACAAAGAGGCACAAAGCAAAGACGACATTTGGCAATCCCACCTCGACAGCCAAAGGGAGGCCCACGAGGCCGAAATGGAACTAATGAAAGAAAAGCTCACCAACCTTGCCAAGGGAAAGAACAAGAACAATGATGATGAATCCGAATGGACCGAGGTTTGTTCAAGAGTCCTTACGTCAACACCCGCACCAAGAAGATGGGGGAACCAAGTTCCGAGAACAATGAGCCCAAAATGGTGGATTCTATCATGGCCTACATCGACCAAAAATTCAACGGGATCAACATAGGGAAAGGCTCCGACACAAGCCTTTATCAATCATCCATCCTCATGAGTACTATGGCCGCTCTTCCCGATAAGTTCAAGATGCCCGACATAAGCAAATTCAAGGGCAACTCTTGTCCTATGGCTCACATTGAGACTTATATTTGGGCAATGGTTCCAAAGAAGGTCTCCACCAAGGTGATGGCTCAATGCTTTCCTCTCACTCTCGAGGGGGCGGCAAAAGATTGGTATGCTACTCTCCCGCTCACTGTCCGTCTTGATTGGGACTCCGCATGCTTGCCTTCAAGAACCAATACCAAGGCAACACACTCACGGCCCACAAGGAAAGAGCTAGAGAACACTACTCAACGAGACAATGAGTCCTTCATCGACTTCACAAGGAGATGGAATGACAAACTCTCTGAAATTGTTGAGAGGCCGAACACAAAAGAGCAAATGGACATATTTCTCAAGTGTCTCAAGATTGATCTCCGCACGCACCTAAGTGGGGCTTGCTACTCCGACTTCTCCCAAATGTATGAGGCGGGGGTACGCATGGATGACTTGCTCAAGGAGATTAAGAAGTCCACTCCTACTTACCGCTACAAGGCCGCTTCCAACTCCACAAAAGAGGCCTCGGTCAACGCCGTCGCTATTGACAAGGGGAATTACAAAAAGGTTCCTCCACCTCAAGGGAAGAAGTCCCGAAGTGACCGTGTCTACACGCCTCTCCAAGGCATGACTCAAAACGAAGTGTTCGAGGTCCTCAAGGCAAAGGGTCAAGTCACACCCGTGCAAGGGTACCAACCAAGACGATCCTCTCCAATCATGCTCACCACAAATATTGTGGCTACCACCAATATAGTGGCCACACCACCGAGGATTGCTTCGTTCTCCGCAATGTCATTCATATCTCATAGATAAGAAAGAATTTGTAGTGACTAATGACGAGCATGTCAATGTAATAGAGATAGGAGAACTCGAGGGGACCACCCATTCAATCCAATTGTGAATGGGGGCCCCAATGTTACGAATAAACTTGACAATTCTTGTTATGTAGTGACGATGAGGTAATGAGGGAAGTACTAGAGAATAGGAAAAAGAAGCAAGATGGGAACGTCATGTAACTCGATCCGGTCGAGTCATAGCAAGCAACCCTTCCACTTCCGTACCGAGCTCCTCTTCTCAAAAGCCGCAAGCTCACAACGCTCCCGAAGATCCTCTACTTGTCCAACTCAAGAAAACTCAAGCCAACATCTCTATTTGGGACCTCATTGCATCCTCAAAGAAACACCGAGATCTTATATCCGCAATCTCGATGATACATCAGTCTCTCCCGATACTACTCCCGAGGACCTCACGGCAATGATTGGTCACATTCATTTTAGCAACGTCATCACCTTTGCCGATATGGACCTTCCACCGTTTGGTTCCGACCACAACGAAACTATTTACCTCAAGGTACGAGCAAGGGGGAGGCCCGTCTCAAGAGTCTTAGTGGACGGTGGTTCCGCGCTCAATCTCATGCCTGGTAGAATCATGGGCATACTGGGGCTTAAGGATTCTGATTTGAAGCCTTCTACTCAAGTAATCTGAGGTTATGACAGCACGCCCGTACAGTCATGGGTATGATCGAAATAGACATTGAGTTTGGGAGCATGGTCATGTCCGTTCCATTCCAAGTACTTGATATCCCGGCCTCGTTCAACTTACTGTTGGGTCGACCATGGATTCATAGTGCTAATGCCGTACCGTCAACTCTCTACCAATGTGTCAAGATCCGAAATGGTGACGAAATAGTGACCATAATGGCTGAAAACATCACTATCCACAAAAAAGGTGAGCCCGTCCACCAAGTTCAGCATGGTCTACCAGACTCCACTCTCTCCGGCGTCTCAATCAACGCCATTGACAAAGAAGGGGGAAACGGATCATGGATCCCCAGCAATCACAAAGTCCTCCGCATGATGAGGAATATGGACTACTTCCCTGGTTTAGGCTTAGGGAAAATATCAACAAGGAATCCTACATCCCGTGCAAGTCCCATTTATCAAGAACACCTTCGGTTTGGGGTATGAGCCTTCCAAAGAAGACTCCTGAACTCGTAAAGAAGGCCGTCACTATGAAGTCCCTAATCTAAGGCCTTACCGCAAGACATTGAATGGTTATTTTGTCCGCCAAGGGGAAGACGTTCCATACATGATCTTTCCCGAGCCGTGGGTTAACAATAAAGGTGTCAAAAAGCCCGGCCTCGAAATCTTCTCCGATTGTGAGATCCAGAAATCCGAAAGGGAACCAACTCCCATGTCGCCCCGTGAATGGTGGGGAGGAGGATGACTATAGAGTCCGAGACAGAAATCACCGTGGGGAAGAACTGACAGATTTAGCCTCCATGTTTGAAGAGCTTGCCATGATGAATGAATGCCAAGTTAACGCCATCCATGACACCGTCATCATGAACGAGACTATCAGTGAGATCCCGCCAAGCTCCGAGCCGATCAACAATTGGTATTCAACAAAAGGCCCGTGGTATCCGAGGAATTCTTAGTCCAAGAAATGGGTTGCATACCCCGCACAGTAACAAAGGAAGAGCAGCTCACACTTACTTTCGAGTCCGAGAGTGCCTCTAATACCCTCACCCAAGAGGATTTGGAGGCCATAGCCGAGCGTGTGCTTCCTTTCATTGCTAATGAAAAATTTGATATTTCTGAGTACCCTGAGATTGCAAACATCATAAATGATGAATTAACTAATAATGAACTTAACGAACAAGTTAATAACGATTCAAATTATGATGAAATAGACCACGAAAACACAACATACTTAAATGAACTTGCTCAACAAGTCCGTAGTCGTGGCGAGAATGGTCCAAAGGCTGACGAAGAATTGCATGCTGTTAATCTGGGTACCGAAGAAGAGCCAAAAGAAACCAAGATTGGAAGCTTCTTCAAGGGAGACGACAGAGACAGATTGACTGCATTACTACGGGAGTTCGTGGATGTGTTCGCATGGTCATACAAAGATATGCCAGGTTTAGACAGAAAGGTAGCGGAGCACAGGATTCCGATCAGAGAAGATGCCAGGCCAGTAAAGCAGAAGCTCAGAAAGATCAAGCCAGAATGGTCTCTGCAGGTCAAAGAAGAGATTGAGAAGCTCCTCAGTGTGGGTTTCATCAAGGTCATCGAGTATCCGACATGGTTAGCCAACATTGTGACAGTCAGGAAGGCGAACGGTAAGGTTCGAGTTTGTGTAGACTTCCGGGATTTAAACAAAGCTTCCCCAAAGGATGATTTTCCACTCCCTAATATCGACATGCTAGTCGACTCCACTGCTGCCTACGAGGTTCGCTCATTCGTGGATGGGTTCGCTGGGTACAATCAGATTTTCATGGCCGAGGAAGATCAACATAAGACAGCCTTCACAACACCGTGGGGTACCTTTTGCTACACAGTCATGCCATTTGGGTTAAGAAATGCTGGGGCTTCCTACCAAAGAGCCGTGACAGACTTGTTCCACGATATGATTCACAAAGAAATCGAGGTCTATGTGGACGACATGATCATTCACTCCAAAGGAACCGATGGTCAACACCTAATCGATCTCCGCAAGTTCTTCTAAAGGCTTCGCCAACACAAGATGAGGCTCAACCCTGCAAAGTGCACATTCGGGGTTATCCGAGGCAAAGTTCTTGGTTATATGGTCACTGAAAGGGGAATCGAAGTAGACCCCTCCAAAATCAAGGCAATCATTGACATGCCTCCTCCAAAGACGCAGAAAGAGATTAAAGGTTTCATGGGCAGACTACAATACATCAGTCGGTTTGTGCACCAACTCACTTCCATGTGCGAGCCAATCTTCAAGTTACTCAAGAAGAATGTGGCTCTAGAATGGACCGACGCGTGCCAAGAAGCCTTCGATCAAGTAAAGCATTACTTGACGTGCCCTCCTGTTCTAGCTCCGCCGCACAAGGAGAAACCTCTGTTGCTTTATCTCACTGTCAATAATGAAGCCCTAGGGGCTATGTTAGCACAAGAGCAACGAGAGTCCACAAAGGAGAACGCCATTTATTTTGCCAGTCGCCGATTCCAAGGAGGCGAAAAGAACTACTCTGTCTTAGAGAAGTCATATGCAGCATTGGTTTGGGTCACTCAAAAGCTCAAACACTATATGGAAGCTTTCCGATCAAGCTAGTAGCAAAGGTGGACCCGCTCCGCTACATCTTCGAGAATCCTTTCATGTCAACAAGAATAGCCAAATGGTACTTCATGCTCGCCGGCTATGATATCACTTACGTCACACTAAAATCCATCAGGGGGAAAGTGTTCAGTGACCAGCTTGCCGAATTCCCGTGTTAGGAAGTGAAGGGGGAAGATGTACAGTTCCCCGACGAGCATTTAATTTGTACTGCAACCGTGGAAGACAAGTGGCAACTTTTTTTCGATGGCGCCGCCAATAAACACGGTTTTGGTATAGGGGTATTGCTTGTCGATCCAAAAGACATCTACACTCCCATTGCCATACGTCTGGAATTCGAAGCTACCAACAACATTGCTGAGTACGAAGCATGCATAGCAGGGCTCGAAGCGGCTCTCGAAAGAAACGTCACGAAACTAGAAGTGTTCGGCGACTCTTTGCTCCTTATCAATCAGCAATCGGGTAAATGGCGAACCCAAGACCCGACTCTCCAACAGTATGGTCAGCACCTTGATGAACTGGTTGAACAATTCCAAGAGATCACTTTCAACTACCTGCCAAGGTATAAGAATCGCTTCGCCGATGCACTGGCCACTATAGCTTCATTAGTTGAAATGCCCAAAGGAAAATGGTGAAGCCTTTCAAAATTGCTCGAAGGAACAGTCCGGCATATTGCATGAGTATCGAGATCAACGAGATTCAAACAAACTCTCCGTGGTATTCGGATATCATGAACTTCCTCAAAGACGGCACTTATCCCGAGAACATCAATAAGAAGTCTCAAGCAGCTCTGCAAAGGTTAGCCTCTCGGTACGTACTGATTGGGGACCGAGTCTATAAAAGGCACCACGACGGGATCAATCTCTTATGCGCCAATGATACCGAAGCTCAAGAGATAATGTGTGAAGTGCACGAAGGAGAATGTGGACCCCACATGAATGGGTTTATGCTAGTCAAGAAGATACTTCGCATTGGTTACTATTGGAGCACTATGGAACGAGACTGTATCGAGAAAGTCAAAAGGTGTGCCAAGTGCCAATTCCATGCTAATCTGCAACATGCTCCACCCTCACAACTTTACAACATGGTCACACCTTGGCCTTTCTCTTGTTGGGGGATAGACATCATCAGTAAAGTTCATCCTGCCGGGAGCAATGGGCAGTCATTCGTCCTAGTGGCAGTCGACTACTTCACAAAGTGGGTCGAGGCACAAGCCTATCGAACCCTCAACGCCAAGAAAGTGGCCGAATTTGTAAAGATTAATATCATGTGCCGATACGGCGTGCCTCATGAAATCATTTCCGACAACGGCTCTCACTTTGAGAAGGAAATGGATGCACTTTTGGTGGAATACAAGATCACCAAGCACAAGTCATCTCCTTACCGGCCCCAAGCAAATGGGGCAGTCGAAGCAGCAAATAAGACCATTGAGACCATCGTCAAGAAAATGGCCTCAACAGGAAGGGATTGGCCCGAGAAGCTACCATTAGCATTGTGGGGCTACCGCACATCAATACGGTCCGCAACAGGAGAAACTCCTTATGCATTGGTCTATGGTTCTGAAGCCGTACTCCCTATCGAACTTGAAGTCCCATCTCTACGGGTCCTCCTCGAGAATCAAGTCAACGAGGTCAACTGATGCAAAGTCGATACGAATAGCTAGCCTTACTCGACGAGAAAAGGTTAAGAGCACTCGAACGCACGAGGGCATATCAGCAAAGGATGGCAAGAGCTTTCAACAAAAAAGTGAAGCCTCGAAACATCAATGTGGGAGATTTGGTCTTAAGACAACATCCTCCTAATGCCATGAATCCCCTGGGGAAATGGGGAACCCGATGGATCGGTCCGTACGTGGTCAAAAAGATACTAAGCGGTGGTGCAGTCCGGCTCGTGGATTTAGATGGTGACCAGCTGCCAAAGGAGGTCAACCTCGACAAGCTCAAGAGGTTCTACACTTAATAAAAAAGACCATATAAAAAAAAAAAAAAAAACAAAAAAAAAAAATCGCTCGCTAGGTTGAAAACCCGCAAGGGCGGCCTAGGCAAAAATTAGAGCACGTGCAAAAAAGAAGCCCGCTAGATTGAAAACCCGCAAGGGCGGTCTAGGCAAAAAACAGGGTGCACAACAAAAAAAAAATGGTCTTTGTTTATTTGAACTACGAAGACCTGAGCCTCCCAACTGGAGGAACGTAGGCAACCTTCGGTGCGGTCTAAAACATATCAAAAATACCCAATTCACTTCAAATAACAAAATGCAATTTTTATTCATTCAATGAATTATTCAAACCATTACAACGGATTTACTGAGCAACAAAAGACATCAAAATATTAAATCCTAAAACAAAGTGGTCTAATTGCAATCTCTTGGGGTACAAAGAAAAATCTAATCTTTCTTAGGTTTGGGAACCCATTGCTTCTTGTTATGTCCTTTAGTCTTCTTGGACGGGGACGGAACATTCTTGGAACCGCCAAGACGGGAGAAAACGCTAGGACGGGACGGAGCTTCATCAACGGCTTTCCCTTTACCCTTATCAAGCGGAGCCTTAGCGGGGACAACCATGGGACGCTTCCACACATAGGAGGAATTTCCTTTACCTTTCTTCTTCTTGGGAAAATGACGGGGTCTATAGTCCCGCACATGAACCACCGGTCTCACGGGGTCAACAATATCGTCATTGGGCCTTCCCAAACGATCAAAAACGCTCGGACGCCTCTCCCCCATCGAGACGGACCCCACAGCTGGAACGGCGTTCGCCATTGGAACGGACTTCTCACCCTCGGGGACGGAAACCTTAACTTCAAAGGAGAAAGTCATTGGAGCCATTACGACAAGAATTTTGTGGAGAAAGTGTTTGCAAAAGAATGCTGTGTGGCCATTCTGGTCGAAAAATGGTTCAAGTTTATAGCTGTTGGAACATTCTGATTAGAAAAGAAAGGGGCTGTAATTCAGCAGTCCAGAAGCGCGCGCCTCCGACCAGGGCTGCACAACGCGCGCGCCTCCCACAAGCAAGGCCCGACGCGCGCGCCTTTGACAGCAGTTCAGACAGAAACAGCCCTTGTCAGTTCAGAACAGAACCCAAGCACTTCAACATATCCAACCTGCAGCAAAATCAAATCCCAGCAACAAAAAGGAGTTCAAGCATCGACAACAAGCATCCTTTGGGCACACATTTGTTTGTAAAGAGTCGACATCTAAGATCGAGTCGCTAATAGAACATGAAATGAGTAGTAAGATAACTAGGATTGTAAATACATGTTAAATGTTATTACAGGCAAAAGTGAAAGTGTTTAATCCCTCATCCTCTCAGCCACAACAGCTCGGGCACGTCATCACCAACACTGTGCTCACCCCCTGCTACCGCTCTCGGTCTCCTCATCGTCATCATCATCCTCATCATCATCATCGTCATCATCATCCTCAGACTCAGATGTCTCAATCACAACATCAGGACGGGTCCTCTTGGCAGCTCTCCCTGATGAACTGGCGCCGCCCCGGCTCTGGCTACCCTCTCGGCTCAGACTCCTACTATGGCTCAGACTCCTGCTCAGCGACTGCCTCGCCGAAGAGACAGCCTCATCAATGTCCAGTACAGCATCCCTGCAGCCTCGTCCCATGCCCCGAGCACCTCGGGCAGCTCCTCTCGCAGCACCAGAGACAGCACCAGCAGCATCTCTAGTCATGGCAGCAATATCCCTGCACAGCTCCAGCACCCTCTCCTCCAGCTGACGGAGCCTCCGCCTCATCCCTTTGTTCTGCCTACCCAAGTGCCTATAAGCAGCTACGGGCACCTGTTGCAACAAAGAACAGGGAAAGGAAATTACATCAATACAAAGGACAGAAAAACAAGACTGGAACTGAGAAAATGCAAAGATGGTCAGGAAAACATACCACAGCAGCCTGAGCGGGAGGCTCTCTTTCCGGTGAAAATCCTCGGGAACAATCTCCCTCTGCTCCTCAAAGACCCCGAAGTTTGAATAAGTGTAATAAGGAGGAGGCAAAGGAGGATCAAAACAATACCCGGCACCGGTAGTATAAAACCGAGCGGAGGTCGAAGGAGCAGCCTGTGATCTCCTCGGATCAGCGAACATAAAGCCCTGCATCAATTTGTTCTCCCTAAAGAGGCCATAATCCTGATCCAAGTGAATATAAGGGACGGCATCAACCCCTACCATATATGCCGCACGATCAGCCTCTGAAAGTGACCTCCAGTTATGAGGGCAGAAAGGAGGGACGTCTGGAACTGCAGGACGAGGAGGGGTGTAAAAGTCTGTCACCTGGGTACCATGCTGCCAAAATACTCTATCTCCCAAGTACAGAGCCATGCACTCACCCGAACTCATCAAAAGCCGAGAACGGGTAGGAATAAGAGTGTGCTCAAACCAGTGCTGAACTGATCTCCACGGATACAAAGAAAAGGCAACAGACTCAGGCCTCAGGGTATCCAAGTGCCGTCGGGCCGAAGTAAGACTAATGGGATCGTGCCAGTCTTCACATTCCTCTCCTTATACGCTCATCGTGCGCAGTCCGGATACTGGGGCTGACCTTCCTTGGCAATCTTGAAATCCCTCAGATTCAGGATAGCAAAAGCCCAAAGCTGTAGACAAGAGGCAGAAACAAAGTTAATGACAGTCAACGAAAAAGGCAGTTATGACTAAGGCAAGGAGAATATAAAAGGGATAGTAAGTGGTATACCTCCCACAGCAAGCTGAAGCCCGTAACAGAGCTGGTAGTCGAGCGGCTGGTCAAATCCATGCCGTGGTAACAAGCAGCCAAGCCCGCTGAGCCCCAGTTATACTGGCCGATCTGGTCCAAGTCCACTAACAAGTCAAGCAGAGCCAAAGAGGCCGAAGATCCCCGTTGGCAAACAGAGTGTGGGATAACAAGTACCAAATGAAGCAACGGGCCACAACATCAACCCGATCAGCAGTAACACCTCGAGCCTCAGCCATCAAGATGCTGAAATAAGCCCGGATTCTCCCCCATGTCACTCGAGAATTCTTAACCTCGAACCGGCAGTCAACCAAGGCCAGTAACTCGTCCGGAGTCCGAACAACCCTCTCAAACCAAAAGGGACAGGCACCCCCATGAACGGCAAGCCCGTCAAAGCTGTGAAATCAGTAGGCGTCATAGTCACCTCGCCCATGGGTAAATGGAAGGTATGGGTGGTATCCCACCATCTCTCCCTCAATGCCTGAACCACATCAGGGTCATTCTTCAAAGCTGGAAGGCTAGTGACAAAAAGGCCAAAATGAGTCCCTGTGACTCGGGCCCGAACATTCTCGGCAACCTCTTCCATATAGAGATGGGCCCATGAGCCCCACCACGAATCTCTATCAAACGGGTCCACTCCTGAAAATAAAAAAAAAAGGAACAGCAAAAATTTCATCAGCACGACTGCTAGAAAATGGATGAACTCAACACAGAGATTTCAACGGCAGAACAATGTACAAGCAAGTGTGTAAACGTGAAAATGGACATCCGACATGTTTCTTACAACAAATCAGCAACAACAAACAACAAACAACATGCAAACAATGATCAATAAAGCTGCTGCAGCAATATTTCGGGTAAAGAAAACAGAACTTCATGAAACCCGGAATCGACAAGAAAGGTGATGCATTCTTACCAAACCCGAAGTCACGAAGTGAGAAATATGAGTATGAGGCCGGAAAGTAAGCAAGCTCGGGTCCATAGCTTCAACCCCAATTTCGGGCTCCTCGCCCTGTGGCATCTCAAACGGAGGTGATTGCTGACGATCCGACATCGTTTCTTTGACGGAATTGATCCTAGAGCAGCAAGAAAGTGTTTTGGGGTGATTTCTCTACGAAAATTGGGCTTGGAATTTGGAGGGTTCTTCAAATTTTTGAAAAATGGTCGAAAACAGCGAACAGCCTGTTTAAATATGCTGAACTTATGCGCCAGGCGTGCGCCTCCCGACATACTCATCTGAGGCGCGCGCGTCCCATAACGAGGCCCGGACGCGCGCTCTTCCCATCATCAGGAAGGTTCAGAAGCAGTCTCCCATGCAAAAATCCATGCATCGTATCAAGGTTTCCCCACGGATTCCAAACTCCCTAAGTTCTGTCACGGGTGCCACACCCCCCTCAAGAGTCAATCTCAGCATTTCATCCCCAGCAGGAACATTTTTCTGGTCGCGGTCAACTGTGCCCGTACCCCACAATTGAAAAAGTCAAGTGTGACTCCAAATGGCACGAGACTTCAAAGAAATATTTCATCAAACGGATTCACTAACGGATTCGTCAACAAGGGTTCACCAACGGGCTCATCCAAGGGATTCACTAACGGATTCATCAAACGGATTCACTAACGGATTCGTCAACAAGGGTTCACCAACGGACTCATCCAAGGGATTCACTAACGGATTCATCAAACGGATTCACCAACGGATTCGTCAACAAGGGTTCACCAACGGACTCATCCAAGGGATTCACTAACGGATTCATCAAACGGATTCACTAACGGATTCGTCAATAAGGGTTCACCAACGGACTCATCCAAGGGATTCACTAACGGATTCATCAAACGGATTCACCAACGGATTCGTCAACAAGGGTTCACCAACGAACTCATCCAAAGGATTCACTAACGGATTCATCAAACGGATTCACCAACGGATTCGTCAACAAGGGTTCACCAACGGACTCATCCAAAGGATTCACTAACGGATTCATCAAACGGATTCACCAACGGATTCGTCAACAAGGGTCACCAACGGGCTCATCCAAGGGATTCACTAACGGATTCATCAAACGGATTCACTAACGGATTCGTCAACAAGGGATCACCAAAGGACTCATCTAAGGGACTCACTAACGGATTCACCAACGGATTCGTCAACAAGGGTTCACCAACGGACTCATCCAAGGGATTCACTAACGGATTCATCAAACGGATTCACTAACGGATTCGTCAACAAGGGTTCACCAACGGACTCATCAAGGGATTCACTAACGGATTCGTCAACAAGGGCTCACCAACGGACTTATCCAAGGGATTCACTAACGGATTCATCAAACCGTTCACTAACGGCCTCATTCAAAACATTCAGCCGGCAGGTTCACCTAACGGATCATGCCACCCCCTCTATCAACAAAAGCCGCTCACATAGGGAGCGCACCACTATCTCTCGCAATTTCAAATTCCTGCTTTCATCGAGTCTTTGCTTTTTCTGGTGATGTCCTCGGCGGGTGTTTTTAACTTTCGTCGACGCGTTTTGCTTTGCAGTCCACGTCGCCGAGGGGCTCTGTAGACACCCCGCCTTGGACCGCTACCCCGATTGCATATTTGATTTTGTGTTTCTCCCCATTTTAAGTGTTTCTCGTTAGTTTCTGTCACTTCCGTTAAGTTCCTGACTGACTTCGTTAAGTCCAGGGACTAAACTGAATGACAGGGCTGACTTTCTAGTCCATTCTGTCAAAATTGCCTTCTCTGAGTCGCGCGCCTCCGACAGGAGGAGCCAGGCGCGCGCGCCTCCCGCCCCCAAAGCAGGAAGCGCGCACCTCTGGGCGTCAGTTACAGATTTCTGGCCAGGATTCCCTCCCTTGCTCAATTTACAGGATTTTGCCCGGAAGGATTTCTTGGTGACTGGGTTTTGGCACCAAAAACACCCCTCTTTCACCTATAAAAATCTCTCTTTTCCTCCATTTTGAGGGATCGAAAAATCATCGAAAAATCATTCAAAAAAACCCAACCGAAAACTAGACAAAAAACACTTTCTAAAGGTTCTCCAAGGATCTCATTAAGCAACATTTGAAGTTCTTCAAATTGTAGGTAAAAGTCCATCTTTTCCTTTCTTTTCTACTTCATCTCCTCTCTCTCTTTTTACTTTAATCAAATGTGCAATCACCCAAATCATTTTGGGACATGACTCTAATGATCACCTCATCTCATTGAGGTTGGTTAAGGAGTTATCTCCTACATTCCAAATCCTATTTTAAATCCCCCCCCCCTTTTTCATGACTTAAAGAAGAAGAAGAAGAACATTTTCATTCATGTAGATTTTGATCAAGCAAGACCAACTTTATGTTGGGCGAGATGGGTGTTTCGGTACTTCCCATCTCGTAATCTAACCCCGAACCTCAAAACAAAGAATCTCTGTTTTTGTAATCAAACTTAGGCTACAATCTATAGGTTTTTCTTATGTTCCTCAAAACATAGGTGGCGACTCTAAAAACAAGTTAGACATCCTAGGATAATTCACCGCTCTAGCCAAGCCGTGGTTCCCCGGGGTATCTACACAATGTCATTTGTATTATCAACATATTCGGAATCGAGAAAGTATTGAACAAAACAAGTTGACTTGTTGACCATGACTTGTGTTCAATGACATCGTGGACAAAGGGATTGTGACATGTTCTAAAGGAATGCGAACTTGTATCTAGTTATACTATTTGGGTAGGTATGACGGTTTGCTAGAACCTAATCATATCTTATGGTTTCATGTTTGAACCTATTGCCAACTTAGTATAATCCTAGAGGGTCACACACAATAGAACGAATCTTAAATAAGGACTATATTGGAAATTTGGGAAATCTGGGGAAGGTGTGCGACCGCACAAAAGGGCTTGGGCGGCCGCACAACTTGGCTCAAAAAGTACCAGAAACCTTCCAGATAGATGTGCGGCCGCACAGGTGGTTTTGGGCGGCCGCACACCATGTCGGGACTGGTTTCCTAATTTGATTTGGAAAAGAATTTTGGACGGGTTTAGACACAAGTTTCCTATTTGGAATAGGTCTAACTTGTATATAAACAGCCAAATTCGGGCCAGAACATATCATAGCTTTTGTGCAAGTCTCCAAAGAGTTTGAGAGAGTTTTTATTTTGTTCTAAGACATCTTAGATTGAAGAACAAAATAATACACAAACCAATATTCCATATAGTTCATATCAATTGTGAAAACGTGTTTCACAATATTGGTCTAGCAACCAAGATCAAGTGTTCTTGATATTCGTTCAGGTATGGATACCGCTAGAGGGTGAAGCTTATCATCTTCAAAGTTCGTGTTCTTACTTGTTCGTGATTAAAGCTTCAATTTCTCCACCAAGATCAAAGACCAATTTCAAAGTCATCAAGGGTTAGTTTTCTAGTATTCATATTGCAAGTGTTTGATTTAATCATTTGAATGGATCTATGGGCTTTGGGTTTCATAAAAATTTTAATGCTATTTTCCGCTTCGCATGTTACTACGAAACCCAACACTGCTGGAAGGATCCGTACGGATGGTTTGGGAGCCACCCAACCAATCTGTACGGATGGTTTGTCTGGCCGAAAACAGTTTGTTCAAGACTTCTTGTTTGACAAGGAATCCTGAGTCCCAAAAGGAATTAGGTTAATACCCTATTATATATGTGTGCATTCGGGTTTGAGAAAGCTAATGGTTTGTAACTCCCATCCTATTTCTTGTTAAATATTTGACTTTTTGTTAAATACTTGAACTTGCATATTATGTGCTAGTTTTACTTGGGTTAATTTCTTAACTGCTTTAGAATATTAAGGTGGTTAAATGTCTAGTTTTGACTTTTGAGTCATTTGTGAAAATTTGACTTTAGAGGCCTTTTTGTTAAAAGTGAAACTTGAGGGGCCTAAGTGTCATTTTGTGAAACTTCAAAGTATATCTTGTTTGCTCCTTCTCTGAGAAAGCAAATTCTCAAACTTTCTTCTCGTTCTCTCTGTTCCAAAAGCTAGGGTTAGGTTTTTACCCTATTCTCGACTCCTCGAGCTTAATTATCCCTCCGTTCTTGATTCTGATCCCGGATAATATTCGTGGCGTTGAATAGAGCGTTCCAGGCCGAACAAAAATTATTTGGGTCGCTTTGATTTTTAACTAGGTAAGTTATTAGCTCCCCCTTACTTATAATAACATGCATAAAAGTTATTCTTGATACTTGTGAATGTTAATTTCGTGTTTGGGACAAACTTTGTGGTACTTGTAATTTGGGACAAAGGAGTAAAACCTACTGTGTGAAATAATGAAAGGAAATGAAAGAAGTGATTCTAAGCTTGTTAATGCATTCTGGGTATGTTGAAATTGTTAGTAAAAGTTACTCCTACGCTTGGGACAGATAAGTTTAAGCCTGGAAAGAAAATTGTGTTTGCTGAAAATCTGGACCAGGCGCCCGCCCACTTATGGACCAAGCGGCCGCCCATTTGGCCAGAATTTTGGGTTCAAAAAGTCTTGGATGAGCGCCCGCCCGGTCTACCTTGAGCGCCCGCCCGGTCCCCTGTTCCAATCAAAGTGTTTTAAAATCTAAAGTAAATTGAAAGCTTATCTCTCCTAAGGCATATAGCCTTGGTATAAGATGTCCTAGCAAGTGTAATTGTACCTTTTGGGGGCATTGGAACTTAGATTTGAACATGAATACTTAAAGAACTCAAATGAGAACTTAAGTATAAGAGTAGTAATTCTTCTTTAGGTCTTGAAAGTGCTATGAACAAGCACTAATGTGTTATACTTGTCTTGAAACCAATGATTGTGCACCTTAGAGGCTTAGCACAAAGTTTTAGACTTGAATATCCTAAGAATAGGATAAGATTTTGTAAGAGTAAATGTATAACTCTTATACATGCTTGAATGTCCAAAGATTGGAGTTATAACTTGAAGTATAAGACCATAAAATCTTGTACGTGACTTGAACATCCAAAGAATTGGATTAATACTTGAATATAAGATAATAAAATCTTGTACTTGACTTGACACCAATATATATGTATGGTAATGAGCTAGAAAGTGCTATGAACAAGCACTAACTTGTATGAGACATGTTCTTGTTGTGTATGTGCAAACATTGCATACATTTGCTTGATACAAGGTGACTTCTTGATTACTTGAAGCATGTTCCTTGTTGAGCTAGTCCACTACTTTTGGATTAGTTCTTCTCCCGTAGTTCAAGTAAATATCTACTTGTACATTCTTGTGTGAGTCCAGCTGGTTCTCCTTGCTTGTTCGGAAATATATAGGTTCACGCTTGTCGCGAGAGCTGGGGCTTAAGTGACAATCGGGTCCCTATGTATTTGCGCTTGACCCCTTACTACCGGCCATAGTAAGGGCATAGCTTCCTTGGTTGGAGCAATAAGCCTGACTTAAGTGAATGCTAAACTCTTGAACACCTCGTGAGTCTTGATCTTGAGAATGACACTGGTTACCGGGTCTTCTGATATATACTGAATATCAGTTTCTTGTTATTGATCGTGATTGTCAAAGTAATACAAGCTACGACAACAATGGTATTCTTGGGAGGAATAAGGAAGGAAGCAATATCCTTATAGCTTGCTTGTTTAGCCTTATGTGCTACTTGATAAGTGGCTTAGCCTCTCATATACTTGTTACTTGATGATACTTGATATGTGATTACTTGAGTATCTACTTGAATTGCATGATACAGTCATGTAGTTGCATCTAATAGCTTACTTAGATTTATCTCACCCCCTTTCCTTGTTTAATTGTTTTCCTTAGATCAAAGGAAGGATAGTGCGCAGTGAGGCTCGACATAGCTGGGAGCTTACTACGCAGGTCGTGATTATTTTGGGGCTTGTGTCCTTTTACTCTTGGTGAGGACGATGATATTATGGGTTTTGTAACTCCTTATTTTGGGGTAGATAGTCTTGTTCAGTTCTTATGGTCATTAGACATCCTGTATAGTACTCTTGATGCCAGCTTATGTGCTAGGCATGTTTCCGCTGTGTATGTATTTAAGTTTGGTTTTTAATTTTCTTGTCTAGAACTCGTGTTGTGAGCTAGTATAGCTCCTTACTCTTGAGTATATATTCATGTCCGTTGTTATAGACAGATATCATCCAGTTTCTTGTTAGTTTCTTGTTCCTTGATAGTCACTCCCACCGGGTTCGAGGTTCTATTAGGGGATCCCGGGACCAGGGGGCGTGTCAGGTTGGTATCAGAGCTACCCTGGTTTAGCTACCCTGGTTTAGCTACCCTGTTTAGCTACCTTGGTTTGCTCTAAGTCTGGATAGGGTCTATGGCCTAGGTATGGGTGAGTCTTGGGGTGTTATTAATGCCGAGTGTTTACCTACAGGTACAATGAGTTCTGAAGGTACAAGTGGTAGTAATCAGCTGAGATCTATAACTCCTCAAGAAGAGATGGTTGATAATGTAGACTGGGATTATCCTAATCTCCTTACAAGGTTCTTGAAGTTGAAACCCTCGCAGCTTTGACGGGGAATTTGATGCTAAGAAGGCAGAGGAGTGGATTGAAAGTATTGAGAAGATCTTTACAGCCTTGAGATGTGCAGGAGGTGATAAGGTAACCTTTGCAACCTTTAAACTTGAGAAAGCCGCTGAACATTGGTGGCAAGTGTTGAATAAAAGCTGGGAACTGGAAGGGGTACCTCAGACTTGGGAGAATTTTCTTAAAGCATTCAAGTCACAGTTTATTCCAACAGTGGTCCAAGACAGAAAAGAGATGGAATTTCTTAATCTGGAGCAGGGAAGCTTGACAGTGGGGAAATACTCAACCATTTCACAGAATTGGCGAGGTATTGTGATCACTTAGTTCCAAATGAATCCAAGAAGGCACAGAGGTTCGTAAAGGGGTTGAGGACTGAGTATAGGAAGCACTTCTTTCTCTACAGCTTTACTAGCTATCATCAAGCAGTGGAGAAGGCTTATGCTATTGAAAATGATATTGAAGAACACAAGGTGAAGTTGGGAACAACCATAACTGGTCGTGTATCAGAGAAAGCTCAGGGATCTGGTTCTAAGGGTGGTAAATCTGGCCGCCAAGATCGTCGATTCCGACAGCCAACCGAAAGTAAAGGTAGTGTATCAACTGGTTCGAGGACAACAGTCCAAGGTTCCAGAAAGTATGTGGTTTTTGTTTGAAAGAAGGCATTCTGAAGACAAGTGTTGGCTAAAGCAAGGAAAGTGTTTATCTTATGGTGAAACTGGGCACTTTATCAAGAATTGTCCTAAAGGCAGAGGAATCAAGTTGGGGGTACAAGTCAACAGGCCTCAGGTTCTAAGAGTGATAGTGGGGGTCGACCAAAAGTTCAGGGTCGAGTGTTTGCTCTAGATCAGCAGGGTGTAGCTGAGTCTTCTGCGGTCATAGGAGGTACTATATTACTTTCTAGTACGAGAGCGCGAGTCTTGATAGATCCAGGCTCATCTCATTCTTATGTGGCATCTTTTTGTGTCGCATTTGCATGTTCTTCCTGATTTTATGCCTTATGTGCTAGAAGTATCTTCCCCTATGGGAGATTGCATGTTTGCTTCTGAGGTTTACAAGAAATGTGAGGTTCTTGTGGGTGATCATGCCCTTCTTGCTGACCTAGTCGTGTTACCTATAAGGGACTTTGACGTGATTCTTGGCATGGATTGGCTTTATGTGCATCATGCATCTGTTGATTGTTATAGAAAAGTAGTAACTTTTTCTATCCCTGGTTTGCCTGATTTTACCTTTGAAGGTGATAGGCCTTTATGTGCTATACATGTTATTTCTGCTTTAAAAGCTAGAAAACTTTTATCTCGTGGTTGTGCCGGGTATCTCGCATGTGTGCTTGACCAGAGTTTATTTGTTCCCAAGATGGAAGATATTCCTGTTGTGTCTGAATTTTCAGATGTGTTTCTCTTCTGAGTATAGCATGCCACCTGATCGAGAGCTTGAGTCTGTATTGAGTTATTACCAGGTACAGCACCAATCTCTAAAGCACCTTATAGAATGGCTCCAGCTGAGTTGAGAGAGTTAAAAACACAGCTTGAGGAATTGCTTGAAAGGGGCTTCATCAGGCCTAGTGTATCACCGTGGGGTGCACCAGTGTTATTTGTCAGAAAGAAAGATGGGACTCTGCGATTGTGTATTGATTACAGAGATCTTAATCAGCTAACTATCAAGAACAAATATCCGTTACCTCATATTGATGACTTGTTTGATCAGCTTCAAGGTTCAGTAGTGTACTCGAAGCTTGACTTGAGAAGTGGTTATCATCAGTTGAAAATCAGATCTGAGGATATACCAAAGACAGCTTTCCGTACCAGGTATGGGCATTATGAGTTTATTGTTATGCCATTCGGTTTGACAAATGCTCCAGCTGTATTTATGGATTTGATGAACCGTATTTTCAAGCCATATCTTGATTGTTTCGTGGTGTATTCATTGATGATATTCTTGTGTATTCTAAATCACGGGCTGAGCATGAACAACATCTCAGAGTGGTATTGCAAGTTCTTCGTGAGAAACAATTATTTGCAAAATTCAGCAAATGTGCTTTCTGTTAGAAGAGGTTTCATTCTTGGGACATGTTGTGTCTGCTACTGGTATTGCAGTAGATCCTTCCAAAGTTGAAGCAGTTGTAAACTGGAAGAGGCCAACTACAGTGACAGAGATCCGTAGTTTCTTGGGCTTGGCTAGTTATTATCGGAGGTTCATTGAGGGATTCTCCAAGATTGCTACTCCATTGACTAATATGACTCGAAAAGCTATTTCTTTTGAGTGGAATGACAGTGTGAAGCAAGTTTTCAAGAATTGAAAAGGCGCTTGACTACAGCTCCAGTCTTGGCTTTGCCTAGTGGTTCTGAGCATTTCATGGTTTATACTGATGCTTCTAAAGAAGGATTGTTTGTTTTGATGCAAGATGGCAAGGTAATAGCTTATGCTTCTCGAAAATTATCTCCTTATGAAAAGAACTATCCTACTCATGATTTAGAGTTGGCTGCGATTATTTTTGCTTTGCATAAATGGAGGCATTACTTGTATGGAACCAAATTTGAAGTCTTTTACCGATCATAAAAGCTTGAAGTACTTGTTTTCTCAGAAAGAGCTTAATATGAGACAACGTAGATGGATGGAGAAATTGAAGGATCATGATTGTACTATCCTTTATCATCCAGGAAAGGCAAATGTTGTGGCAGATGCACTGAGCAGAAAGACTTATATTTCTTGCTTGATGATTCGTGAATGGAAGATGTTTGAAGACTTGTGTGATTGGAGTCCTTGTGAATCAAATCATGGAATTATTCTGGCTAATATAAAGGCTACTTCAGATTTACTCCAACAGATCAAAGAAGTTCAGGTAACTGATTCTGAATTGCAGAAAATTATTAGTGGAATGAATGAAGGAAACAACCAGATTTTTTCTTTAATAGTGATGGAATTCTTACCTTTCGAGGCCGAGTTTGTATTCCAGTTATCTTGAGATAAAGAAGAATTTCTTGTTCATCCTGGAAGCACTAAAATGTACCAAGACTTGAAGAAACATTTCTGGTGGAACAATATGAAAAGAGAAATTGCTGAGTATGTGTCCAAATGTTTGACTTGTCAACAGTGAAAGTGGAACATCAACGTCCAGCAGGTTTGTTGCAACCATTAGAAATTCCAGAGTGTAAGTGGGAGCATATCACGATGGATTTTTGTGACTGGTTTTTCACTACCAGACGAGGCCATGATGCTGTTTGGGTATAGTGGACAGGTTGACTAAATCAGCTCACTTCTTGTCTGTTTCCATGGGATATCAGTCTCAGTGGCATCTTTGTATGATTCAGAGATTGTTTCGACTCCATGGAGTTCCTGTGAGTATTGTATCTGACAGAGATCCTCGTTTTACTTCTCGATTCTGGCAGGCTCTTCAGGGTGCCATGGGTACTAAATTGAATTTCAGTACAGCTTTTCATCCTCAATCTGATGGGCAATCTGAGAGACTTATACAGATTCTCAGGATATGTTACGTGCTTGTGTTGTGATTTCAAGGCAGTTGGGATACTCATCTTCCTTTGGCTGAGTTTTGCTTATAACAACAGTTATCAGTCTAGCATTGAAATGGCTCCATATGAGGCTCTTTATGGCAGAAAAGTGTCGATCTCCTATATGCTGGGATGAAGTGGGAGAAGCTAGACTCTTGGGTCCTGAAATGGTTCAACAATCAGTTGAGAGTGTGAAACTCATTCGAGATAGATTGCGCACAGCTCAGAGTAGACAAAAGAGTTATGCAGATCATCGAAGAAGGGATCTTGAATTCCAGGTAGGTGACTTTGTATTCTTGAAGGTCTCTCCTCGTAGAGGTATAAAGAGATTTGGGAAAAAAGGAAAGTTATCTCCTCGTTATATCGGTCCATTTGAGATTCTTGAAAGTTGGGAATTGGCTTATAGAGTGGCTTTACCACCTTCTTTATCGGGTATTCATGATATATTCCATGTATCTATGCTTCGCAAGTATATGGCGATGAGTCACATGTTCTTGAGTATGAGGCTATTCCATTTCAGCCTGATTTGTCTTATGAGGAACAACATGTTGAAATTCTTGACTGGAAAGAGCAAGTCTTGCGTACCAAAAGGATTCCTATTGTGAAGGTCCTTTGAGAAATCATGAAATAGAAGAGGCTACTTGGGAAACGGAAGAAGAGATGCGAGATAAATACCCGAGCCTATTTGAAAACTTGGTAAGTAAAATTCGTGGGCGAATTTTCTTTAAGGTGGGGAGGATGTAAGCCCATCCTTATTTCTCGTTAACAATTTGACTTATTTGTTAAATACTTGAACTTGCATATTATGTGCTAGTTTTACTTGGGTTAATTTCTTTAACTGCTTTAGATATTTAGGTGGTTAAATGTCTAGTTTTGACTTGGGTCATTTGTGAAAATTTGACTTTAGGGGCCTTTTTGTTAAAAGTGAAACTTGAGGGGCCTAAGTGTCATTTTGTGAAACTTCAAAGTATATCTTGTTTGTCCTTCTCTGAGAAAGTAATTTCTCAAACTTTCTTCTCGTTCTCTCTGTTTCCAAAAGCTAGGGTTAGGTTTACCCTATTCTCGACTCCTCGAGCTTAATTATCCCTCCGTTCTTGATTCTGATCCCGGATAAATATTCGTGGCATTGAATAGAGCGTTCCAGGCCGATACAAAATATTTGGGTCACTTTGATTTTTAACTAGGTAAGTTATTAGCTCCCCCTTGCTTGTAATAACATGCATCAATGTTATTCTTGATACTTGTGAATGTTAATTTCGTGTTTGGGACAACTTTTGTGGTACTTGTAATTTTGGGACAAAGGGAGTAAAACCCTACTGTGTGAAATATAAAGGAAATGAAAAGTGATTTTAAGCTTGTTAGTGCATCTGGGTATGTTGAAATTGTTAGTAAAAGTTACTCCTACGCTTGGGACGGATAGTTTAAGCCTGGAAAGAAAATGGTGTTTGCTGAAAATCTGGACCAGGCGCCCGGCCCACTTATGACCAAGCGGCCGCCCATTTGGCCAGAATTTTGGGTTCAAAAGTTTGGATGAGCGCAGCCGCCCGTTACGCCCGTGTTCCAATCAAAGTGTTTTAAATCTAAATAATTGAAAGCTTATCTCTCCTAAGGCATATAGCCTTAGTATAAGATGTCCTAGCAAGTGTAATGTACCTTTGGGGCCATTGGAACTTAGATTGAACATTAATACTTAAAGAACTCAATGAGAACTTAAGTATAAGAGTAGTAATTCTTCTTTAGGTCTTGAAAGTGCTATGAACAAGCACTAATGTGTTATACTTGTCTTGAAACCAATGATTGTGCACCTTAGGGCATTAGCACAAAGTTTTAGACTGAATATCCTAATATAGGATTAAATTTTGTAGAGTAAATGTATAACTCTTATACATGCTTGAATGTCCAAAGATTGGAGTTATAACTTGAAGTATAAGACCATAAAATCTTGTACGTACTTGAACATCCAAATAATTGATTAAGACTTTGAATATAAGATAATAAAATCTTGTACTTGACTTGACACCAATACATATGTATGGTAATGAGCTAGAAAGTGCTATGAACAAGCACTAACTTGTATGAGACATGTTCTTGTTTTGTATGTGCAAACATTGCATACATTTGCTTGATACAAGGTGACTTCTTGATTACTTGAAGCATGTTCCTTGTTGAGCTAGTCCCACTACTTTTGATTAGTTCTTCTCTCTTAGTTCAAGTAAATATCTACTTGTACATTCTTGTGTGAGTCCAGCTGGTTCTCCTTGCTTGTTCGGAAATATATAGGTTCACGCTTGTCGCGAGAGCTGGGGCTTAAGTGATAATCGGGTCCCCTGTGTATTTGCGCTTGACCCCTTTACTACCGGCCATAGTAAGGGCATAGCTTCCTTGGTTGGAGCAATAAGCCTGACTTAAGTGAATGCTAAACTCTTGAACACCTCGTGAGTCTTGATCTTGAGAATGACACTGGTTACCAGGTCTTCTGATATATACTGAATAATCAGTTTCTTGTTATTGATCGTGATTGTCAAAGTAATACAAGCTACGACAACAAATGGTATTCTTGGGAGGAATAAGGAAGGAAGCAATATCCTTTTTATAGCTTGTTTTTAGCCTTATGTGCTACTTGATAGTGGCTTAGCCTCTCATATACTTGTTACTTGATGATACTTGATATATGATTACTTGAGTATCTACTTGAATTGCATGATAGCATGTCATGTAGTTGCATCTAATAGCTTACTGAGATTTATCTCACCCCCTTCCTTTTTTAATGTTTTCCTTAGATCAAAGGAAGGATAGTGCGCAGTGAGGCTCGAACATAGCTGGGAGCTTACTACGCAGGTCGTGATTATTTTGGGGCTTGTGTCCTTTTACTCTTGGTGAGGACGATGTATTATTGGTTTTGTAACTCCTTATTTTGGGGTAGATAGTCTTGGTCAGTTCCTATGGTCATTAGACATCCTGTATAGTACTCTTGATGCCAGCTTATGTGCTAGGCATGTTT